>VWZD01005109.1:0-16112 GCA_013396695.1 Sakesphorus luctuosus | reverse complement strand
TTCATGCTTTTCCCCTAAAATATGCACAGTTCCGATATCTACGGACTGTCTGGAAGCACAGCAGGATTGCCCCAACACAGGGAGTATTTTCCTTAGAGAACTATTCCAAAGCTTCTGTGGTGGGGAGAGACCAGCAAGAGTTCTCTCTCCTGCTCTCAGCACAAGGCAGAAGTTTCACTTTGCAGAAAATAAAGAGCAAAGAATAATCTGTTTTCATTCTCCAGAATTACTGATAATGAAAGAACACTAAATCGAAAATCATTCCTCTTCTGCAATCAAACAGATAAGACAGGACCATTGCCTGTGACCAATCCCTTGGTAACTGGGCTAACCCTGCCTGCCTTGTGCCGAGCTCACCTCGCCCTACAGGCTCACTATTTGCCCCTCCATCACAGCGGTCTCTAGAAAATACTTCATGCCATCAGAGAACACACCATTTATTGACTGTCTTATCCTGTATAAATCACTTCTTAGGGCATACTGGCATGTCGTTTGTCTTATCCACGTCCTTCAGGGAGGAATTATTTCTATCAGGTACAGCCACCTCAGTCCTGGCATAGCACAGCTGAGCTTTGAACTACACGTGAACATTCACTGAAAGCAGCCACGACTATGCCTGGCTATGGACAAGTAGGAGACAGAAAACACTGGCAGTCAAAGTGATTCCCATTTTCTGCACAACATTCTTCAGTTTAAACTCTCCTTCAGCATCACCACCTGGTCTCCCAGCCTTTACACAACCATCAGCACTCAGCACTTTGCATGCAGAGACTTCATCTATAGACAGGGCACAACTCACCTTGTTGGTGATACGCTGGACTTCTGGAGGAGCAGGCTTGGTGTCAGACCAGCCCCCAGTAACTGGAGTGTCAAGCGATGTCTCGGACATGTCAGGTGGTTCTGAAGAGGGAAGTTTAGTACAGTCTGAGCTGAGTCACCAGCCATCTCACATATCTATATCCATCTCTAAGTCCATATCTATAAATATCTGTCTGTGTATTGAATTAATAGTAAATCTGGTTGAAAATAAAGCCCCTTGCATTCCAGGTGGACCTTGGAGCCACAGGGGCTGGGTACAGCTACACCTACTTTAGGATTAGAACCAATTCATCACTGTAACTCTGCCTGAGTTCAACAGCAATTTCCAGGAGCACAGACTCACAAATAGTTTGTTTGTGGTCTGGTTGTGTTCCAGGAGAATGTCTGTGGTCACAGATTCACAGACAGTGCAATTTATAGAAAACACAGAAATTCACATTTGGAATTGCCATTGATAAATTCACCTGCTGCAACAAAGCACTAACAATAACTATAAGGTTTTGTCTACCCAGGCAAGAGTAACAATCAGACACAAAGGCTTACCAAGAAGGCGTTCCTGCTTGGNGTTATGGGCCTGATAAGGTCTTGATGAGTTGAGGGAAATGCCTCAGCCCCCATGGAGGGATGCTGACAGGATAAACAGACTCCAGTGTCTCACTGAAAGTGCTTATTTGTGGGGTTACCAAAGAATGGAATGTTTTGGAAATGACATGGCCTTTATTAAACGCACTTTGTGGCACCCTGCAGAGACCCAAGGAGCCACCCCTCAGGCATCTGTCTATCTGTCCATCAACCCCAAAGTATTGACTTTAGTCATACAACCTACCTAAAGGAAAAAAAAAGGTATAAAAAGAGATTGAGCATAAGCCAAAACTGGGGAGAAATGCCATCATTTCTGTGGGGGTAGCTGAGAGCATCTTGCTCTGCCTCCTCCCACCTCTTCTGACAATGTAGGGGTGAGGAACCATGTGCTCTCTATATTTTATATCTTATACTTCACTCTCTTACAAAGCTTATTACTTTATACATTCTATCTTCTATCTTATGCTTACAGCTACTTTGAGTCTTACTCTATAAGCACCTTATTTACTAACTGTGTTTTGCTACTGTAATACTAGTAACAGTAACTTGCTTTACACTTTGCCACTTACTAAGTATATACCTTATTTTATATTAGTTGTAGTGTTCCTTTGCAGTGTGCTGTTCCTTTTCAACATGTGTGTCAATGAGAAGCAGCTCTGTTATTTCCTTTTGCTTTGTGTTACAGAGAAGGTGGTGTGCAAGCTATTTTATTGCCCTGTGTTACTGAGGGGGGGGTCTAAAATTTGTGGTTTGGGTGGTTGTGTTTCTGGTGGGTAGTTCTCTGTTGTTAGTTTCTGTCTGTTATGGGAGTGGGATACACTATTGTATCAAAATTTAAGTTTGGTATGCTTGTCTCTGTAGAATGTGTTTTGTGCTAGTTTCTTTTGGGGTCTTTTGTTATCAATTAAATACAATCCTGCAGCTAAATGTTACCACCGGAAATGCAAAACCCACAATAACTGTCCCAGAATCACAGACTATTCTGAGTCGGAAGGGACGCACAAGGATCATTGAGTCCAACTCTTAAGTCCATGGCCCATATAGGGGATTGAATCCATGACCTCAGCAGTATTACAACCAAGTTTTAACCAACTGAGCTAATCTCAGGTCACATACTTGTATTAATAAATGTTATTTCAGGAGCTGCTATGGAAAAAGTTCTTTTCTTGCTATTAAGTGTGGTCTCATAGCAGAGGTCAGAAACCCTTCCAACCTGTGTGCTGTCCTTAGTTGATAGGCAGTGTTGGGACCATAAGGCTCTGATTGTCTGGAGACACTTATTGATATTAAGTTCTCCCTGGCTTAAGTGTGGTCCTCACAGGAAGATGAAAAATCTTTCCAGCCTGTCTTCTGTCCAGTGTTCGACAGGCAGTGCTGGGTTCATCATGCTTTGATTGTTCCAAAGAGGCTTATACCTAATACCTTTATATTAACACAGGTGGGACTAGAAATCTTTGCATTTCTGTCTCTACCCCATTTCGCGTGACAGAGGGTACCCACTGTAAGCCATAGATTGGCAGCTTTAACCATTGCCTGGCTCCTGGCTCATCATCCGACAGTGTCAGGAAGTCATGGGACCTGCAACACATGGAGCCTACCAGTACTGAACTGGAGAAGCTGACTAACCAGGAAAACACGGGGTGGGAAGCAATGCAAAGCACTGATAAGATTAATTAGAAACGTAAAAAGCACTTCAAGAATCTTAAAAGTCTATAGTCTTCATGTCAATAACAAAAGCAAACATCAGCCTCCAGCCACCTACATCTCAAGAGAATTGTTTTGGGCTGCAACTGGAACCTCTTGCTGACTCCACCATGTGCAGATGACTGGTCTGGGCATTGAGGAAATCGAACAAAGTCGCATCCCATATTTCCCAATGCATTTCAGAATCAGAAAAAAGCATCCAGTAGTTTCCCTACTGCAGGTCCCATTCAACTTGCCATTTTATTACATGAATATCCTTCCCAATGTGAATGAGGAGCACATTGCATCGCATCTTCAGAGATTTAACTTCCCTCTGCCTGACCAGAAAGCTGCCAAGGTAAACACCAACACCACAAGGAGAAAACATTAAATCCTGGATTCAGGGAAGTACTCTAAATAACGTATTTCTCCTTCTTTCCTATCACACCTAGAGCTGCATTCAGGACATTATGTTAACAACAGTGACATTTACATTTCAACTGAAAACCTAGGGCCAATTTTCTGGAAGACAAAGTACAGCCACTTTTTCTAGAGGAATAGTGTGTGCACAGTTGCTGTCCTAATGCCCAGGGATGCTGCTGAAATAGGCAATGTGCAGAATATACAGTCAGAAGGATCCATTCTGCTGTTACAGACACAGACATGTGGCACAGTCACAGTCATGACAGAATGTACAAAGCTCAAACCCTACTGAGGGAAGGCCAACCGCTGATAAGCAGCCGTACCTGGTAAGGGAGAACTAACACTTGCAGACCACAGAACAAATTACTCCCCTTCAGTATTCCTGCCATCCCTCTCTACTGCAAACATGAGGAGTATTACTCCAGAGCAAGCACCAGAGAAGCAGCAATAGATCAGACAATTGGCATTATCTTGGGGTAGGTATATGGGAGGAGGTTAAAAACAACTATGTGGTACATACAGGCAATGGGCATTTTGGCTGCAATCAGCACTAGGGAGTTTGCTCAAAACAAGAGTGTTCACACGGACACAGCAATGGTGTCTGCGTAGCACAGACTTACCAGTGTCCTACCCAGGCTACTGACCCTCCTCCTCACACATGACAAGAGGTGAAACACACTGGAAACAAGGACTTCACATCTGACTTCAAGGCCTGTTGAAGTCCCTGAAACTTAGAAACTGGGGCTGTAGGGACTCAACTGTATATAGATCAATATCAGAGCATGTTACTGATAAAGATGTTGCAGAATTTCTCAAGCCTGAGGAGCAGTGATACAAGAGTGGATGAAAAGCATTTGAGGATAAACTGTTGTCCTGAGATGAGATCTTTCTGAACCAGCAGAAAAATGCTCCCAGTTCTCAGGAATAAAGGGAACGGGAGCTGCTAAAACTGGATTCCTGCCAATTTCACCAAATTCACCCCGCCAGATGAGGAGTTCCTCACAGCCCCATTTGTGGAGCTAATGACAATTCTAGCTGTGATACTGATGTATGTTAATGCTGTGAGGAAATCATTCACTGGAGTTCATATTTCTGGATTTGCTAGGTTTTGACTTCAAAGCATAAGAACTTTTTTTCTATCAGATTTCAAGGAGTTCTGCAAATGGGAAGGAAAATCTATAGTATTGGTCAGCAAGATGATACTGAAGTTTACAGAGGGAAATCAGTCTGTTCGCTTTCCATGGCAGTGCTAAGGGCTGTCCCAAAATCCAGTCATATTTCTAAGACTGGAATGCAGTACTCATCCTGCACACATATTTCATGAAATTGCTTTGAAGTGCTGACGTTTCACAGACCTGTTATCAGAGATGATCAGTGGCAATGGATTAACCTTATCCCACGCTACCCTCAGCTACACCCCTCTCTATTCAGCTTTGTATATAATGAAACAGGATTTGGAACACAATCATGAAAAGAACAGCTGCCCCCATTCCATTTCTTGCACAACATCAACAAGCCAGTGACTGTCCCCCACTGTAGTATTTGTGATGTGTTTGATGTTACATACCATTCGAGCCTACACTCTTCACTTCCACAGATGGGAATTTCCCTTCACTTTCTTGCTGTATACTGGAGAATCTCTGCTGGGAGAACAGCAATGGCATTCTTGGTAGTTTTGAAGCTGAGGAACATCTTGCACCATGTACTTTTTCAATTAGGAAGAAAAAAATTTTACAGCTTGGAGGCCACTGCTCCCTCATCCTGTATATTGGAGTTTAAGAACTACAAGCTATAGTTCATAAAAACACTGGCACAGTAACATAACAAAGCAAAAACCAAAAATAAAAAAAAAATCCAACCAAAATCCAAAGCCCAGGGTTATGGATTTACAAGTCATCTTTCAACCACAAATGAAGTCAGCTTTGTAGGAAGGATTGTGAAAGCCATGTCAGTAGTTCAGCCTTCTGCTTTCACAGTGACAAGACACCCAGCTGTGACTGGATGATGTCACACAGGGTCTGAATGTCTTTAAGAGCTTCTAGAGGAAAGCAGCCCTCCAGGTACCACTTGAAGATCTCATTTCATCATCACTGTAACAACAGCCTTGACTTTCAACATGTTCATCTGCAAAAAAATGTTTCGCTCCTGATCCCCACCCTCATTTCAAAAGATTTCTGACATCAGACATCGACAAGGATCAACAGAAACCTTGACCTTCAGCAGCACAGTCATCACATCTCAGCCTATGCTCAGCCTATGGTACCAGTAAAGAGCCTCTTCCCTTCAGTTTGCTTCAAGACAACTGAATTTTACCCCAAAAAATGTTCTGGAAAGAAATTACCTGTTTCATCAGTCTTTCCTGCCTACAGGCACCAGAAGGCAACAGCACTCAGTGACAGCAAAAACACACCTCTTCCTATTTCACAGGAGGAAATAACATGCACAAGTTTGAGGCACTTGACAAGCAAGTGGGATCTGCCCACCTCTATTCATCACTTTCAAGCAGAGGGAAAACCTCAGTGCAGTGGCAACCCACCCACAGGACACCTTGGACTCTGGTCACAGCCATCAGTTGTGCTCATGTGCATTTACTTGCGGAAATAACAGTTAAAACCAGGAAAAGGATGAAATCCTGCTGTTTGTGGGGTGTCCATTACTTGACTCCCATGTGACACCAAGCAGCCCAGCAGGTTTCTAGTGAACTCCATGGTAACACAGAAGCAAAAAGTTCAGTCCCAGACTAAGCCTGATCCTAGAATGGACAGGGGTCGCTACATACCTACATACAGAGCTTTTACCTGCCTGTGCTCAGTGTGGCCCACAGCTCATACCCATGCCATTTGCAGACCATCACAAAACATCCCCCCTCACAGGCACATCTGAGGGACTCAGAAAATAGCAGAGCCATGTTCTCCTGCCTCGTGCCCCAAAGCATGGCAGGCTCTTCCAGTTACTCACCTTCCTGTTCCACCAAGTTCAACACCAAGATACCAACAGCCTCTGAGCCACCTGATTTGCCACGGACTGCTGGAAGAGATAGCCCTCTGAACTCAGAGCAAAGTACAGGGAGCAATTGAACGTGCTAGTGCAACCCTCTGTACACAAGCTGCAGACACTCAAAGAAGGGATTTTTGGGATTTAAGACTCTTCTTTTGGTGCCTGAAGTATTTCATAGACAGGTTTCTAGAGGGCGACTTCTTTGGCCTTATGGTCAAAATAAAAATAATGCTATGCGGTGTTGGGGTTTTTTTGTTGTTCCAGTTTTACATAGTCTTCTCATAACAAAGCAAAAACAACAAACGCTAAAATCATTGTATGTATCACACCCATTTCACTGCTCATTTTTTCACAGCATCTGCCAAAGTGAAGAAGGTTTCCCATAACAGCTGAGCAAACATCTGGATGGATAAGAAGGACAATGATTATTACTCATTATAGTCTTCAGTTTCTACAGAAATACAAGATTACATTTCAAGAGTATCAATGCAACCACACAGACCTTGTCATTTGACTGACAGTAGATTTGAGTTAGTAAAAATTAAAGGCATCATTATTACTAATTCAGCTTTCATCATTCTCCAATGCTTTTCAAATACCATGTTACTGCAGAGGTGCTGCATTAAAGCTTCCTAAACACAACACGGTGGCCAGAATCAAAAAGATCAGGTATGCACAGCTCTTTTCTCAGCTCGAATGAAATTCACCCATAGAATTAATTTTAAAGGTTCAGAAGGTGGGACAAGAAAGAGTCACTGAAGAGTTAACCGTCTCATTCCCAAATGAGACACAGTTTCATTTCCCACTCAAAGTGGGTTAATCAACACCACATTCCATAGAGAACTGAGAAATTTAGAACTTGGTAACACCTACCAAAGGACAGTATGCAACAGATGCTGCCTGTCAGCACTGCAGGAACAATGGCAAACCTGTATCCACCCTCAGCTCTCAGTCAATGCTGCTCCTGTTAAGCAGCTCAGAACAATGCTGGCAGCTTCTTACTTTCAGGGATGCGGAACCTACTACACTTGCTGATCAGTCTGCAATTTTTATTTCCTTGCAGACTTCAGCAGATTCTCTGCACAAACACACCACACTCACTGGCAGCTCAGCAGGCACCAGGCCAGGGAGAGACTTGCCCCCCCTGCTCTTCCTCTCTGGGACCGCTGAAGGCGTAAAAGTTCAAGAAAGATGCCAGTTTTGCATTCCATTTGCAAATTATTTTAATACTATAAAACTCATTTGTTCACATATTTGGTACAAAAGATGAGCAGTTTTCTCTCAATTACAGGAGAATCATTTCAACCTTGAGATTTCAGCTGAGTAGGTCCAAAACAAAACAACACTGGGTTCTGCTGCTTCTTCAGGGTCCCAATACAGCTCACCCAAGGTCTCTTTCCAGTTTGGCTCTCACAGTTATGGACCACCTTGATGGAAAATACCCCACGTCATTGACTCTTCGGAGGCTTGTAGTGAATTCGGCATCGCTCATTAAATACCTGAGACACCAAAACAAAAGAGCAAAAGCAAATCAGCCCTCATCCAGGACATGAGCTGAACTTCACAGCTATTTCAGGCAACCACCTCTTCACGTAGCACCCATCTCAGGCTTCCCAGTCCTCATGTACCAATAAATGGCACTTACCAAGGCATCTGGCTCCATTCACCTTCTCTCCTGGCTGTAAGGAATCCAAAGTTTGCACCCTCATGCTGGGGGACTGCAAAACTTTAAATTTTCTCCCTCATACCAGGCAGACTCTTAATTCTGGTACTCTGTTACCATCCAAATACTGATGTCTTCTGATTTTTAAAAGGGAGGGGGAAAATCACTGGAAGGCTCCTGAATGGTTGTGTTCTATTAAGTTCACTCTGGCATTCAAACCTGGATGCCAAACCTCTATTCCTCCCTTTCCTGAGCAAACCCAGTTTACATTGTCATCACAGCTAAGAAGAGGGGCAAGGGCTCCTGGAAGCCACGCTCACACTCAGTTATGTGCCCACAGGGGCCAGTGCTGCCAGCACTCCCATGCAAAGGGCACAGGGCTCTCGCCTCACTCACTTCTGGCACCCTCGCTGGATAAAATTTGGCAGAGAGAACTGGATCCTGATGATCCTGTATATTTAGCCTGAACTCCTGCAGGTCCTGTCAAGCAGGTTGCCTGCCCTAAGGAGGGCCGATAAAGGGGGCTATTTCAAGGAAGGCAGTCTGAATCAAAAGCACAACAGGCAGGCTCCCACAAAGTTGCAGGGGCTCTCAGAACCCACTCAGCTATTTAGCAGTTGGGCTCCAAACTTCCTCCCACACATGTCCTGAAAGTGACACGGGCACACCCTGGCACTAAGATGAGGCACTGGCAGCTGTTGCTTGTCCCACCAGCACTCTCACAAGAGTGCATTTTGCCAAGCTGTCCAGGGACTTGGCAGAGCCAAATGCCTGTGCTCATCAGGATATCAAGTTTTGTGAATTGTCCCACTGGCTTTACAAAGTGAGTGATTTTGTAATTTTGGGGAAATCATGCACCATTTTGAATGTTATTTGAATGTTATTTCAAGCTCAATCTTCCTAGAACCTTCTAATTCTATAGTTGATCTCTTTATTCAGAGTTTAAAACCCATCTTGAGTGAAAGTGACGTTTGGAACATGCATAAATTACAGCATTGATTCTCAACAATTTCTGAGTAACTTTCAACTTACTTTCAAATTTAATTTATTTTAAGAAACAGACTTGCATGAGAAAGTGTTTCATAAGGCAGAAAACAGAAGTTCTGTTATAGTTTCTTTCACTCATACACACAGTACATTACCATTATGTTACTACATGCAATGGACACCTCTGGAAGAGTTGAAGACTATCTAAATGTTTGAGATCATATCACTGATAGGAGGAAACTGTAGAAATGAAGAGTAACAGAGGGTTTCAATTCAGAAGCATTTTAATACTAAACAAATTGCACCACTTTTTCCCATTGTCTATTAAACACATTTAAATGGCATCTAAGTCTAAAAGGGTACTGAAAATACTCTCAAAAACACTGGAAGGGTCTCTTGGGTCAAAACCACACCAGTTTGCTTGCTATCATAGAAAATTGTAAAGCATCTTCAACATGGAAAATCAATACTGCAATCTTACTAACACTGCCTCCTACTTTCAGGATCACTGACCCAGATCTCAGTGTATTATTTGGGCCTCTTAACTCCACTGGTCTACCTGTGAAACACTATTCTTATTTTTCAGACAGGAAAAAGAGTGCCTGAGAAACCTGAACATTCATGTTACTGTGCAGAAGTTTGATTTTGCTGGCTTTTATATATTAGTATAAATACTCCCACAACAAACTCCAGTGTCGAGGTGCTGTACAGAGACTAATGCGAGTGTCTTGGTTTTGAAGTCAATTCCTTGTTTGGCATCACCCAAATTCCACTGCATGCATGTCTATAAAGCAGCATCTTTCTGTATGCCACTACTGGTAGAGCCAGCCACAGTGTTTGAAAATAACTGTTTCCTAATCAGATTTTTCCAATCAGTTTTCAGTTGATTAGGGTTAATGGAAATACGTGAGTGCACTTCCCAACTAGAAGTCTGCAGCAGTAAAACACCAGCCTGCAAACCAATAACCATTTCCATGTAACAAACTGCATTTGGGCCACAGCTATGACTGGTTCTAATTCCTTCAGTGACATATTTTCATGGACAGCTTAATGAGACATTTATGTGTATATTCAGAGCATGATACAGCAGTGCTGGAGATAAAACCCAGAAATATTTACCTCTTCAAGCTCCTCTCTTGACACTTGTTGAGGAATACATTAGTAGGCTAAAACACCCCTGCCAGCACTCATACCCTACTGTTTTAAAATCCCCATCTTCAGGGAAAATTAGGCAGTTCTGTCACTAGAAAAGCTGAGGGCAGCTACAAGAAACCACTGGGATCAGTACTAAATTTGGTGTCAACTCAGTGCTTGAGAATGAAGACGAGAGCAGGGGCTGTTGCCCTATAGCAGAGTTACCATAAAATATTTCCCACTGGGGATCTGCAGTGTGTTGTTAAGATTGTGCCACTGCTTAATCGGATTTGAGTTGGTTTAAAATTAATTAAACTTAAGGGCATGCTTAGCTTTTTGGGACAGTACAGAGGTAGTACTGTTGGCAAAGTGCATGTGGAAAACTGTAAATGCTCATGTCATCAGCCCACACTAAAGTTACTAAAGAACACACAAGACTTAAGGCTGTATTGCTTTTACACTGATGCAATCTAGGGGACTAAAATCATGAAGGAGAGATTAAAATCAGAGGTGCAGCTAGTATAAGCCATTTGCAAAAATATTTTTTGCATTTAGAGAGGGAAAGAGGTTCCCTCTGCAGTATTGAAAGCTCTGAAAAGCTGTAAAAAACAGAAGAGGATGGTAGATGTGAAATACTGAAGTGACACAATACAGCCACCCCAGAACTTAAACTCCACGTTAAAGATCACTCTATAACAAAAGTCATTCCGGGGCCATCAATCCAGAGGGTGATCTGCGCCCTCTGCTGACACAGGAGAGCAATGGCAAGGCTGCCCTTTGCACCATGAAGAGTCAGTTCAGGCCTGAAGAAACTCCACCACAAAAAGGTTCAAATTCCACAGCCACAGCCACACCCTCCCCTGGTCAGCACCAGACACAGGCAAATTTGAAAGACCCATTTCTCTGGCACTGTAGGAGGCCCTGCAAAATTTTTCATATAGGCCACCACAGAGAAGTCTACAAAGTCCTTAGCCACTAGGCAAGGTGGAGAAAGAGACATGGAATAATCTACAGTCCTTCCTCCCTCAACTAAATCAAACCCTTTTCTTTCCCTTGTAGTGCAACTTTAAAGTTTTGATCTCTGGGAACTGAGGAACTGGGAAAATTGCTAACTTGAAGTATTTATCCCAGCACTGACCTCATATATTTCTAATTAACTTGCTTCAACAGGTACCAGTCCCACACCTCCAGTGCAGGACTGTCTGTTGGGACAGAACATCATCAGGATAAAAGGACTGAGTACCTTCCAGCTTCTGTCGTTTACCACTTCTTCCACATTGAGCTCCGACTGCATCAATTTCAACTGCAGAAAGTAACAGATAAAGAGGTTATTGTCAAACAGGCCTCCCTGCAGCCTTCAGTATTTACTACCACTGCAACCTTCCAGCTCACAACCCCAGCAGCAGATGCACATCCCCTCCGATGGTGTAATCACCCTGAGAGCCTGCCCTTCCACTCAGCCAATGCTCGGGGCAGAGGGAAGTCTGCAAGGGCACAGTGAAGGTAGGCTTGAAACGTGAGCCTGGCAGAAGTAGCTCCTGATTCCTAATGCTCTATTCCTAAATATTGCCTGTCAAGATTTGCTAGCAATTACACTATTAAGAGTCATATAGGGTGCTGGCAGCAAAGCTTGGATTGTGCACAGATCCCAGCTTCTGGATTAAAAAATTAAGATCATAAAGAGACTCTCTCTGCTTCCTTTGCCATCTACTCTGTGCATTGACCAAAAAGGGTCTGCAGTCTGATCACCTATGTGATCATGCTACCAGGACCAGTTAATATTTTATGTCATCACAGAAGGACAAATCAGGTTTAGAGATGCAAAAGCTCCAGCAAGAACTACAATATGCAGTTCTTGAGCACTCAACCCATGAGAAATACAAGAATCTCTTTGTTTAGCACCTGTTAGAAACCCCAAGGGGCAGGTGTGAGAATTGTATTCAGGAGACTTGTGGCAATTTGTTTCTGAAGTGACAGTAGGAGATGTAAGAACCATCTGCCATTTTTGCCCATATCTAGGATATATTTTTGTTGGGAGCATTTAGCACAGCAAACTAAGGATCAGAGTTCATCCATTTTCAATACATGGTTCCAATTACAGTCTTAGTGAACAGGTGCAAGCCAATCCTATCAAAAACCTTCCAAGATATCCAGGCACATAGAGCTACTAGAGTTGTTGGATGGACTTTCACCTCCTCAGCAGAACTTCCAACTTGAAATAACAATCCAACATCCCCAGAGGGACTAGATGACCACGATAAGTCTCTAGAAAATAAGCACTCAGAGGATCTTCAGCAATTCAAAGAAACTACTACTCCAAGATTTCTCATTCAGTGACCCAGAACTAATAATTTTGGAGAAAGTACCATTAGCAGGATGAGAGAAACACATAAAAAAAGAAAACAGATCTGTATTGCAACCAAGTGAATATATATTTGAAATGTATAATCTTGAAACTAGGATGTGTTCTGTCATGATAGCTTC
The DNA here is from genome assembly GCA_013396695.1 of Sakesphorus luctuosus. Lineage (NCBI taxonomy): Eukaryota > Metazoa > Chordata > Aves > Passeriformes > Thamnophilidae > Sakesphorus > Sakesphorus luctuosus. Next base: position 3,340 of record VWZD01005109.1, on the reverse strand, counting down.
TCTGAGTTGCAGAAAAAACACAAGTTTCAGGGAGGAAAAAAAAAGGCAGGGGATAGGGGGATTACATCTCATAAAGTCCAAGTGTGCAAATTTGAGGTCATCTCATTAAAAATTTCTGAGATGTTTCTAAATCATGGACTGCTTTTAACATTTAAAATCACCTCTCATCATTAAACACAATCATTATGATCCTCCTAGTGGTTTCAGAGAGAAGGTTTGGGTTCATTAACTAAACAATTGAGAGAATTGGTTCTGCAAATAAAATTCATGGAAAACACTAAGCTCCTTTCTAGTTTTACCCAAAGTAATATGGATGCTTGTTAGCAATTTTCTAAGTAAGGTTATTACAATAAAACTGCTCACCTGCCACACAGTTCTTTCAGTATCCTTTCCCTTACAAGGGGGCCCTGGAATGGGGCCAAGAACTTCAGTGAGGTTCCCTTCTCCACTTCTGATACTCCATCTGGATCACCTCTGTCCACCTCTGAAGTACACTTTCCACCCAGAGGCCAGAAGTTGAGAGGGCATTTGCCCATTAGAATTCATTACACAAACACAGAAGTCTCTCTCACACCACCACAAGGTACTCAAAATATTAATCCAAGAAATACTAAACAGCAAAAAAGTTGGTTAAGTGGAATTCAAGGTTGACTGGCAGCTCCTTGTAGAGGACAGGAAAGGTAAGTTGTACCTCAGTGGTGTCAGTCAGTGAAGGTAAGAGTCCACCATGGGGAACTACAAGTGTTTCTCTACATCATTTGTGTAATAGCACGTCAGAAAATGCTCCACTTGCAGGATAAAAGAAGCTCCATCTGGAGGGGTAGGGAAAATGGTTCCCACAAACCCAGCCAACAACAATCCCAGAAAAGACTGCCTGAGTCAGGATCCACTTCAGGTTCTCTCCATTACACTGGTCTTTCCATATGGCAAAGATACCCTCTTCTTCCTCTATAAGAGATCTCTAAAAACTCCACCACTCACCTTTGTCTGCTCTTTCCTGAGTTGCTTTAATAATGCTACATCATCCTGGGCCTTTTCCCTCTCTTCTCTGAGAGATTTCACTAAACTGGAAGTCTGAGCGATGCAGTTTTTGATGATTCTTTCTCTGTTGGTGTGAGCATCCATCAACTAAGTGGAGAGAGAAAGAAAGTCATAACTCAGCAGAGAATAAAAGACTCCAAGGTACAAATTAAAAGAGAAACTTTCTAAAGTCACAGTATTGGTGTGCCTATAGAAATCCCTTTGACTCCATAATCCATATGTTGGAAGCAACACTGCTTTGAGCAGCAGCTACCAACTTGATGAAAAGTCAAAGGTATGCATGAGGAGTCTTGCACAGTAGCTGGAAGAGTGTGCCAGCACCCTTCTGAAAAGGAAGAACTGGACTGGGCTAATGTCATCCACTGAAGCCTCAAGTGCTCCCTCAAGGATCAGCTTTGCAGAACAAAGCGTGGTTTTATACCAAAGCAGCTCTTACATGCACGTGGCTTAGATGTGTAGGGAAGCCAAATGGGCCAGTTACAAACACACAACCTATCAAGGCAGCGTTTTCCTCAGACACCGGGGATGCTTTATTGGCCCCTGCACATGACAGAACAGCAGGAAGCAAGCTGGAAGTTGAAGGTATGCACACTCACAGACTCGTACAGCTCTTTACACGTCTGGCCAGGATCAACCTTCCCCACAAAGGAAGCTGTTGGAATCGTAGTGTTCAATTCATGAACGATTCTGTCATCGATTGTCCTCATCACCCTGAGCAGCTCCTGTATGAAAAAAAAATACACACAGATACTTAGTTATACCTCTGAGAAAAGCCTACTACAAAAAAAAAAATGCACAATTAAGTTTTTTAGTAGAAAACTAAGTAGTATTGCTTACCAACAGTTAAAAACACACCAAAGGGACAATTCCCACATGCAGGACTATGTGCTGCAAACCACTGGAGTTGCCCTGGCAGCAAAGCCCACAGATGGGGTAACTGATGTCCCCTGAAGCCCCACCCTGGCCCTGCCAGCAGCATGGACAGACTGAGGAGGAGAACCTTTCCCAAGTCCCCATCCCCACTTCCAGACAGAAAACTGGGCACAACCTGCACCAACAGAGCAAACTTCGAATAAAAACTCCCACCATTCTGGGGGGCATGAAGTTGAGTTGGGGGAGGTTTAGGTTGGATATCAGGAAAAGGTTTTCCACCCAGAGGATGGCTGGGCACTGTAACAGGCCCCCCAGGGCAGTGGTCACAGCACCAAGCCTGACAGAGCTCAGGAAGCGTTTGGATGATGCTCTCAGGCACATGGAGTGACTCTGGGGTGTCCTGTGCAGGGCCAAGGGTTGGACTCGACAGGTCCTTCCAACTCAGCATATTCTGTGATTCCATGTTCTGGGAACAGGCCGGTTCCCACCAGCCCGGATCCTGCTTGTGCTGCTGAGGACACACGTGGTACTTCACGCTCAGTTAAATGCTGCGAAGGTGCCCATGGAGCTCCTGCCGCTCGCGGAGGCTCCACATCCCAGGGGAGGTTTAGGTTGGATATCAGGAAAGTTTTCCACCCAGAGGGTGATTGGGGATTGGAACAGACTCCCCAGGGCAGTGGTCACAACGCCAACCCTGAGAGTTCAGGAAGCTCTTGGATGATGTTCTCAGGCACATGGAGTGACTTGGGGTGTCCTGTGCATGGCCAAGGCTTGGACTCGATGGATTCACAGAATCATAGAATGGATTGGGTTGGAAAAGACCTCCGAGATCATCAAGTCCAACCCTTGGTCCAACTTCAGTCCATTTACTAGATCATGGCACTCAGTGCCACGCCCAATCTCACTTTAAAAACCTCCAGGGATGGGGAATCCACCCCCTCTCTGGGCAGCCCATTCCAATGCCTGATTACTCTCTCTGGAAAGAATTTTTTTCTGCTCTCCAACTTCAATTTCCCCTGGCAGAGCTTGAGCCCGTGCCCCCTTGTCCTATTGCTGAGTGCCTGGGAGAAGACACCAACCCCCCCCTGGCTAGAACTTCCCTTCAGGTAGTTCTTCCAACTCAGCATATTCTATGATTCCATGTTCTGGAAACAGGCCGATTCCCACCGTTCCCACCAGCCCGGGCCCTGCTCGCACCGCTGAGGACACACGTGGTACTCCACGCTCAGTTAAACGCCGCGAAGGCGCCCACGGAGCTCCCGCCGCCCCGGGAAACGGGTCCTGGTGCGGGGGGATCCCCTGCCGGGGTGGGACGAGGGAAGTGAGCGGAAGGAAGGCCATCCCTATGTCCCATGTCCCGCATCCCGGCGGCCGCGGGCGATATTATGGGGGGGTGACCTCGCCGCCCGCGCGCCGCCCGCGCGCC
>VWZD01005107.1:430676-493743 GCA_013396695.1 Sakesphorus luctuosus | reverse complement strand
TATGTGTATATATATACAAACACCAATATTCAGTACTCAACTACAAAAGCTAGCTACAAATACTGTTCTTACGATATTTTTGTCAAGTTTTGAGCCTGTCAATGCCATTTAATTTCCCAAGTAAAAGAAAAATATGCCAGATTTCTGTACTGAAGTGTTGAGGTTTATTGCACAAGTGTAAAGAGAGCTCAGAGTTGGAGATTTAGCTGTCATTATACATGATTTTCATTCTTGCACTGGTTAAGTAAACAGAAGAATAGTGAAGCTGGAACAGAGGGTCCAAAGGCTTCAGTGATGCATAAGCAATAAGAGATTAGTTCTGTTTTGCTGGGTTTTAGTAGCGCTACTAGGCAGAGTCAAATAAATGGATATAGTGTTTATTGTTGAACATCAATGGACTATTCACCAAACAGGCACAAACATAAACCCACCAAAGCATTATTCACTAGATTTTATTTCCATTCACGTGTGCAAATTTTATTTTCTGTACTCAGATGTAACCACTAACTGCACCTGAGTGACAGGAATAAAGTACTCAATTTTCTGGTGCCTTTGTCTTATATAGTCTTATATGGATTTGATGTTTGAAATGCCACTTAAACAAATCAGTAGGTAACCAAGGCTGAAGCCATTTCTACTTTCAGTAGGCTTAAGTGTCCCAGGCAAAATTCAAGGAAATAAAAATAGGATTTATTGATCATATTCTAATGGAAATTCCTTCTTTTGGTCAGATGAATTGTACTTTGAAATTATTGTACTGAGAATAAGGAGGGTCTAGATAGGTAGTTCAGATGATAGGGACACATACAACCTTCACTTTGGATTTGATTTAGTTTTCTTAAACCAGGCATTTAGTGCTATTTTAAATGCCCTGGAGTACCCAGAACATCTGTTCAGGCCTGGGAGGTGTAATGCAAGACCCATTGGAAAACCATACATGTCCCAGTGGATGTCAGATCCCAGGAAATCAGAACTGGCACCTATATGTGAGGAACCAAGTAAAACCTGCAGACACCTACATTTTGGGGAATACACTTGCTTTACATGGCTATCTACACAGTAGCTATAAGCCTAAGAACTTTTATAGTAATTGGAGGTCTATGGCCTGACTTGTTTACTTACACGTGGGCACACAGTGGTGTTTGAAATGCCCTAAATTATGCTGGTGTATCTGCAGATGTTTGTTGAGGACATGGAGCTGCGATGTGTTCTTCCTAGACTAAGTTTAGGTTTTGAACTTCATGACAAATTTCCTTAGTTCATGTCAAATGGCACTAACAGTTTGAGGTATCTCAGTGAGCAGAAGCTCTAGTCAATATAACTAAGGATGGATTTGAAAACTAGTACTCTATTAATACCTATATTTGGTCATTTACAACCAAAAACACCCCCCAAAAGCCCAAGCAAAACCACAAATCCCCGTAAAAACAGACACCCCCCAACCCCCCAAACCACTAGAATACCCTTAAACACCCACTACATCTAGATATGTAGATACATACCTCAATCTATATACCTACGTTTCTGTATCTTGTCTGTGTTCTTTACCCTCTCTCTCAAATTAAATTAAGTGAATTAAATTAAAGAAATCCCTTTCCTGGGCACATAGGATATGTTCCTCCAAAGACTAGACTTCATTTAGTGCTTCTAGATTTTTGTGGTCTACTTTTGCCCAGTTACCCATCACAGAAGTTGTGTAAGAACCCACATTTCATTATCTGAGGACTGAAAGAAACAGCTCTAAATCAATAATAACACTGTCTTGGTAATATTAAGAGTCTTACAACACTGTAGAAATTACTCTTCCTTGCACAATTAACATGGTCTATGGAATAGTGAGAGCCTGAATGGACAGGGAGAGATAAAATAGACTTTTACTTTGTTGGTTTGTTTTTCTTCCCTGAGAGAAGTAATAGCAATGTTACAGATAATTTACAGAATAGATTTCAGAAAGACCTGATGATAGGGTTTATAGGTCTTTAACTTCAGAATAGAGGTATGGCTGCAGAAGGTAATCAGGGAAAAGGAATGGGTGTGGGATTATACAAGGGATGGCACAGCAGGAGGGATTATAGTTTGGCATGGTGAGGAGAGGCAAGAAAGCTGTGGTATGTTCATAATACCTGAAGCACGTTCTGGTGTTTGATTCTATGTCTGCTGATGTCATATGTCACTTACAGATGTGAACGAGTGGAAACAGAAGGAAACCATGTGCTTCCCTCTTCTCACAATTTTCAGTCCATGTGCATTTCTCCAGTCTCACTCTTGCAGTAACACCTTGTGAGATCTTGTCCCTGCACTCTGAATAGTTGTTCACCACATGATCAGCCTGGGGCTAAGTAAGACAACTTGATAAAATATTTGAAGTTGTTCAGGTGAGCTGAGAGAGGACTGCTAAGGACAATAGAATTTTTTTGTCAAATTGCACCTAAATGAAAATATTTTGCCAAACCTTAAAGTTTGATGTGTTAATCATTTGTCTGTTCACAAAAAGACATCTGTTTGTCAGCCAAATCTTTAGGGACAGTATTGAATTCTATTTTACCTCTATACAAACCCATATGTACAATTAGAAAAGACAGATTTGTTCATAATGAAAAATAAAAACATTGAGAAAAGGGCAGATTTTAAGATAGGATAAGAAAAGCAGTCCTAGAAACTGCCACAGCATATCAGTGGTTTGCTTAAAGTCAGTTGGTATTTAGATGCAAAGTATTTTTTATTCCCATGATTTCTTAAAACCTGCATCATATTTCTTTGCCTTTACTTTACTCTTCACTCTTAATGTAAAATTAACTCCAGCTAGACTGCTGAGCTTCTGACTAATACTCTCAAATCAGCCCAAGTTTTGCATTTCAGAATCTCCATCAGCTCTGCAAAACATTGTCTCCTGAGGGAAGGCAACAGTTGGCATTTTTAAAACCCAGAAGCAAGTGTTTGAGTTTGATGAGGCTATAAACTCCCTGACTGATGTTCTGTGCTCAGCAGGAGAACGGGTACAAGGAACAAAAGAGTCTCCAAGGAAAGGGTCTGCTCTGTGTCCAGACCCAGTAAATCCTTTGCTGCTTCCTGAGGTTGCAAACAAGGCTGCTGATTACAGGCAGTTTGATCCCAGGGTCTTTATCACTCTTCCTGGCAGTTTGAGATTATTTATCAGCAAGATCTAATACCTTAAACATTTTCAGCAAGTTCTGTTCTTGAAAACACTACAAGAAATAGTTGAGGCAGAGAGGAAACACAGTAATCCACAAGGGCAAACAATTCTTTAATAAACCTAATATTTCTCTGTAGAATATCCCATCAGTGATATTTCAGTAATGAAGCATTATTTGACAGATTCAGACGACTGCAGGGTAACTTAGCATGGCTCTGGAAACAAGCTTTCAAGCCTCAGGAGGTCAAACTGACGACATCTTTTTAATGGGTAGGCATGGAGCAAGGCAATGACCTAAGTGCTGTGAGAAATAAAGAAACATTCTGTCATTGCCGCCTTTCTGATTAACTCCCTGGCTTTCTCCTGTGATTACTGGAGATTTTCCAGTCAAGGAACACCTTCTGCCTGACACTGATACATGCTGCTTCTGTGACATGAGGAAATGTAAGAAGTTGTCATCTGCTCTCTGAGTGTAAAAAAGTGGATAATGTTTTTTTCTTCAAATCCCTAACACAAGTGTCGCTATAATAATGGCCAATCTTCACGAACGAAGATTTGGGAAGGGCTCACCCCACGTGTGCCCTCCAAGCCTGCGCAGGGGATTTTTTTAGGTGAGGCTCAGCGTGCGCAGAACTGGCCCCACCGTTTAAGTCCTAAGGTTCATTTGCCACGGTCGAGCAAGCTTGGACAGTGACAGTGAAGTCCTTAGGACTATCTACAACACCCGGTACTAACCGGGGCTGACCCTGCTTGGCATCCGAGATCTGACGGGATCGGGTGGCAGGGAGGCATTTAACTGCTGGGGCTGCCCATACTGATATTCGAACTCGCGACCTTGGGAGTCGGAGACCGGAGTGCTCTCCACTACGCCACGGGACACATGTCGCTATACAGAAATAAGTTTATCCTTTTGGTCAAACAAGGGGAGAAAAATAAGGAAAAATACATTCTGCTGCTGCTTGCAGAGCTTAAAAATATTAATGGGAAGAGTAATTTAAGAATCTACATTTTAATACAATTCTGAAGTTCTTTAATGGTTTATGGAAAAATGAACTGGTTTTGTTAGACTTTCAGGTTTGCACAACCCTGTAAAACGCTGGAAATGTGTCCATGTGTGTTCATTGCCAGACTGCAGCTCTCCTCACCAAAGACACTTGATGCTTTCCAAGTAAAGCAGTACACAACTACAATTCAGACTACTGAAATTATTGGGCTACTTTACCTGTGCTGTGACACATTTGTTTCTTTAAATGTGCTCTTTTAAATAAGCTGAGGTTAATTGGGACTATGTAAGAGAGTTCACACCTGGGTTTCCCTCATGCCACTTGGAGACAGATTTTGAGAAAGGGCGGTTAAATTTTCTCTTTCTTTTGAAATGTAGGTTGGCATCTTTTTAGCAGAAATGTCAGGCAGTTGAGATCCCCATGTAACTTCTTTGGGGAGGGAGTGCTTGAGGTTTCCTCTGTGCTTGCCTATAATGAGTGTGATTCATTAGTGTAAGACGGAGTTACTCAGATTTCTATCTCAGGAGGTCTCATGTCAAATGCTGGTGTGTCAGACATCAGAACTGCTGATCTCACTTACGGCTCTGGCGCTGGAAACAGGGAAGGTGACAGTCAGCAAAACTGGGAAAAATATAGCAAGTCTTATTGGGACAGACACAGGTTACAGTCCTGGATAGTTGTTAGTCTGGGCAGTGGATCCAGCCCATCAGCTCTCTTGTTTGGCATAAGCTGGAATTTGATTAAAAGTGTCCTCAGAAACCTGTTCTGGGTAAGCTAACACCAGGGCTACCAGCATTCCCATCAAAAATACAGGATGGATGGGTGTTTCCTCCTTAGGCACACTGAAACAGAGGGCATAGCTGTTTCTGTCTCATGATCATGAAGGAGAAGATAGTTGGTGTTGGAATCATCCAATTTAACACACAGCCAAGCACAAATATTCACCCATCTCCTGATGGATATGAGCCCTGTAACCAAGGTGATATACAGCATGGAAGAAGGTGGACAGACAAATCACTGAATATTATAATATTCCCCCTACCCCTCAGCCTCAAAGGAGTAGCACTGTCAAAATCTGACTATGCTGGTGGAACAATTATTTAGTCAGGACTAAACATAATGATGAGAACATAAGAACAGCCACAAAGAACAGAAGGACCATATAACCATGAATCCTGTCTCTGACAACATCCCACAGCAAATGTTTAGGGAGGAATATACACAAGAGCCAAGATGTGGTGACACATCCATGGAAACTGCACTTCAGGGACTTCTAGGGAAAAGAGGGTATTTTTGTAGTTAACAGACTTTACTGGATTTTCCTTCTATGGATTTATGGGATTAGTATTTGAACCTCTGCATATTTTTTTAACATCTCCAGTGCCAGCAGCATGGAGTTCACAGATGTGCTCAAAACTCTTTCACATGCTGTATAAAGAAGGATCTGTTTCTGTTTTGCATCACTACTTCGTAGTGTCACTATAATCATCATTGCACTGGGGGAGACAACTAACAGTCAATCTCTATTTACAGGTGACAGTCCATCCCATGACATTAGGGTTGTGCAGATTTCTGTAGCACCCCATTCAGTCATCTTTTTCCAATACTAAAGGATCTTGGTCCACTCAACTGTTCCTCTCACAGAAAGCACACCACAATTTTGATCACCCTTTGTAGATTTTTCTGGGCCTATTTACTTAAAGTATATCCTATTTGAAAAGGAGAGCCAGAATTGTACTCTTCAGTGTATAGACGTGTGGTAGTTTAATAAAGAACAACAAAATTATCTTCATTGTCTTCTACTCTTTTTTTAATAATTGCCCAAACTGACTTTAATTTTTAACTACTCTTAAACACTGATCAGATGTTGTCAGCTAAGTTTTGGTTGTAAGCTCAGGATCCAAATTCTGTGAGGGCAAATCAGTTTATCATTCTATTTGTAAAGTTCAGTTTTCTCTCAAGTGCATTTCTTTGTGTTTATCCACAGTGAATTTCATTTTCACTCCTCATTTATCCCTAGTTATTCTGTAGTTTCCCATCATCCTAATTAACCTGCATTACACATATGAGCAATCACCTCTGCTGCCATTTGCAATCTTATCAAGAACACATATGTTGAATAGAGTCAGTTCTGGCATAGCCTGGATGAGACATTTCTAAATCTTTTCTTATCTATTCTGAAAGAACAAACCATGAGAAACACTGATCTCTCTCAAGCAGCTCTTCACATCTCTTACAACCAAAATGAGGTAGATTTGTTTTGTAAACTCCATGACATACTTGGAAAGCTCTATTGACATTTGAAGGTCCAATCAATTCCTTTTGCTATTACATGGGTTTAGATTTCTTTTAAGGTATCCAGACAATGCTAATTAAATTGCCTTTCCAGAACTACTACCAAAATTACTTATAGCACAGTCAGTCTAGGGAGGAAACAAAAATAATCTGGGAACAAGATTTCTTGCCTTATTCTTGCCATATCTGGCCATTTTATGGCAAATATTGAGCCTCTGAAGATAACAGGAACACACAATTAGATGTAATTAGCCCAGTAAGACAGCCATTGCCACAAAAGTGTCTGGGAAGTTGGCAGTCTGAGAAAGGTTAAGAGAATCACTTGAAATGGATATATAATTTGCCTATTTAGATCACAAGCTCTTCTGGGCTCACAAAGTCAAGTACAACAACCTCTTTTTGGCCCTTGGAGTGCTAAAGTGAAAAAAATGCTACCACATTTGATGATAAATATAGTGATAAAGGTGATCCCCAGAGAGAAATTGGAGCTAGATGAGTAACATAATTTCTTTCAGGGGCCATGAACTTAGTGTAGACATAATAGACCAACTTTCAGGAGCTCATAATCACTTTAAAGGAACATTTGATTATGGGTTACAAGGTTTGGTCTTGTTTAAAAACAGCAGCAGTCTTTATCCCTGGGGCACAATGTGTAAGTATATACTTGCATTTATTCCTAAACTGTTAGTTTATTAGGTTAATTGGACAGTAAAAGATGTTCCTTCCCTTATGAAAGTTCCGCAGTTTAATATTTCAAGTTTGGCATCTTGACCTTGGCTGTTGAGCTTTGTTTCTTTCCTGTCTCATGACAGTGTGTAGAATCAGGATGAGCAAGTACAGTCTAACCCACTGGAAATAATCATCCTCAAATTAAGGGGAAGTGCAGCAGTTATTCACAGAGAGAAAGCTCACATTAAAATGTACATATGTGCACAGACAGCTCTATCTCCTTCCAGGATTTCATTTGGAATCCCTTGAATTGGGCATCTTTCTGTTTGGTAGTCAATGAGATTGGTTGTGTGAGGATGACTTATTTAGCAGTGACCTGGCCCCAGTCCTCTGGCAGCACTTAACTCTCATGTAAGCCCTTGAACTCAAGAGATTCAGTGGGACCAATATTCGCTGAAAGCTGCGTCTCCTTCAAAACTCCACACCTGCAATGAAGACGAGCAGTTCTGCACCAGGCTAATAGCAATAACCTTAGGGAGTAGTTACACTCTCATTTCAAACAGTTGAAAGAGAAACAAAAAACTATGAAGTTGCTATTGAAGTACAATTAAGATGGTGTTTTCAAGTGCAGTGTAACCTTAAACTGGAGAAGCAAGAGAGTTAAAATGGAAGCACTTATAAAGCAGTAAAAGCTCCTCTGCATGAGGCACTCTGCGTGTACGAAATTATAGGATTAGAAACCTTTCAGCCAATCCAGTGTCTGTGTAGGCAGAGGTTTGCAAAGGACTTTTAAAATGTTTTTCTATGAAAGAGGAGAATAAGTGTGTAAGTGGTCAGAGGGGTCATTTGTCAGGAGGTAGCAGAAATCCAGACCACCACCATCTGAAGCCTTTCTTGAACTTTATTTTGAACTTACATAAAAAGATTGAAGTTTCCTCTGTAGCTCCAGCATATGTTGATTTTTTCCTTAGATAAGTCTTTGGAACTGCTTACAAGCAATTTATATTTTCAATCTGTTTGTTGCCATCAGAAAAACTGTAAAAAAAGTATTTTCTGGTGAAAAAAAATGAATTCCAAAGCAGTGCCCTGCCTGCAGAAATCTCTCATGTTCTCACTTTCAAACCTTGAGCTCCACAAAAGAAAACCAGTCCTCAATGAAGCTTCCAGGATCATGTTTTAAATGACTGTGAAGTACTGGGGGAGGAATACATTTATATGCAGATATAAACGAAAATGGAGTGTGACTTTAGGAGAGGGTTTGTGAATATCGTATATTTTTGAGTCCAAACCTGAAAATCCCAGGTTATTTTTGGTGAAGTATTAAGAAACATAAAGCTCTTCCTATAGCTCTAATTCATTACATTCAATAGAGTTGTCTATTACTCTTCATTAACTAATCAGGAACCCTTGAATGACTATCTTTATTTTAAATAGTTAAATTCCAGATAAACATAGTTAGGTTATATTAATCCCTCTGGAAACAACACATGGCATGTTACAAATATATAGCACATTTAAATAATAATAAAAAGGTTTCATTTTATTATTTCATTATTTAGACCATGTAAAATATATGCCAGGTGTTTTTTGCCTGCAAAATATAACAAATGCACATATGAAACAGGAATAAAATACAGAAGTGGTTTGGACCAATTACTAGATGAATGCAGGCAAACTGTTAATAACGTTGTAAAGAAATCAGCATTACTTCTTACTTATATCTGTTTTCCTTTCTTAGGACTTCTCAGTCCATTAATGATCAAGGAAGACATGAGATAACATACACTTTGGCATGAGTCTGTATATTTTCAAATGTGCAGAATCACACATAAGTTTTTTCTAACACAATTTTTAAATAATTACTAGAGTAATATAACAATCCCAGATGGTCTGAAGAAGTGTTAATTGTTTAATTATCTAGTCTATTAATCCTTAACAGAAAGAACATAGCTTTGATAGAATTATGGTTAATTCAAATAAAGATGGACCTGTGAAGAAATCTTTGCCCAAATATTGTGAATTCATGTATCTGTGACAATAAATGTGAAGTCATGAATAATATACATAACAGATAAATTGTGGGAATGTAATATATCTTGCAGAGTGTTTTCAGTGGGGAATCATCATCACACTTGGGAATATTGTGCTGTGTTCTGCATGCTGGCACCAAAAAATTAAACCGCTAAAGTCACTGCAGAACCCTAGAGGAAGCTCTGGGAAAAAAAAAGGCTCTTTTTATCTCACAAGCTACAGGAATGGCAAGTGACTTAATGACAGTATTTCTATGTGATCAGGAAAGAAAATGCTGTGTAGCACCGGCATAAGAAACCCAGAACATAGTGCCAACAATTAACCAATTATCCAGCCAAATATATTCTTGCATTTTATGCTTCTGTGTTCAGATATTAGAACCACCTTTTCAGATGCTGTAATTTACACAAATCCAATTTACTAGACTCGGCATTAAAGTAAACTGGTGAAGTTCAATGACATACAGTATAAAGGTGTCAGACCAAATGATTCATTTGTCTCTGGTCACCGTAGATACAATTAGTCTGTGAATTAATTCAAACCATATTCAATGGGTAATCCAGATCTGGACAGCAGGGAAAACCCTGCAGAGATTCTTCAGTGATGCAAATGCTCCTCTGAGACTTGAAAAGTCAAACACTATCAGCCAGGCTACTTCTTGTTTGTGAAGGAGTTTGTGAGAATGGATATAGTGGAGTTAAAAAACAAAACAAAACAAAAACAAAACCACCAAAAAACAACTGCAAATTAAACTCATCAGTGATGTTGGATCTCAAAAGCTCAGTCTTCCAGAGAGTGTCACAGACCATCTCTCATTCATTTTGCTCTTCTCAACATCCCCCACACAGTTTGAGTTCTGGAAGTGCTGAGATTTTTGAAGTTAGACTCAAAAGTGAGACTTTGGTATTAGGGCCTGAGAAAATCCACAAAGTGTGTCAGGCCAGAAAACCTGGAGGTTAGATAGGTTGACATGTTATTTGGACAGGAAGCAGCCTGCTGTAGGGAGCTCCTGGTGCCTTTATACTCTCAGAGTTGTCATCAGAATCAAAACAGCTTGAAGCAGCACTTATGACTCATTTTCAGTGTGGAACAAAGCCATAGCTTAAGCACCACATGCTACAAGTGTAACACATAACAGGTCCCTGAACTACATGGAAAAGTTTTATGCAGTTTTCAAGTGTCAATCTAGTTTTCCTTGTGCCTAAGGCTCTGTGACATCTTGACATCTGTAATCAGGTTCATTTCTGCCCTTACCACCCATTATAAGTTTTCACTCTTCAGCTTCTTCTCTTACTATTCCACTACTATGGATTTAATCTGCAGTTTTCTATGCACTAAATTTAAGGCCTAGAAGTTTTCATGTATTATTCACTTCCATTTGCTATACTTGTTAAACAGTATATGTTCATTGGAGTTAATAAATCACCATTCACTTTCCTCCTTGCATTTCCCAGAACAGAGTAATTACTCAATCTACCTCTACCGACAGCAGCTTCAGAGCTCCCACAGATTTTTCTGTATTCATGAAGCTATTTATCATGTACCTGTCTTAAATATTAGCAAAGTAAGCTTGCTCAAAAGGCTTAAGCTGTTATCTGTTGGAAATGTATGTGGAGGCCAACATATATCTGACTCAAAACCTCGTGAAATGTCTACCTGTTGGTTGTGTGACATCCACCTCAGTTTGGGTAATCTGAGGATGTTAATAGGCTTATCAAAGAAGAGAAAGTTATCTTCCTTGTATGTCTCTACAGATAAAGAAGGGATCAAAGTCTGAAGTCCTTATTAATTTTCAATATCTGTTTTTGTTCTTATGCCCTCAAGAAGTCATTGCTGAGGTTGGTGACTGGGGTTTTTGGCCTTGCTGTGCCACTGAAAGGAGATGCTTGACTCCTTCCCTTCCCCTCCTTTAGAACAGCATGAGACTACAGGGAAGTGCCAGTAGGTCAGGGCTGCCTACACAGGCAGGTGCAGGCAGGTTCCAGTGCCAGCTGCCTGGGGCTTCAGTCAGTGAAACGTTACTATTTCTGTAATCAAAGCTGAGCTGCCAGTGCCAAAGTGAACAAATCCATCCTACCAGCGTTTTGGTGTGTGATTCACTGACTCACTTTAGGTCTGACCTTCATTCCTATTTCCCATGTCAAGTATTTTTATTTTGGCTTTATTAGAAAATGTCTTGTCCTGTTGCAACCATTTAACTGCATCACACAGACAATTCTATAGGTATAATGTGACTTTTTTAAACTTAATACTTCAATCGTCTTTGTGCCAGCAAAAATATTACTTCAGTTTCACATGTATCTTTGCAGGGTGCCATTGGACATAACCCCACCCATTAATGTTTCCTCATTATATTAATCAAAGCAAGTCTGAAAAACCAAAGAACTAATCAGAAAGATTCAACTGCTTCTCCAGAACACAAAGAACTCTTTTTCGAAGATTATTACCTTGAACTTTTATAATTAGACATAGTAGTTCTTCAAAGTGGAACATTGGCTTTTGACAAATGTAAAGATTGACAAATTCAGTTAAGTGACAATTCAAACAGTTGACCTTTCATTCCAAAAAATCTGTTTCAGTAATATGACAAAATCCCCTTTTAAGCAACAGGCAAAAAATGACAGTATTAATTCTCAGTTTGAACAGAAATATAGTCAACTATATGGACACTAATATGGAAATATGTTTTTAAGTACAGCTCTTTGGAATGATCAAATTGTTTCGGTCCAGTTCATCAAAGTGCCTCAATACAACCTACATTAGGGACGTTCAGATAATTAAATTGAGGCACAAGCCAACATTCTCTCAAAGGGGGAGATCCATTCCTAATGAAGGAATGATACTGTGTCATCATCTGGATGACCTTTTGAAACTGTGTTCCAAACCTTTGGGACCGTTTAGGACTATGCTCCTTCAGGAACTATAAAATCAGGTAGTTTTTCCAAGGCAGTTGTTTTGGATAAGCCCTCAGAGTCGCCCTTTTACATCTGTGAAGTGGCCATTGCTCTCCTTCAAAATGGCATCACGACAAATGTTGTCAGACTGTGAGATCTGTGCCCCTGTCTGAGGTATTTTGGACCTAAGCTGAATATGCAGTTTTGTTAGTTTTGAAAATATTAATGATAAAAGCAGAAGTATGTTTTAATTAATCTGATGCACAGCACTTGAGGAATCCTGTGCTGTCATGATACTGCATTGTTAGAGTTTAGAGCATTTGAATGTTCTAAGTCCATCAGTCACTGGGGGGATTTGGGAATTATTATCACTAGCTGGTGATAAGAAAACATAACATTTTCCTTCCATTATAAAATTAAGCAAGATTTCAGAAATTCAGAAATGAAATTTTCCCACTTGAAAGGATGAACATAAGCCTTTTGCTTTTAGGAAGACAGCATTTGGAATATCCTGTATTAATGTACCAGTACTATGTGCAGTAATGAACAGGAAACTTTTTTTTTTTTTAAGTACTTCTCCAACTTCCAAAACTTAAGTAGAGACAAAACTATGTAAAGTAGATATGAATTCATGGCGTCATATGTACTAATGCATTACTAACTACAGAGAAAGGAGTAATAACTACCTTATTTTAGCTCTCTAAATTGAAAAAACGTGGTTTAGGTCTCATGTAATTAGAAAAGGGGGGCACCTTCACAGAGCAGTCCATCTAATCCTAAAGTAGTTATTCAAAGTAGTTGAGACAGTCACATCTTTCTTACATAATAAAAATAGGGCAGATGAGGCCCTTCAGAAGAGGTGACAGAGAAATATTGGGTGTCTATAGATACAAATCAAAAATAAAGAACTGTGACTCTCTAAAGGTGTCACACACCAGAAACTGATACTACTAAAAGATGCTATTTGCCCTGTCTTTCTAAGGACTGATAATAATGATTCACCAAAGATAGCAGAAAACTCTTCTTTTCTTTTATCCTTAGCTCAGTTAATCAAGAATGGCAGGACCAAGACTCCACCACTAATATGTGTCCAGGGCAAATCCTGTGTATTCACACACTCAAAGCTTAAGAAACTCACATACAGCTGCAAAACCAAATTGTTATATCTCAGTTCTAGTACACAATTGAGAACAAGATGTGAGTGTTCATTTGCAATGGATTGATTGACAAAGCCATGAGAAAATGCTCTTTTTCACATCATTGCTCCAGAACTCCTCAGTTAGGCTTGCATATATATATACACGTATGTGTATGTATATGAACATGTATTCAATTACAGATGGGGTGCAACTGCTCTTTGACCAGACTGGGTTATTTTCAATCTCAGTTGCAATGCTGCAAGTAAAAATTCAAGCACAACCTAAATTAATTCTCTAGGGGATGATGAATCTGGCATGTCCAAGTGTAGGTGGGTTTTGAACTGTCCAAACCAGATTTGTCAATGCAAAGCAAACAGAAAGTGGAATGAAATGGAACATGACACGGCTAAGGACAAGCAGAACAACTCTTCCAAGGCCTACCAGCACTGTTAGCATTTGCAGTGAAGCTTCTTGCTGTGTTCTGGTAAATTTTTTTACTGAGTGGTGATAGAATTTAACATCTGTGCCTATTTATTAGCTAAAGCTCATTTGTGTTCAACTTCTGCCCTCGTAGTTTGGTGGCATTTTGGGACCAGTGTTTCCATTAACTCAAATCAAGTAGCAACTTATTTTTGAAGTAGCCATATCTATTTTAATGGAGGTATTTAATGGCATAGCACTCTTCTCTAAAAATGACAGTGACAGAGTAAGCTCTTCTTTCTGCACTATATCACTTAGGAAAAGAAGACAAGAATAGGCCATAAAAGCAGGATTCATGTGAAGCTTTATCTAGTTTATCACTGAGGAAGGTGGCAGAAGTGAGCCATCATACATTTCTAAATCATACTTTAGAACAAGAATAAAGTAGTAGTTACTGGATAAAACCGGGTAAGCCTTTCAGCTTTCTTAAATATGAAACCATAAATATTAATACTTAATAAAATGTTGTCTAGGAAGATAATGATGAGTTGCTTTAAAAGGAAATAAAAAAGAAAGGACCTGTTTGCTTTTTTAACCAATCCTTATTCTATGTAATGCCAGTGAAAAATAGAGCATTTGGTGAGATTTTAATAGACTGAATTGTGATGTTTCATTTCTTAGGGAATAAAAGAAATCATGCTTCAATGTTAGGAAACAAAAGCCCAAACTAGCAGAACATACAAAGTTTTTGGATGAATTTCTGAAACCTGCCTTATAAGTACAGCCCATGGATGGATAGTCTATTATTACATAAACTTTGCTTAAAGGTGGTTCTGTGGTTGGTGTTTTCATGATTTGTTTTTCACTTTCCTATGCGGGTTTTCTAGTGTTTAATAAGGACTCATATCACTGTCTTTCCCTCATCAGTTGTGGCTCTTTCTTCAGTCACTGAGTTCCTTAAGGTATGCCAGGTCTTGGTAACCTTGAGACCACTATTCCATTGGTAAAATTAGGCTGAAATGGGCAAAAAAATTAAAACCCAACTGGAGTTAGGTGAGGGAGAAGGAGACAGACAAAAATACAGAATTTCACACACATAATAAGCACATTTTTCCTTAAGAGTGTGAGTTAAATACTTGAGAGAAAGGTTTAGAGCACTCATGCTGAACAGTGAGTAGCTCCCTAATTTACTTGGCAATCCTAGAAGCCTGAATTTCTTACACAGCAAACATTCAGAAGTAGGACACTACCAAACAGCAATTCAGGGTATTTACATCAATTAGATAGAATAAGCAGCGAAAATACGATCCTTTCTGTACTTACCCTCCCACATATGTGACATTTACTGTCACAAGGGACTTCAAACCTCATCCTGTGTATATCTCCCAACTTCTTCATCAAGTAAAGCATGAGTCTTAAACTACAGACTGTTTTAGTACACAATCATAATTAATTTATTAACTAACATCCAAAATTTAGAGTGTCTCAAGGAGAGGTACTTTGAAAAGACAATATCTGAGGAAGTAGATAGCACAAGATCACCATTATGCAAGAGTTCCATGTTGGATTGTCTGGAGGATGAAGTGGGCATTTATTTGTAGGTTATTCTAGAAACACTAAAGTTAACATCTTGTTTCCCACTGTACTTTTTACTATAAGGAGAACTAAATATGAGAGCCAAGACCTCTATTTAATATGAATTCTAAAGTTTTAAACTCAGCATCTTCACAAATTTACCTTTAAAGATGAAGAAGACTGACAAAAACTTATCAGGTAGACATAGGAATCTTTGGATGGTGTAGATCAGTCCAATTTCATTTGGCACATTGAATCAAGGTAGGCTTATATCAGCAGATTCTTTTAAATGGATTTTTGCTTTTCCTGGTTCATTGTGATTTTAATCTTTCTTAGCCCATAATGTATTAGGTTAAACAAGAGAAGCAGTAGCTCTTCCAAGAGATCAAAAAATAATAATTCAAAATACCCAATGAAAACTGATAGTTAAAAATTAGGTACTGATTATCTAAAGAAAAACTCACTGTGCAAGGGTGTCTGTACGTCGCATACAAATCATGTATGAGCCCTTGGAGTTGTGAAAAAATCTTGACAGACAATTGCTCATTAAAATCTGATAATTGTAATCAGAGTTCTTTGACTCCCTCTAATTGGTAACAACAGAACTAAAGTAATCTGTGCTTTTGGCATTCTGTCTGTCTAATGTATCTCATAAGAATTAGAAGGCAGTGTCTAGAAGAAAAAATGCTTTATTAGTGATAGGATTTAAAAGACATCAATTAACTTCTTTACCCCCCTTCTTTCCCATAAAAGACAAGGCAATTTGTTTCCTTGATGTGTGAGCCATCATCAAATCTAAATTCACAGCAAGAACACTTCTGAGATAGCCCAAACTTATCATAAGGTTAATGAACCATTGCACTAGTCCGATCTAACCCATTTGTCAATGAATAAAATTGCTCATCTGCTATCTTGCAACACAATTTGGAATAAAACTGCCAAAATAAGGACTTATTTATGTTTCTCTTTAGCACAGATTGTGCCTTCAGATTGTAAAATGTGTGTATAATAGGTCAGTAATGCAAGGAGAGTTTATTACTTTCCAGTAAAAAGTCACATATTCTGCGTGAACCAATTTTGGATTTTTGGAACATAAGTGTTCTGTGAGAGCAGAGCTGGACCTTCCATATTTTCATTAATTTATGTTGTGAGGTCTATCAAGACAATTTAATGGAGGATTGTGTATGAATTATGCGATGCAGCATCTTTCAAGGAAAATCGGGGCTGAAAATATAAGCATAGCAGGTGACTATCCCCACGCTATCATGCCAGTGTGTTATTGTTGCATTTATTTAGTTAGTTATTATACACCATAACCACAAATTAAGCTGGATACAGTTTATCAAAACCTAAATGTGCCAGTTTTGGAAGAGTCAATAAAGGAAAATTGCTGATAAATAACCATTGCATTACTCCCAAGATCTTGAGTGCTGTTCACCAGAAGAGAGGAGCAAGGGAGGGTGCAGGTGTGAGCAAGCAGGATGGGAAACAAGTGGTTCAGAAGCTGAGTAAAGATCACTTCATCCACAGGAATTGCTGCCCCCTTCAGTCACAGGTGAACGAGTCCCGGAATTTTGGAAGCAGGATAGAAGCGAACCAAAGAATTTGTCTTAGATTTCTGGGCCACTAAAGGTGAAAAAGGAGGAAATGAAATGTAAGACACTTGCAATGGAGTTTCAGATAACTGACCCGAAGTTGGAGAAAATTTTAGGAAATTCTGCTGCAAAACCTCCTGTCTCCTTCAAAGTCTTGCTGCAAACAGAAGAGCGTCCACAGGGCTACTTAAATCTCCCCAGGTGACCAGAGCTGCAACATAAGAGCTCCATTAGATGCTGTGTGTATGTGGAATGGCCAATCCTGTGAGCAGGGCTGTTCATGAGCCTATGGTAAACCTGAGTTTAAAATTATATGTGCTCCTATACTGATACTCTCAGGCACATGGTATGACTCTTGGGGGTGGTCCTGTGCAGGTGATCCTTGTGGGTTCCTTCTAACTCAGCATATTCTCTCATTCTGTGATTCTGTGATATGATATGAAAAGCCTTCAGTGCCATAATATCCATAAAATAGATATCCACAAAATGGATATTTTCTATTATTTTGTCTATCTGTAGAACAACACACACTGTGAAGAAAAAACAGAAGATCTTAAATGATTTAGAAAACAGTCCCATATTGTTCCAGCAAAGACCATTACATGCAGGACAGTGTTTCTGCTTATTGTCTACAAATTATTTTTTTATTTCCATGGGTCACCATCAAATGCTCAGTCATGGATATAACCTGTAGAAGAATATGGGACATAGAAATTCCCCCCCCAGAAAAGTTATCTATCTTTTAGACTTACAGTATACACTTGTACTCATACTTCTTCCTTAAAGTTTTTGCTTTAAAATATCACTTTGCAGGTCTTAGGATTATCAGTGATATTTTTCAATTAAAGCCAAGCTAAATGAATTGGGTACTTGTATTCCTAAAGCCTACAATGGTCTCATGGTTCTTATGACAAGAAAGAAGATGAAAATTGAATATTGGCACCATCTTTGTTTGGTTTTTTTTCCCCAACAATTTTCCATTCCTTCACAAATACCACTGGAATACCATTTTGATTTATTTGTTTCCTCTGGGCTCAAAATCAGTTAGAAAAATAGGATATGTCACCTGAAACTTCAAATATGTTGCTGATAGAGATGAAAGAAATTGCCAGAGGAGAGAAAAAAAAGAAAAAATCAAAGATATAAATATAGTAAGAATGTATAGAAATTAAGCTCTACACAAACACATTTAGAAGTAATAAAATTAAAAAAGGATGATGTAACCATCATCTGACTGCTTATAGCACAGACACATGCAGTTTTAAGAATCTCTTCTTGATTGAAATGAAGCATAACTTGTGGATAAATATATCTTATATTGTTGATTATGAAGAATCTCCAGCAATTGACATTAATCTATTGTGTTAATCATCTTTACTATTAAAAAACATTTCTCATTTTCATCTTGACACTTCAACATGTATCAGTGGACCCTGTTCTATCTGATTTTATGAAGAATCTCAAAGCATTACTTGCATTTACTTGTCATAGATTGGGATCAAGTCATCTGAAAAACTCATTCATAACATAGTGATCATCTGGGATCTTTCATACTGAAGCTTGCACAGAAAAATTGATAGGTTGAGTAAGGAAGTATTTTGTAGTCTCAGAGCAGAGCTTTGCTTAAAATTGTGAAGGATAGGATCTTTCAAAGGAGTTATTTACCCCATTCAACTGTGAATGGGGGGATCACTTTCAAACCTCTTTGAAAATCCCAGAGTTAATTATCAGTGTTTGTACAGCTCTTTGAACCTTCAAGATGTTCTGGAAAAAAAAGTGTGATGATAGTTTATATTAAACACAGCTTGTAAATTATATAAATTACATTTTAAATCCCTGAGTAGATCGATCACGTTCTGGGAGTTTTCCCTCCAGCACATGTAAAACCAAGTTCAGTTACAGCTCTCTACTGCATAGCAGCATCTCACTAAGCAAGAGACTCAACAAAGCAAGAGACTGAACTAACCCTGAAGTAAACGTCTGACAGTCTCACCTTACTTCCAGCATCACATTTAAAACACACAACTTATATGATGTATTTAAGTGCTTTTGGTAAAACTAAATAATTGTACTCATCGATAATTTAGGTACTAATAATTCGTGATCTACCTAATAAAAATTGAAGAGGAAAGGACTGTCCCACATTGCTCCTCTTCCTGAAGTCAGAAATATCACTGGTAGCTGTTAGCTGATGCCTGGCATCTCTCTTAAGGTCTACAGGCTTCCAAACCAAAAGAGTCTAACAAGTAATATGCAGAGTTAAAACTCATTTGATTTGGGCAAAAGAGAAACAAGTTTATAGAAATAGATTATTTCAAGGTATTGCTGTCCTATGGCTTAGTTTTATTATTTATATTTATATTACTTTATAATACCACACAAGTAAGTGGTCTTTTCCAGTCTTTGACGTCCTGGTTGCCACAAGGGGCATTCATTTGGTGGTGTTCTAAAAGCGTTCTATGTTTCCGGGATGCCTAAACAGCATTGGCTTTTTGGCTTTATCAGTGCTGCAACAGATGTGCTGGGGTCTTGAAAGGATGTTAGTTATTTGTGTGGAGTGCCATAAAAATGACTGCAGATGAACCAGAGTATAGATAAGTATAGATAACACTGATTACAAATGTTACAAAAACACTAAAAGGTTTTAAATGTTTTCATTATGCTAGATCAATACTAACTATAGTAGGAAAGGTACTAGGAGCTCAAAGGTTAGGATTCAAGCAGATCACATAGCCAAAGTGTGAAGAATAGAGGCACAAGGAGATTATTAAGAGGCAGGTAACTGGCAGAAGCAATCCCTCTTCACATCCTATTCTAGACCTCAATCTGTATTCCTCCTCTGGAACTATACTCTGAATCAAAACATGAAACAAAATTCACACTGAAAAAAAAGTTAGAAGCGGCAAAGAACCTTTCACTTCAGAATTGTTTTCTTTGAGAAAAAAAAATTTGCTTTATTTGAGTATTTTTTCTGTTTTCTTCATAGGCCAGACCATGCTGAGAAAAAAACCCAGCCTATTTAGGACCTAAACCAGTAACAGAGCTTTGATCATCACTTAATTTAAAAGATGACTTTTAATAAATAATGCCTGTTTCCTATACAGAGACAACACTTAGTTAACATATTTTGAAACTCTTTAAGCTATTTTGTTCCTGAAACTTGTGAAGCTCTTGTGTTGAATTCCAACCTGGAGGCTTCTAACACAGCAATCACTCTTTATTTTGCGTATTCTCCCCTCGATATTTTCATTATACAATTGCCACACTCCCTGCAGTTTTATTCTTGAAACTACCCTGCAGATTTTTATGTCTGAAAGCTACAAGGCTTGTGGACAGTGGCTCATTCTTGCATATGTATGTACAGCATACGTGTAGTGAAAGAGCCACCTGAGCTTCTGTGACTTGCCATTTATAGCAGTACTGGCTTCTGGTTATAAAAGACTCAGCATTACAAAGGCTTGAAGTAGGATGTTAGCACAAGCACCTAAACTTCAGTACTTAGTATGGAACACAGGAAAAACTAGTGATTAAGTAAGATTTTGCTACAAAGAGAGAAGATTGCTAAAAATGTTTTGAGATGCCATGGTGAAGTATTTCCTAGAAAGGTATTATTTCTGTTGACTGTATAATTGTGGTTCTTTGTGGCTCATCTTGACCACATTCAAATTTCCTGTGTCTTGCACATCCATGGCATGATACAGCCCCCACCCTGCCTTTCCTGCACATATTTCAATTTAAATCCAGGTGACTGCGTCGACAATGTGTCCTTGTGACCAAGAAGGCCAGTGGGATCCTGGGGTGCATTGAGAACAGCATCGCCAGCAGGTCAGGGGAGGTGATCCCACCCTTCCACTCAGCCTTAGGGAGGCTGCATCTGGAGTGCCGTGTCCAGTTTTAGGCTATCCAGTACGAGAAAGAGATGGAGCTCCTGCAGCAGGTCCAGTGGAGGGCAATGACAATGATGAAGGGACTGGAGCATCCTTCTTACAAGGAAAGGCTGAGGCAGCTGGGCCTATTCAGCCTTGCAAAGATATGACTGAGAGGTGACCTCATCAATATCTATCAGCATCTGAAGGGATGGTGTCAGAGGTTGGACCAAGCTCTTCTCTATGGTTCTGGGCAATAGGACAAGAGGCAACAGGCAGAAACTGATGCCCAGGAAGTTCCACCTGAATGTGAGGAAGAAGTTACATACTCTGCAAGTGACTGTGCTCAGAGAGGGTGTGAAGTCTCCCTCACTGGAGATATTCAAGAACTATCTGGGCCCAATTCTGTGCCGTGTGCTCTCCCTGCTTGAGCAGGGAGCAGATGAGCCACAGTGGTCACTTCCAACCTAACCCATTCTGTGACAGTCAGTCCTGCAAACTACCTGCTGTGGGGATACTGCCTGGATTATTTTTTTGTTCTTGAATTTTAGTTAGTTGACAATGGCAATTGTTCAAATGATGGCAATTAGTTGAAGGATTATGTTAGT
This sequence comes from Sakesphorus luctuosus, assembly GCA_013396695.1. Classification (NCBI taxonomy): domain Eukaryota; kingdom Metazoa; phylum Chordata; class Aves; order Passeriformes; family Thamnophilidae; genus Sakesphorus; species Sakesphorus luctuosus. The sequence goes on along the minus strand of VWZD01005107.1, from coordinate 472,493 downwards.
CCAACCCATTTTTGGTCCTAAATTTTTGTGATACCATAATGACAGATAGAGTTCATCCTTCCCATTACTGAAAGTTGGAGAAAAGTTTGGCATGAAGAAAAATTGTGAATTTCTTGATCATGAATGGCTTGAAGTCATTCTTAAGGGAACTGAATCCAAAGCATGAATTCATATAACTACATTTTTTCATTTAGGTTTGTTAGTTCAGCTTTCTCTGGACATCTATCTAGCCTGTGCACATAGTGTTCCTTCAAAACTTTGTATCACCATGTGCTGGTTTAGAGGTAAACCAGCAGGACAAATGAGCTCAACATGAGAGAGATTATAAATCAGAAATAAAATTTAATAATAATAATACACTAAATACACTGATACAAAGGAAAAGTGCTTTCAACTCCCAAAACCCAGCAGTATAACCCAGTGCCCTGGGGTACAAAACCCAAAGGGGTTTGTTAGCCTTGTGCTGAGACCCACGTGGTTCCCCTAAGTCCAAAGCAAAAGGAAATGAAAAACCTGTTGGTGCAGGTGATGGCTGTAGTCTGGTCGAGAGTGGTGGTCTCTTCCTGTCGAGGTCCTGCTGCTCCTCTGGATCCAATGAAAGGTTCCTGAGGTCTTCTTACCCACCCCTTATGTACCCTCAGGGAGCACCCAGTCCCTCCCCCAGGGCGGGGACTCACACAATGGGTGATTAACTCTGTGAGTCATGGGCTATTTTTGAAGTGTTGATGGCCCATTAGCAGCTACGCCTCCTCAGGCTGGGAGTGGAGGTGCTAACGACTCCCTGGGAAGCTGCTGCAAATGGGCCATTGACCTTGGGAATGAATAGAGGGGGCAGAATACATAGCTTTGATCACCCCCACACAGTGGCAACTGGTCCCACCTGCTGAACCAGGGCACACTACAAAGACACAGATAGTTAAGTGTAAAATTGGATAGATCCAGCATAATTAGATGAATACTTTTCAACCAGCTTAAATTAGACAAGAAAAAGAATGCCCTTAGATTAGAACAAGTTTCTGTTTATATTTATAAATAAGCCACCCTTAATTACTCTCACCTTTGATAGGAAATTGTTGGAACATTGTTACAGAAACCTCTGCACAGTGGCAAATTCCTTATAGGCTCTAACACCATTCCACTCAGCAATCAACACAACAGGGGAGAAATCCTGGCTCCATAGAAGTCAAGGAACACGATGTGGGAATTTCAGTACCCTGTAGTCCAAAGCCAGTTTGCTGACTTCACTGTAGCAATATTTCACATAGTAATGTTGGCAAATGAAAGTAAGTTTTTAGAGTGATGCTGGTAAATGAGGCAACTAAAGTGTTTTCAATCACTCTGCTAAATATTATTGGTATTGAAAATAAGTGTTTACTTTAAAAATATATTACCAGGTCCCAGTTACCAGGGGAGGTAAGGACAAAGTTACAGAGAGAGAAGAAAATATTTACTGTAGTAAGTAGAAATTATAATACATATCTAAGTATAGGTACCTTTGACATCTTTTTGGTTTAATGGTGAACAACACAGTGGTGGCTTTAATTTTCTTTTTCTTTCTTTCTTTTTTTCCCCCCACAATCAACATATATAATCCATATATAGAAACAAAACAATACTTGAATGATAACTGAGGAACTTTGCTTCTTCATTTCTGGGCCACCATTGTGTTTAGGTCAGCTGTCTCCTATGGACTGCCTGTCTTGGATAAGTGGAGCTTGTGAGGCAAAGGGAACAGAAATGTTCATAAATGCCTGAGTTATTCCCCCACTTTCACTTTGTAAATATTTTGTGGCCAGATCATTCTGTTTTGGAAGTCGTTGATATTTTCAATATCTTGGACACTTCTAGATAATAGAACTCACCACATAAAGCTCCCTCTCTTTTTCCCATTGAAGAGGATATACATTTTTCCTTTGTCCTGTATGGAAAACATTTTTCCAAGAAGTTGAGTTTTCATCAAGTTCTACCAGACCAAATTACGCTTTTCTCTCTGATACGTTGCACTGGTCAAGGCTGCCCTGCTTGCTTCATTTTCTTTTCTTTGTAACTATCAGTACCAAGTGGCTTTTACATATATGACTGCTTGTAACAAGTGTGAACAAGTATTTCTTCAGCTTGAAGAGAGCATAAATATAACTAGATTCTTAATCTCAACTATAGTGCTGTGCTGTTCCTGTTGTGTTGGAGCAGCAAAAAGAGCCTGTCTGGTTTCCTCTTCCAGTTACAGGAGGTTAATTTACTGCCTTGGAAGTCAGTTCTCTACGGCTTTCAGATTTCTCCTGGAGAAGCTAGCAGGCAATATTGGGCACTGGTGGAGCAAAACACTAGTGATGAAAGCAATAAAATATTATAATTTGTGATCTGTTTTATGAATTAAACAGATAGAAAAGGCTCAGGCAGCCAGACACCCTCCTGCCTGATCATCCATTTTCTCCATGCTTAAGAGGCATGTCTAGTAGTCAAGTAGCAACCAAAAAAACAAACCAGCAGATAGTAATGATTATTGTCCATTTGTTATGAATTTGACCCTTTTAACTACAGCTACACAATCTATGATACAATCACACCCTGGAGTCATCTAGTCCCTTTTACATTTATTCTCTCTGATAAAGAAAATATGACATGAAATGAAGGAGCAAATTGTGAAACTTACGATGGACAACAGGCTAAGGGAATAAATTTCTTTTACAACGACATGAGAACTACGGCATGATAAAATAATGATGCAAGTAGTGTGTCATATCACAGATGTAAGCAGCGTCAGTTTGAGTTATGACTGTACTTTACTTTGAAATGACAATAACATTGTCCAGTGATGGCTAATGTGGATTCAAACCAGCCATCCACAGAGGACAGCTTCTACTATAAGGGATTATTAATACCTTTTGCTATCTGATCATATTCTACAAGATTTATCTAAAGAGTGAACAGTCTTGCTTAAGGCAACATTGTGTGCTTTAAATAAAATGGAAGCATCACAAAACCACGCTCTTTTTTAAAAATACAAAACACTTTTCAATAAAGCTAGAGTATTCATAGACTCATAAAATAGTATGAGCTGGAAGGGACCTTAAAGGTTATCTCATTCCAACTCCCCTACCATGGCCAGGGACATCTTCCAGTCGATCAGACTGCTCAAAGCTCCATCCAACCTGGCCTTGAACGCTTCCAAGAACAGGGCATCCACAACTTCTCTGGACAACCTGTTACAATGTCTCGCCACCCTCACAGCAAACTCCCTCCTAATAAGAAATCAAAACTGCCCTGTTTGAGTTTAAATCCCTTACTCCTCCTCATATTACTACACTCTCTCATAAAAAGTTCCTCCCTGTTTTTCCTGTAGGTCCCTTTAGGCTGAAGTTAGCTCACCCCAAACTCTTCTCTTCTCCAGGCTGTACAATCTCAGCTGTCTCAGCCTTTTCCTGTGGCAGAGATGTTCCAGCCCTCTGATCATCTTCATGGCCTCCTCTGGACTTGTTCCAACAGGTTCTTCTTCTGTTGGGGGTCCAGAGCTGGATTCAGTACCCAAAATGGGGGAATAGAGGGCAGAATCACATCCCTTGGTCTGCTGGCTACACTCCTTTTGATGCAGCCCAGGACATGATTAGTTTTCTGGGCTTCAAACCTACATTGATGCATCATGTCAAACTTCTTGTTCACCAGCACCCTCAAGTTCTACTCAGGGTGGCTCTTCATCCATTCTCTGCCCAGCCTGTACTTGTGCTTTGGATTCCCCCAATACAGGTGCAGCATCTTGCACCTGTCATTTTTGGACTTCATGAGGTTTGCAGCCTGTCCATGCCCCTTTGGACAGCATCCCTTCCCTCCATCATGTTGACCATACCACATAGCTTGGTGTCATCAGCAAAACTGCTGAGGGTGCACTCAGTCCCACTGTCCATGTTGCTGACAAAGATACTAAACAGTGCCAGTCACAATACTGACCCTTGAGGAGCACCACTCATCACTGGTCTCCACTTGGACATCAAGTCATTGGCTTGGAGTGAGATCATCCAGCCAAATCCTTATCCACTGAGTGCTGCCTGCATCAAATTCATATCTCTCCAGTTTAGAGACAAGGATGTTTTGTTGGACAGTGTCAAATGCTTAGCATAAGTCCAGGTAGATGACATAAGATGCTCTTCCTTTATCCAGTAACACTGTAACCCCATCACAGAAGACCACAAGTTTGTTACACATGATTTTCCTTTGGTGAAGACATGTTGGCTGTCACCAAACACCTCCTTAGGTTTCTTGTGACTTAGCATAGTTTCCAGGGCCATATGCTCCATGATCTTGCAGGGCACCAAGGTTAGATTGATTGGCCTTCCTTTTTTCCTTTTCTAGAATGGAAGTTGTGTTTCCAGTTAGTGGGAAGTTCACTGGACTGCCATGACTTATCAAATGTGATTGGTAGTGACTGAACGACTTCATCCACCAGTTCGCTCAGGACCCAGGGATGTATGATATCAGGTCCCATGGACTTGTGCACCCACAGGTTCCTCAGATGGCCTCAAATCTGATCTTTCATAGAGGACAATTCATTCTCCCAGTTCCTCCCTCTGTCTTCTGTGACTTTGGTGATGTGGTTGGTAAGACTGAGGCAAAAAAGACATTGAATACCTCAACATTCTCCATGTCCCAGGTAAGCAGACTGCCTGTTTCCTTCTGGAGAGAAAACACATTTTTCCATGTCTTTCTTTTATGACCAACATGCCTACAGCAGCTTTTCTTTTTTTCCCTTTGCATCCCTGGCCAGATTTAATTTTCATACAGGCTTTAGCTTTCCCAACTTGACCCCTTGCTGCTTGGACATTTTCAAGTTTTGATAGAAAGCCAAAGAATTTTGAAATGGGAGTGGTTCATTTGTGAACATCTAATGGATATTTGATATAGACAAAATCTAATTTGTACTGGCCTTTAGGTTTTATGATGTTCTGCTGATTATTTCTTATGAAACTAACTTCAGTGATAGGGACATATCATACTGAGATGTAAAAAGAATAGCCACTGATTAAGGGCATACTGCAAACAATTCTTTTGCCTTATTGGTATTTTATTGCTCACCTGTGTTTTGAGAGATTTTTCTGCTTTTCTTCTGAAGTAGTTTGCAAAAGGCCGTACTGTATTGCTCATCGAGTTAATGGGCTTCCTTAATCATCATGGTTTGGAGAACAACAAAGGAAACTGCATGTGTCCCAATTTATACTGCAAATGGAAAAAATGCCTTCTGTAAGTATAAAAGGATCATTTCTTTTAAAGAATAAAGCCCTTTGAAACCAATTAATAGTTGACCTACATAGTAATGCACATATCTCCATGTTTTCTTTCTTTTTTTTTCGTGGAAGTGATTTTTCAGTAACAGAGAAAGAGTAAATAAGTATGTGTGATCATTCACTTCTACAACAAAGATTTTGAGGTTAAATATTCAAACATTTCTTGCACCGTTTCTATAAAACTAAGCCCATTTTATCTTTTTAACCTTCTACAAGAGTAGCTGAAGAAAATAGACTGCAACAAATCTTTCCCTAACTAAAAGCTTCCTTGGCATCTTTGTGCAGTGTACAATGGCCAGTGAGAACTTGAAAACACAGACTGAACCTTTAATTCTAAAGATCCAAATCCCCAAAACATTTGTCTAGCTGGAAGCATTTTCAGTCTATGATTCTTCAACACACAGGCAGGGGAGTTATATGGAGGCTCATGGGGAGCAGCACTGCACTTGCACAACATTTTGTTTGTTGCAACATCCTTATATCATTACCACCCTTGCTTATAACTCCTGATGTGTGTCATTACTATTCTTGCTTACAACTCCTGATGTGAGAAAAGAAACTTGGAAATATGAATTATGGATTTAATAAAAACATAGTATGTTTACTGGGACAGAGGCAATGTGTTAAAGGGATAGGAACTGTGCCAGCTGGTTTAGCGGCTGCAAAAACAAGGAAACAAAAGCAAGGGTGGCCTAACACTTTATTGTAAATGCACCATGAAAGAACAGCAAATGGTGAGATTTTGGCCAACGTGTGTGCTCTGTACGGCTGCTAAAAATGGGGTACTCTCCCAGCCTATCCCAAAATGTGAGGTTTTATATTGATCTGACCCTGTAATCAACTGAAGCTTCTGAGTTGATCGTAATAGAATGTACTCATACTACAGGAATTCTAATGCTAATCCCTTCTTGAAATTTATTTTAATTGGAAACATAGATGTGTTCAAAAGCATTGAAACCAGGCTCCAAATCTTATGAGAGAAGGAAAGTAGGTTGAGCGAGAAAGATATACATACCCTAACACTGAGACTAAAAGTCTCAAGTAAAATCATGAAAATTAAATACTGAACCAAAGTCCATGTCCCAGAATTTCTCAAAATACTGCAGAGAAGGAGAAAGGCTACAAAATAATAGTGGCTTATTCATGTGTTGGTCTGGAACTTGAAAGGAAGGAGCTAAACAGTGGAGTCATGAAGTTCTGTGACATCTGCCCAATATCAGAAAAATTACCTTCAAAACAGGGATTATTACATTTATGGATAAGATCATCTGCTTGCCAGAATTGGCAGGTAACTGGGCCAAGTGATCAAGTCCTACATATCAGTGAAAAAAACCCTGCCTCTTTCCACCAACAGTTCTTTGATGCAAAAATTATCTCCCTCTACCTTTTTTTTTACCCTGATTGGGTCTGATTGAATGCTTTTAGTACTAAATCTCATCAGCATTTTCTCAGTATCTTTCTGTTGCTTTCAAGCACCTGTTAAATAAGAGATTCAAAAATTAACCTGTTACACAGACCAGAGACATACAGATGAATGTAATTAAGGAGACATCTCCATTCAGGAGGAAAAGGAAATTTATGTGCTGGCACTATAGGCAGAACAACCGAATCATTATTTTCAGCATTATGGGTAAAGATATGAAAAATGATACGGCCTTGTACAAGATAATCCCTAGGAATTTAAATGGGACTGTACAAATCCATACTCTTTGTTCTGCCCATTTGTAGAGAGGTGACTACCCACAGTATAAACTAGTGCTTTCTTCTCAGCTTTCCTCTTGTCTTGCTGATAACATTCTTTGTTCAGTAAATGGAGTCATATTTTACAATTAGACTGCAGACTTCCCTCTATTTCAAAGGGATGCAGCACTGCCAGCTTTGTACTTGCATTACATAGCCTTCAAATACAATTTTTGGATCACTGCACCCTAAGCTTATTTTCACTTTGAACCATTGTCTCCTCATTTACCCTTCCTAATATTATCTGTAAATTATTCTTTTGACATTTTTTGTTATATGAAACCATTACTCACTGTCAATGAGCTCTACCTGACTCAACTGCTTTCTCAGACAGTTTACTGTTCTGTCTCTATATGACTGTCTTTTACACTGGATTACTGTTAAAATTAAATAATAGTAATTTTCATTTATATATCAGCTATGGAATGCCTACATATGACTACATCAGTATGAGCTGAAGAGGTAAAATGAAATAATTATATACAGACTATAGCAATGCTTTTTGATAGTTCAAGGCAACTGTTTTAAACCTGCAGATTGTGTGTTGCTTTTGAGATACTCACAAAAGTTAACTTAGGAAAACTAGTACATTTTCTAAGCTAGTGTTCCCTACATGGAAGTGTATGTCAACACCAATGTTTTCTCAGAGGTCCATAAAAAGATCCAGCACCACTAGTTTAATGTGAAAAATAAAAAGGAAATACTCATCAAGTGGTAACTGAAGGAAAGCGCTTATGTAGCCAATGGAAATTGAATAAAATTTCAGTGAATACTAAACATGCTATGTGAGAAAGCAGTAAGGGATCTCTGAAAACTGAACTGTTCTAAAAATTACACTTACATTTCTTCCAGAAGACTGTGCCACCAATAGAAATATGCTTCATAATACCCTTCTTTGCCAGCTGTAATTCCTGTATGCCAAGACAAAGTCATTTTGGGTTATCTCCCTAAAATTTCTTCCAAAAGTAAAGACTTGCTGGCAGGCTTTATAAAAGATAACATACAGAAGTTTTTATATTCCTGTCCCCTGCAATAGCTGGTTTACAATTACAGTTTATGCCATATGAACCATCGAAACACACCTGTAAAACATTAACTAATACAAGTTTAATGCTCTAAGGTGCTACCTCCTTTGAAACTAAGAAGATTACCCATATTAAATACTCTCCAATCTTGAATTTTGAGATAGTTAATGGGAAAGTGGGAATGTGATAGGATAGACATGGATATCCATCCAAGAGAGTCCAGGACCTTACCCATACAACTGGTGTTACCTGTGTCAGACTCACCAGTCCAGAGGGAAAGAGTATGAGATAATGTTTACTTGATTTTGGAAATGTGACCTACTTTATACAGCTTCTCATTTTCCTTCTGTATGCAAACATAGGAAGACATGAAAGTCCATCTTTCCAGTAACAAGGGACAACAAAACTGTATGACATCTGTGTTCAAACTATTGGTGCCCTTACAACTTGGCCTCCTTTAAAATCGCTCAACAGAAATAGCTGCTCCTGAATACATCAAATCTAGTGCATTCTGATAAAACCCACTACGGCCTTCAAGTGCAGACAAGATATTTTGATGCACATTTCCTTAAAAATGTGAGTGACTTTCAAATCTCAGAAGGAAATATCAGCATCGTGTGTTGTGGCCGTTGCTATGGTAACCATACTTTTTTGCTTTTATTCAATAACAGTGTGAACCAGCTCTTAAGCCTGTGCAGCAACATGACCTACTGAAGACTAAATTACTAAGGTTCCACATACTTATACGTACTTCCTTTCTTCAGACATTTTACCCAAGAATAAATAGATTTTAGCATAAAAGTAGAGATTTTGACCAGCTGCATCCTTTGCACTACTTACTGTGCCTCTCACTTTCTGCTTCATAAAAATATGAGGCAGGCAGCTATGCAAAAATACATGTGTTTTAATCAAGCTAATTTTTTTTTTCAATAACAGGAGGGAAAGCTTGACTTTCCAGCATAGCAAAATTCACTTGCATTCAATTGTATTTTTCTTACAGATTAAAAAAAAAAAAAATCCAGCCAGAAGCACTGCAGGATGTATAAAAATATTTCCTCAAATGTTGACTAGCAAACAATATTTATTTATATATTCTCTGTCTCACAGTAGCACATATAATCTCCACTTGATATTGTCTCCATTGAAGACTGCACACAGACAGAAAACAAGAGCTTGTAGGAGAAACCTGAATTGCATAACTTCAAGATTTTTTTTATTTGCTAATCTTTTAGAAGCTACAGGAAGAGAGAATGGTAGTACAGCAACTGAGATACATAAACAAATAAAACTTAAAACAATAAAATTTTTTCATATTCTATGAAAAAGGATAAGTAGCTCAGGGTTTATCAGCAAGGAATTTCCAGGGCTTCCAAGAACTTTTTTTCCATTTCTCTAGCACATTTGTGAGAGGACAAATGTGTAGAGATGGGTAATCAAATCTCTGTCTGGGGGAGGAATTGAGAAAGAAGCAGCTTCTGATGCTGACATGGTTAGTGAGACACTTTTGAATCCCAAATTCCAGTAATATGTATTTCCATACCGGAGCTGACAAAAAAGAAGCCCACTCAGAAAGGGTTTTCATTTCCTGCCTGCAAACCATTCCTGGAGCTTTACCTTCTCTCCCACTTCTGAAACGTGTGATGTGTATCTGTTGAGCTGCTCCAATCAAGCCAGGAGTGCAGCCAATTTTTTCATGCAGACTATGATTATAACACAGATTCTTGTTTTATTTAACCATTTATGGCAATAGAATTCAGTTGATCAAAAGGGTTCCAATACCCAAACCCTTCTATATTTTGCAGCTTGGCTCCCTCAGATAGTAGTGTTTTAGGTGTCTAGTAGATGTCTAAATACTTCTAAGGTTCTTTATCAAAATGGATTCAATTGACTTTGGATGAAGTCATATATGTTTGTATAGAAACATTAAACTTTAATACTACCCATAGCAATTGTGGCTGTCTCATCCCTGGAAGTGCTCAAAGCCAGACTGGTGGGACTTTGAGCAACCTGGTCTAGTGGAAGGTGTCCCTACCCATGGCAGGGGATTGGAATGAGATGGTCTTGAAGTTCCCTTCCAAACCAAACCATTCTATGATTCTATTACTTCGTTGGTAAAAAATACATTATTAAAATATCACATGTGATGCTGAAGGTAAAAATAACTCCTGTACATTTTCCCATAGCTACAGTGACTTAAAAGGCAAGGGGAAAATTAACCTTCACTCAAAATAAACTAAATTTAAATAGACAAAGGGTGTGTAAAATAAAGCTGTTACTGTGTGTTGGTCTTTCTTGCCACCAATATTTTGTGCCAGATGCAATAAAAATCTAACACAGTAGTCTACAAACACCAATGTAAATGTTAAAATTCCAGAATGGAAAGAAAACTCTGTCTGAGACATCCAAGGCCCCATTAATCTGCTGTTGAAGAACAAAAAGTTTGCAAAATAACCCAATATGCTTATCTCACAATGTCTAAATTCCTAAAAGCAAGGAAAATTAAGGTTCTTCAGTCTTAGATGGAAACTGAAGAGAGATCATTTGGGCTTCACCATTCCTGTGCCCCAAACCTATTTGATATCTGACTGTGCATTCAGGCCCAGAACCAGCAAAGTGTCAGTGAAGCTCCTCTGGGGTTCAAAGACACTCACTCAGATTCACCTGAATGACTTTGTGGAGCAGTGACATAACACCTTAACGAAACAGTAAGGTGATGATGTGTCTTGGCACCTGCTGATCTTGGACCCCATGGCATTATGTACATGTTAAGCCTAAAATATTATAGTGGGCTTATACTGGAACAGCATCAATGGTCTTTTCTAAGTTGAATCAGGGGAAAGAAAAGAAGAGGTCAAGAGGTCAACACCTTAACAACTTTCTGGACCCTTTGTGATTTGTGGTTTGTGCATAACAGTTTAGATTAACATATCTTCAATAGCTTTTTGCTGCAGAGCCTGTTGAAGAGAATTATATTTTATAGGAGCATTCAAGACCACATTGTATCAGATTCTGAGTAACCTGGTCTAGTAGAAGGTGTCCCTGCCTGTGGCAGGGGTATGTAACTGGATGATCTTCAAGGTCCATTCCAATCCAAAGCATTCTATGATTCTACAGTTGCTTAAAGTCTCCAAGCAGATGTCTCAGGTTCTGTGGGGGAAATGTCATTTCTATTTTCATATAATAATTTTGCTTTGTAATAGTGGAGAAATGAAATCTGTAGAACATTTAACTCTTAGCTCATTGACTCAAGAGCAATGAGATCTGAATGCCGAGAAATTTCTTATAATTGGACAGGTGTCTTATAAAATGGTCAAATGTATTTTGATTGAATCTGAGCTAAGCATTGACAGTTATTGACAAATAAAAGATAATACTTAGGAAAGTAACAATATAATGGATTTAATAAGATATTATAATACTATTATTTGTCAGTAAATGAATGACAAGACATGAAGTGGAACAATCAGAATTGCTAAGGAGTGTGCTGGCAGTTCACATTCGTTCACTCTGAATTTGGCCATGGTCTTAAAAAAATGGTAGATTTTTCAAAATTTACTCCTGATGTGAGTTCCTCAGTGTCTCATTGCTTTAATTTCCCCAGAACATGGAGAAGCATGATGAGCATTTTATTATGGGGTTTGTATTCCATGGTTTTAATCAATGCCCAGTGATGTTTTACTTTCCAAGGGAGAGCCTGCACACAATGGCCCATAGGCTTGGTAATTACCCTGTTGATGGTACCACCCAGGAAGTTCTTTAGACACTGAGAAATATTTTATTCATAACAGCATTTTGCAGTACTTAGTGAAATGGGACAGAGTTCCACCATCAACCATTAGGCATGCTAGTTTTGAAGAAAACAAGAAATTTTTGACCCAGGATCCCTGCCTTTCTTAATGTTGAATCTACATTTATAGATACGTTTGTAGATGTAGATGGAAGTTCCGCTGCTACTAATTCAATTTCTCCTTTTTTCCCCTGAAGTAATTTAACTGTGATTATTTCAAGTAATTTATTAATTAATTTCTTAGTTCTTCATACTAGGTAGTTTGCCCTCATCTGTAAACTTTTCAAAGTATCTTTATCCATAGTAGACACTGACTTTGAAAATGACAAGAGATCCACCTATATGAGCATTTTTAGGATTTCAAGGACTTTTTCTGTCCAAAGCTGGGCTAATTTTTGATGATGATAATAGTTTTGTGATCTCAAATTACTTTCAAGAAACTCCAACTAGTTTCAATATACTCAATATTTACTTTTATTTCAAATACCACCTTTTTTTTTTTTAATTTTAACTTAGCACAATTTAGGACAGAACTGGAGGGGGTCATAATTTCAACTTTCTATTCCTGAAAACCTATAAATAATATATTCTGCAAATGTCAAATATTTTCAAACATATTTCAGTAAAGGAAGTTAAGAAAAACGAACCTTTCCTGCAGACAGTTTCATTTTTGACAAATTGGACTTTTCTAATGAAGACAGCTGAAAAGTATCCTTGCTGCTACTGAAAGAAAATATGCAGGAAGTGTGTGCTGGAGGAAGAGCAGGTATTCAATTTAGAAAAGAGCACAGAATCATCTTGGTCACACATAGATTTCCCAATTAGCAAATCGCAGCTATTCAAAGGCAATTTGAACATAAATGTATGTGTGAGGTACTATTATTGTCTTGCAGTAATTGACATCACTTCATTTCCCTCTCTTTAATCAATTCCATTGTGTTCTGCATTATAGAAAATGCATTTTTCTTTACTATTTTCTGATAATTCCTCAGTTTGAGGCTCCCATTTCTCCTTCTCCCTGTGATTTGAATTCAGACACAGTGTTGGGATCAGCAGGGTCCTGTATCTGGTTTGTGCAGGGGGCACAATCAAGAAACAAGGTGTAACATGTAGAGTTGTGTCACAGTGGTTTGCCTACCTTGATGCAACAGCTTATAGGACAATTTGTTAGAGGCAGAACGTTTTACATAAACTATTTCCCCTCCTCAGAACACCATTACAGTTTCCACTCTCTCTATTTCCACATGCCACTTTCACCCTGGCAGAATCTGAACACCTTCCCCCAGTGCATGAAAGAATATGAGCAACATCTGTCACAGGTGGTTTGTTCTTTGCCTCATCTTCTCCCCAGAGAGAGAGCTGTGTATGTAGTGGATAGGAATATAAATAATAGATTATTCTTCTCTTAGTCAAACCAGGAAAAAAACAAACAAACAAAACAAAACAAAAAAGCTTTTATATAGACTTAAAATTATTTGTTGTTTTTCCTAAGTAAAATGTTAAAAGAAAAGTCAGTGGCATATGAAACTTTCTATTCAGCTTCAGATGAAATATTTTGGTTTTGAGGAACAGACAAAAGAAATGGGAAATAAAAGGTTACATTCATGGAACTTTGCTGTTGAAGGTGTTGGCAAAGCAAAAACCTGTTCATGCTTAGCAACTTAATGATTATAATGCTCAGCCCTGACCAGGAAATACTGAAGTCATTGCACATCTGTGTTCCAGGTGATGCTCATGGTTTAATTCACTGTTCAGGGTAAAATGGAGCAGTCCTAATGGGAGGAAGCAGAAGATCTTCCCCTTGGTGTTTAAGAAAACATATCCCTTTTTCTTGTGATTTTAAAACAAATGGATCTTTTGTTTCCATCCAAAATATATTACAGCTTTGAGTAATGCATTAATAATCACAGGATGATTAGAATCACTGTTATTCCCAGGGTTATTTTATGTAGTTCCAGAAGTTATATTTATAAGACATTACTATGGTTTTGGATAAATCCTATTATCTCCTACCTTTTGACTTATTTTTCAGGAGTTCTTTCATGATTATAATTTTTTTAAGCAGTTACTTGCGAGTAAATAATAACTTTTATATTATTATATATGGCTATTAAAATTCTCCTGGCTCTAAATCAAAGAATCTCCTTACATGATGAATTCTTCTGAGAGGGATTTTAATGCCAGAGAGGACCAGTGATGATATAATTAGCACACCTTGGTATTCCCATAAGCTACACTGTTCTTTACCTGCAGCCAAGTGACACTCTGAAGTGTGGGAAAGTACTTCTTACCATCAAAACCAAGTAGCTGACTGAACAAGGGAGCTAATTCTTTCTGATGAACCACCTTTTACCATTTTTTTTATCCCTTCTGTGACTCCAATAGCAACATCAGCTCTTCCTTGTTCTCCTTGGATAGCTCCATCACATGAGCAGGAGCATAAGTCAACATGAGTGTAAGGCTAAGGCTGGTTGGGAACTCTCATGTCCTCAATCCTCTCAACTGTTTCCAAACAGAGTGTTTATCAGCTGAGGCCTTTCTGCTTTTTCCTCAGTAATTTGAACCTATTTCTTCTACCTGATTGCTGAGATTCACACAAATGTGATTGTCTCTTAAATAATGGTGTTTCTGTCAAATTTTAGTTGAAAGCAACCTGTGTATTCAAAGCTTGTGGATGTGAGAGGAACTCATAGACTGGTAAAGTCAATGGAATTCCTTTTGCTTGCATAGGAAACCAGACTATAAAGGGAAATTAATTCAACCAAACCACTTCCAATCTAAACTACATTTAAAAAATAAATTAGCTACTACATGTCAGGATGTCAGGTGTGTTTTTGTGGGACTAGAGGCTATGTTTTTGGGAGTTCCATTTTTGATCGATTAATATTACTCAAAAAATCTTTATTAAACTCAGGTTTTGTTCTAGCTAGTTTAAAATGACAGGTATGAAAGGGCACTGTCGATATAGTGAAGAAAACCCAAACACCACCTCTATGTGATTCCAAGTACTGAAGTTCAGTTTTCAGTTCTTTTGGTCACTTCCTCTCTGTCCCTGAACAAGTCAATAGAAGGTCTGAAGCAGGTCAGCATTCTGTTATGTCTTGGGTTGAGCTGGCAAAATACCAACTGCCCAAGAACAGAGAAAAGGTTCCTCCTCCCCCCAACCAGCCAAAGGGAGAAAAAGAGGGAGAGGAAAAAAAACTTCTAAACCAGGTTTCTTCTGAAACTAACTACATGTATTTATACAGAAAAGAGAAAATTAAGAGAAAACTACAATATAACACACACTTATACAAGTTATATATATAACTTCCCACTCCCCAGTAAGCACAGATTTTACCACTCTGACTACAAATCATTCTAAAAAAAGTCAATTCCCCAAAGACAGACTTAAGCAAAGAGAAGAACTAAGAACAAACATTTTACTTCCCTAAGATAACATGATGGTGAGCTGGTGCTGTGGGCTTGGGCCTCCCACATCCCTCCTGGGACAGCACGGTGTCTTCTCTGTACCTCGGCCAAAGTGAAACTGCCCAAGCCACTCCCACACACTGGACTTTACTGCTATTGAGATGATGTAAGATGGTGTGGAATACAATACTATTGGCTAGAAGAGGTCAGCTGCCAGCCAGCTCAGCCCAGCTCAAGGCAGCTGACAATTTCAGGCCCAAATCTGAGTTTTAAAGCCTAAATTTAGGCCTACCTGGCTAAACCCATAACATGTTAAAAATTAGAAAAGTGTAAAGATGTAAAAAGAGAAAAAGAGAAACAGCCA
This sequence comes from Sakesphorus luctuosus, assembly GCA_013396695.1. Lineage (NCBI taxonomy): Eukaryota > Metazoa > Chordata > Aves > Passeriformes > Thamnophilidae > Sakesphorus > Sakesphorus luctuosus. Next base: position 456,890 of record VWZD01005107.1, on the reverse strand, counting down.
TATGAATCTAACTATCCATAACTACCTTTCAAACTAAACACATTTCAGGTTCTGGCAACAAGAAAAATATAGCATCACTCTTGAAGAGGGAAGCAAGCCCATATCATTGCAGATGTAATTCTCTTCTAAAAGAACTTCATTTTCCCCTTCCCAGTGTGAATTTAATGAAACTGTGTCACTTCAGGCTGCTCCCTCGGTCATAAGTCTCTCAGATCACACCTAAGTTCTGTACTCCAGTTTTTAGTTCTATATTTTTCTACAATTTATTTGTGAAGTGCTTTCTTACTTTACTAAGAACAAGGATATTTGTTTGCCAAGTAAAAACTCTCTTAGAAATAAGTCTTATTGTGGTGTTGCAATCATTAGTAATACATAAACTCTTACTCTTGTGACTAAGATATCTGGAAAGAAAACGGGTTACAGGATGTGTGCTAAGTATGTCAATCAAAACATTTTCTGATCTCCTTTCTCTCCCTCTGTCTTTCCTTGAGATTCACAACTGCATTACCACAAAATATGGGGAGTTGATTTTATCATTTTTTCTAATTTTCCCCCCTATGATTATTGCATATTTTTCAGGGCAGGGAGACTGTTACTCTAGAACAATAATGTCATGGAAAACAATGGACAAAGCAGAATTTTCCTAAAAGATTTTTCACTCTTTTAGTAATCTGTGTATTCCCACAGTAGAGATATTATTACACAGTAAGTGCTAGGATATAAAAACAAGGATTATATTCACTCTGGAGAACAGAAGAGGTTTCTGCTCTTACTAAATCTTATTTTAAAATATAGAACTCCATAAAAGTTTGAGAGTCCAGTACATCTCAGTTTGAATATGTCCTTGGCTGCTCTCTGACCAACACCTTTGAATTGAAGTGCTAAACCCAATATAAATGACAATTCCACACTCACAAACAGAAGGAGTCTCAAGTGTATCTTTTTTTTCCCCCATTTACATTCTGATTAGGAAAAAACAGAATTTCCAGTGTTAACATCAAATATCCTCAGGCAATATAAATCTTAATTACTGTATGCTGGAAGTAGTACTAACAAACGCTTGAGGTACTTTACAAGAACCAAGTGTGTCCCTGTGTACACGTAAAGAATTTCAGCAATTTCTTTCTTGCAGTTAACAAGACCTAAATCTGTTTAATAGTGAGTTATCCCTAAGAAACAACATAACGTGGATAATTATTCAGAGCTCTTCTCTTAACAGTGTTTTTCATGAAAACATTCACACTAGATCTGACTTCTGATGAACTAACAGTCTATGAGTGACACTCATCATTTAAAATTATTCATAGAACAACTTAGACTGAAACTGTGGCTCTGAATGATCCCCTGTGCTGGGAAGTCAGGTGCAGAGATGCTTCAAAACTGTTCAGCAGAAATCCGTCATGAGCTCATTTATGCAGGAGAAAGTTTTAAGGGATAGAACACTTGAAATGTGTTAATCAGTTTGTGTTTCTTCAGGCAGATAAAATGGCACCGGAAATGAGAATCGCCCCTCCTTATGTTAACAGCAAAAGCAGCTGAAATGTCACTTGAGTCAACTCAACTTCCTCGATCCTATCACCTAGAAATAAATGATAAAACAAGAGTTCCAAATTCCCTTCTGATTGCTTTACATTTCATATGGTTGGGAGGGCAATATTTGCATCTTCCTGGATCTGCAGGGAGCATGAAAAGAAAACTCTTTATTCACCTTAGGCAGCCAGAAATCCAGGAGCAGCCTGCTTTCTCCAGGATCTCACTGCATAGGGACCATGGGCTCGCCTGGAGGGACTGCTGCTGGATCATGCCTTTATGAGAGACAGACATCTGCAGGGAAGGTTGGGACAGGGACAGAAGGATGTTCTTCAACAGAAAGCTCCAGGATGTATATGGCCATGTGCAGAGACAGTTATGGAAGAATGCTTGAGGTATCCCTCAGGCAAATATGCCCTTAATCAGCCCTTTTCACCTCCCTGTTGGGGCGGGCAGAGAGGATGCTTAGCAAGCTGAGGAAGCACCAAGGCACAGAAGTACCAACAGAAGTCCAAACAGTCTAAGCAGTACATATTTTTTAAAGTTTTTATATTTATTTTATGAATTTTAATTTTACATTGGGCTAGAGAAGAAGTGAGAAGCAATATTTTTGTCTTCAGTTAACTTCTTTTGGCCAATAGTTTCTGGTTGCAAGGAATGACAAACCCTTTTTTATTTTGAATAATTTCTGTACAGTCCAAGGAATGTGGATTAATCCCCATAAAATATTCGTTCTGAGTATTTTTCAAAACCTTGGAAAGAACAGAAGTTCACCTACAACAAATACTCATAATAATTTTTAACCATTTTAACTGTTTTTTGGCAGCAGACAGAACATGCTTCTCTGCTCCAAAGCTTGTCAGCACCTCACTTAAAATAACAAATTGGCCTCTTCTGCTCTGGGATTGCCAAGCCAGATATAGGGATAAATTGCATCTTACAACCTGGAGACATTTCTCTTGTCTCTTTGGCTTAATCCACTACCAAGCTTGTCGCCATCATTCACTGAAGAAAATGTCACAGCTAATGTACTGTAAGATCATGATTTTAATTCAAAATCACTGTAGGGACACTTCTTTACTACAGTCTATATATCCATACACATAAAGTCTTTATCTACACATACAATAAATGAGTTCATTGAAGCTTCCTGGGTACTTAGAGAAGAATGTCTTTGCAGGATGAAGTACCCAGAAGCATGTTAAATTCTTCCAAATTCCCCTCCAGCACTGTAATGTATCCTTACCACACAGACAGCCATGGATGGTGGGGCTCTAAGAACAAAAGTAAGTGGTTTTGCAGAGACAAAGATTTGGTATCAAGACATCTAGGCTGTGTTCATCAAACTAGATTTTATATTTCTTCAGTATAAGCAACTATCATCTAAATTGCTTTAGGGAATCGGAATCACTGCATCATCATCAGTAGGCAGTCAAAATCAGTAGTGGCTGATACTTCAAGAAATTTTGACATTTTGGGAAAAAAATAAAAAATATGAGACAAAAACAAAAACAGGTTTCCTTTAGCTTTTGTCCATCACTATTTAAAATTTCTAACTCAAGAATCCAAATTTAAGTTTCTATATTCAAAGTCTGAAGTAAGAAGACAGATTTAAGGAAGGTTGGTAAATTTTTTTTCCGCTTCTCCACTCCCACTTGCCTGAGGGGGAGCTGCCTGCTTAGTAATTCTCAGGGTCAAGTACTAAAACAAGAAGGTTTTCTTTTTGTGAGCAGGTTTAATACACTGGTAATCATGTGTATTGGGTCCATCTATCTTGCCCACAAGAGATATGAGACTGCAGAAATCTTCCTCTTTAGCATTTGCTGCAGTAGCTTGTAGTCTAATCCTTAATGTCTTGTAATTTAATACCTGCTCTGTCAGGGGGATTTGATGGCCATTAGAGCAGCTCTTTCGGTTGGTTGCGTTGTCAGAGCTTTGGAAATCTTGGCACAAGAATGCACAAGAATGAACCAACCTCTGCCTCGCCATGGTCAGGCCTGAGGTAACTCAATAACGAAGTGAAACAGTCCAGTGCACCAGGCTGGATAACCATATGGCTGGGTTTGTATCTAAGCTAGTGGAATCACAATTTCCTCTGTATCATTTTCACCTGAGGATGTAACAAATTGGCTCGGGATTGCTCACCTTGAGAAAGCGACCCAAGCTTGCTCTTTGTGAAGAAGCACAAAACTAAGCAAAACTGCAGCTCTGTGTCATTACCAACATTTTGCTCAGCTCCAATATTAAAACATTTCCTTTCTACTTTTATCTTTCAGTTGTCACCTTCCCTAGCAAGGCACCATTTTCTTTCATCAGGGCTTTAGAAACAGCACCAATTTGTTTCCACCTCCTCTCTGTACAGCTGTGATCTTTAATCCCTGGTATCAGTCTCTTTTTCTGTGGTTCCTGCCTCATTCTGTAACCCTGAAACCTTAGAGCAAATGAGTCTATTTTTGTCTCTGGAGATTTCATGGCAGATAACACAGTTATTAGAGACATCTTTTTCTTGCTGTAATAATGATTATCTGCCTTCAGTAATTTTTCCATGCCTAAACTGTCAGTGGCTGAAGGGACATTCTGACATGTTTTTCCTTTTTTTCCTGGGTCTGTAGATTGCTACTTCGCCGTTCTCCCTCACCACCCCCACCTCTTTTTTTTTTCCTTTTCTTCCTCTCTCTGACATATTTATTTATTTCAATTTTTGTTTCATCCAATCCCCTGGTATGACTTATCCATTCATATGTAATTTATAGCTGTCAACATTCACACTGGGCTGCTCAAACTTATTGCTGACCACTGATACGACTATAATTTCATTTTGGTCAAATACCTTAAGCTTTCCCTCATTCCTACAGTGCATTTCTTATGCCAGTGCCCCAGGAAAGAAATCTCCAGTGCAGCATTTGTGCAGCTTTCCTGGATTGTGGCACAGAGGTATAGAATGAGATTGGATACAATGGGAACGACCTATTATCATTTCCTCTCTCGCAGGATCACAGATGAGTATGAGCTGAGGAAAGAGAAGATATCTCAGCTGATGACAGCCCCCAGCTTTATAATGCTAGAGGATGAAAGCCCCATTTGCAAAATTCCAAAGGCAACTTGTGCAGTCTGAAGGACATGAGGTAAGTGATGTGGTATATGGGGTGTATGTGATCCATGAGATCTAAGTGGAAATCTTCATTTAATATTTGATCTGTGACACTATGGTTTATCTTCAGCTTTCTGAGGGTGAACATTGGCTTGCACTCTCTTTCCCACTGATGGCAGTGGTTTTATTATGAAAATACAAAAGAAAAAACCCAGAGAATAGGACCTCTTGTATGATGTAGTTGCCAATCCCATGTTTCTAATAAGGTTGACTGGTTAGACATTTTTTTCGAAAAAATTTGCTTTGTTGTGGTTTTATTTTATTTTATTTTATTTTTAATCTGGATTTTCACAATATTTTGAAAATGTAAATCCTCTTGACTTGAAAGAAAAAGAACTCCTGAAGAACACTTCTTTTCTGAAAAACATGGCCTCAGCTTTCAGTCCAAATATGGTTAATTAGAAGTTCACTGCGTACTTTGAAATAAGTAATATTGTATAGTATCATGCTCTTTAATACCTTTTATTACTAAGTCTGTAAGCTTAGCACTTACTGGAGCAACAACTTCTTTAAATGGTAAAGGTAGATGGTAAATGAGGGAGCTGAGTTTGGTGGACAAGACGAATTTCAATAAGTCGAAAACTATTCATAAGATTAAATAAGACATTGAAAAAGCCCAGAGAAGGATAATTCTAGAGACAAGGTTCAGCCAAAACACCAAGGCTCACATCTGAAAACTCCTATGTGGGGCAGTCCTTCAGCTCCAGAGCCAGAAACAGGTGTCTCATAGATTTCACTCTTCTTTCTGAGGGAGTTCAAGAAGACTTCTTAATATTTTCATGTTGAAGTCACTAGAAATAATTTTGGCTTCTCATGATGCACCTTTCCATTTTGAATGGCTTTTGTCAGAAGTCAAACTTTGGATCTTTTTACATTTTTTTCCCTAACTTCCTAGCTCAGAGAAAATTAAATTGATGTTTTTTTCCTCTTTTGCTTAGGCCCAATAACTTTTTCAACAGTGATTCTTCACTCAGCATTTGGCTGGGAGTGGAATTTTAATTTCCTAATCAGCCAGAGTGAGCGGTGCTGTTCAGACTTCATTTTAGTCGTCTCAGGAATTTAGTAGGTTAAGACCATTTGTGTCTCAGTGGGATGCATAGCTCCTGATTCACATTTTATAACACCCCAGTTGGATTATTGCCACTTTATGTTTGCTGCTTTCCTTGACCATTCATTGTATAAGTCCCTGGTTTGCACAAAATTCAACATCTAGAATGGCCACTTGCATACATTGGCTTATCACGTGGATTGAGGATGCTGCACAGGCTTCCTGTAAGATGAATAATTGCTTTTACAGTACTTGTATACTCTTCACATCTTCTTTTCATCTCCACTTACCTCCCTGAACAGCTGGTCAGCCCCTGTCTTTGTAACTGAGATTTTTACTTTCCCTTTGTTACAGGTTTGTGGGGTTTTTTTTTAATAACCTGCTTCCCATAACCATGAGAATTTTTTTTGGAGTTTTGGGTGGTTTATTTTGTATGTCTCATCTTGACTCCTCCAGCAGAATTTCTGTTTAATTGTAATATAGTTTAAGTGTATAATGCCATGTGTTGCTTCTGCATGAAGTGTGCTATATAAATGTAAATCAGCTAATTAATTCATAACAACAAGTATTATGGCAACACATTGACTGTCATGCTCTGCAGTTTCCAGTTGAACACTGTGTATATGCTTTGTTAGTAGAGGAATTGCAAGCAGGAGGATTAATAATTTTAAATCTAAGTAGCCTTGGCTGTTTGTACAGACCTGTCATTGCCTATCTGGAGCCTGGACACATTAAGAGGCCAAAGTTTCTTCTTTCAGCACCAGTTCAGAGAATCATAGAATGGTTTGGGTTGGAAGGAACTTTAAAGATCATTTCATTGCAAACCCCCTGCCATGGTCAGGGACAAAGTTGATGACTTTCTGTGTAAATGTGGAAAAAATCATTTACTGGATGCTTTATAACACCTGTTTGAGAACTGTGGATAATGATTTCTCTTCTGCTCTGAAAAGTACCCAGAAACCTATGGATAAACTGACTTATGTAAGTGGAAATACTGAACATGACCTAAATTCTCAATAAATCACTCTGAGTTCAGATTTATCATTCTTTGCAACTGAATGTTACAAAAAATGGCAAATCACTAAAATTACTCCTGTATTTCTCAGCTGTTTCTAAGTCCAGTCTATCTACAAGATCTAAAATTCTCAGGAGTTTCAGCAAGCTACATGTAAGTCAGTATCTGACAGATAGAAAACATGCCTTCTTCTGAGATAGACTTCATGTTAACAGGCAACAGCATGAAGTACCAACCTTTGTCTTTGCTGAGAAATGCCAAATTTTTATGAAAACATATTTACTTTTAGACTGGTGACTTTAAAGGTGAAAGCACTCAGAGGAATCTGAATGCATGGAATGTGCTTTCAGTGTCGCATGAAATCCATTGGAATGCTGCTGTGTGTGCATTAAGAATCATGGATTTATAGAATCAGAATGGTTTGGGTTTGCCTGCATGTGATAAAGAGAATACACACAACTATGCCTGTTTTTCTGTGCCTCACTGTCTCCATACACATTGATAAACCAAAAGCAAATGTTTCATTCTTAGACACAGACACTTAATACAGCAAGGAGGAAGGAAAATGAAAAATCTTCAATGGCCAAGATATGGAGAAAATTTTTAAGTGAAAGACTGAAAAACACCCAAAAATATAATGTTGAAGTAGCTGTGCAGTTGTGTAAACCATCATATTTCTTTCTGTTTTTTCATTGCATAGTTAAATATGTGAAGGATGCAAAAAAAACCCCAAAAAACCACAGTATGAGGCCAGTTAAACCCTTCAAATCGCTAAAAACATTAGTTTAATTATCTGCATATTTTACTCAGTATAAAATAATTAAATTTTTCCCTATGAGAACTGTCAATACCAAAAATACTTGATTCCAGAAAATTGGGTTTAAGGAAAAATGTTTGAATCAACTCATACTTAAATCATTAATAGTTTACTTTGGACTTTTTGTTTTTAAGCACCTTCAAATAAACTTAGTCAGAGATAGGAGAATCTTCCACACACCTGTGAACCTCTGGAAAAAGACTGACCCCTTTGGCCATTTATTAGTAATGATACAGAGAGGATAGGAAAGACAAAGATACATCATTTGAGGAAAATGAATAATCCACAGTACAACAGAAGTGTAATGTGAGCTGAAATGTCAATGCGTTATCATGACAAAACTAGATTGTAGTTACAGAAAAAAAGACGGAAATGGGGGAATTTGAACTGCAACCATGCAAAACTGAGGCCTCTAGTTTAAGCTCATCATCAAAATTCCCTCCCTCAATTAATAGAGAGAGACAGAGAGATGGATCCTTCCAGCTGATGATTCATTCCACCCTCATGTAGGATGAGAAAAAAACATGTAGTGACCTTATGCTTAGGACAGGAATTCAACTTAATTTGGAGCAAGAGAACAGCAATCTGTATCTGTAACCCAAGGTGTTAGCCATTCACAAAAGTTACAAGGAGATAAGAAGCAAAATAACTGCACCTAATCACAGGACTTGGTATTAAATATTGAAATGAACAGTCAAAACAAAGCCTTTTTAATCAGTACACCAGATGAGTGATGATCCTACAAAACATGCCTTGGGCAATTGCAAATAGTGCAAAAATTAGGCTGTTAGTAGGCATAAAAGTTTAAGTGAGCCAAACAAATCTCCTCTTTATTTGTGAATTTGTAATCTTCAAATATAACTAAGATGACTACAGGCAGGACATGGGATTATTTTTGGCTCTATCACTGACTTAAAATGTGACTAAGTTGTATTATCTAATATCACTCTTCCTCATATGCAAAAGATGGTGGAAGTATTCCTTTCCACTTTTCTTGTCTATTTATTTAATCCACTGAAAATCTTTTTTTAACTTTTTTATCTAAGTAGATAAGAAAATGTTCTTCCTTTGTGTTTGTACAGCTTCTGGCACATCTGAATCCCAAGTTCCAGAAGTAACTTCTAAGTATTTCTACAATAAACCTGGATGAAATATAATACTTGTTCTTAAAGATTTAGAGATTATTAAACAAGAACAATAAAAATAAGCCCAGGGCTACAGAGATTTTGGCTTCCTCTACTAAGCTCAGGGATCACCCATCCCTTGTACTAATGACAGTGTTAGTTCCTAAAACAAATACTGAGTGAGGAGTCCAGGTATGGAATTCAAGCCACTTATTTTCCAAGCTGCTGCAGCAGAACCTGACCTTCTATAAGGTCAGATGACGCAGGAAGAGTGTGAAAATATGGGAGAGTCATAGGAATGGCCAAAAAGGTCATGAGCTGCAGGATACAAACCCAGAGCAGGGGAAATGCTCAGAATTTGGTTTATCAGATCTGGTGTTATTGACAGTGGAGCTGGTGACTAGAAATAGTAAAGTATGACTAAAAATGTATAAACTGAATCTAAAAGGTCTGTGAGCTGCCTCCTGAGAAAGCAGATTTAGCTAACAAATTAATAGACTGAGGTGAATCCTATTCAGCAGTTTCTGGGAGAGAGGTTCTCTTGGTTTCTGCCTCCTCCTTACACCTTCTGCAGCCTTTGCCATGTCACTTAAGACAGGAGTACCAAAAATTGGCAGGTATTTGGTGTAGTTACATGATGCTACATATGCCTGAGACATCTAAGACTTTATTTCAGCAGTGGTGAGAACTCAAAACCAAAAATGACCTCACAAAAGTTTGCTTTTAACCTGTCTTTTCAGGGCCCACCACATCATCCAATTCTAGGGGTTAGCTGAAATTTTGCAGCATTACTCTAATTATAAGTACGCATGATAGTAATGAGAAATACATTTTCTTCAGATTTTAATTTTAAAAACTCTACATAAAAAAATAATGATAACATAGTTTGTGGTACAAGCAAATTTGTGATCACTGGCAGGCAGTACTTGATTTATTCATTCATGGGGAAAAATTACAACACAACATACACTGTATGAAATTAAGATAGGATCCTAAACAATTTTATCCTTTAATGTTTTTAGCTTTCCTCTGTGTCTGCCATAGAAAAACATGTGTTATTTACCCAATGGACCAGAGCATTTTCTCTGGAAAAGATGAGCTTGTAATGGAAATGCTGACACAACCCCAACTATAACAGCATGAACAAAGACACTTTAATAACATTTTTATTGCTGTAACATCTTTTAAAAATGAAACACCTGGGACTAGTGCTTAAAAAAAAACCAAAACAAAAACAGAAACAAAACCAAAACCAACCAAAAACCAACCAAGAGCAGAATTGTAAGTTCTGGTCTCTTCATACAATAGGAAATTAACACAAGCTAAAGACTGGGTCATTAATTTAGCTGACCAACATTTAAACTCATTCAAAGGAAAAATAATCAATGGATATATTAATGTATTTCCTGGGAAATATATTGCTATATGAGCTAGCGTTTAGAACTTTCTGGATTTAAAGAGCTGTTGTAACCTCACAGATACAAAAGACACTGTGTAAACAGAAGACTTTTGCTCTGTAGTATAATTAAACTTAGAAATTACAAAACAAGAAGTATGAGGATTTCATGAAACACTAAGGATAACATTCAGGGATTTATTGGTACTTAAGATATAATAATGTGCAAATACAAAAGCTATGAAAAGTATCTTTGTAATGACTGTGTTGCACTGTGTGTGAAGGAATGTGTTTTTAGGAATTAGACCAAGCAACACTTGGATCTTGTTCCTGGAAAGTCGCAGCTTTTGGGATTGTAGAGGGAGAAAATGAAGAAAACAGAATTCACTGTGGGATTACATAGTTTTACAGTTCTGAACAAATTACCACATTGTTGAGAGGGACAAAACTGAAGGACAAGTCACAATAAGGGGGCTACACGAGCTGGAGAAGGACTTTTGACAGGGGTATGGAGTGACAGGACAAGTGGGAATGGCTTTAAACTTAATGAGGGTGGGTTTAGATTGGATATTAGGAAGAACTTTGCTGCGAGATTGGTAAGGTACTACAACAGGTTTCCCAAAACAGTTGTGGATGTCCCATGCCAGGAAGTGTTCAAGGTCAGGAAGAATGGGGCTTGGAGCAACCAGAGCCAGTGGAAGGTGGGCCTGCTCATGGCAGGGGGTTTGGAACTGGATGATTTTTTATGTCCGTTCTAACTCAGAGCCTTCTATGATTCTGTAATGCTTCTGTATCTAGAGGTTTATATGAATTAGATAGCAACTGGAGACAGCTGGTGAAGCTTCATTTGGAGGCCCTTGTTGCTATTAGGGTCTGCTTTCAACTCATCTAATTTGGTTTCTGCGATGGTCAGTGTTTAGTTCAAGATACAATTCTATTCTGGCCAGTGGAAAGTGATGATTCATGTCACCCTACAATAATGTTCAAGACAGACAGGAGGCCAGTTTTCCTATCCAGACTTCTTAAGGAATCTACCAAACCATCTTACAGAACTTACCTGTGGTTTACATGCATAAAATAAACTCCACTCTCTGTACAACTGCAACACCAACTATATTTTCTAACTAAAGGTTTCATATAAATCTGATGACTGTTTAAAAGTTGAATCCCCAATGGTCAGATTAAATTCCTTGTTAGTGGTTTGAATAACAACTGAAAAAACAATACCGAGATACCAATATTTAAATGTACTTGTACTCCTACTTACCACTGATGTTAGTAAGACTTGAGTGCCAGTACATGTCATCTCTTTCTCATTCCTCTAGGTGCAAAATGGTGAAAAACGAACTTCCCTATGACATGAGATATTGTGACAGGATGGTCAAAGGTTAAACAGCTCTCAGATAAAATGATTAAGGGCGATATAAGTTCAAAAGAAGTGAGTGAAAATTATTTGAATGTCAAAGGTTACTTTTAGTGTAGCAAGGAGAAAGAGTGACAAAATAAAAGAATGATAGGTGTGTTAATAATTTTATCATTAACAACAAAAGTCACTATGGGGGCACAAGTTTTGGATTGAACATATGCATCCTATTCCAGACCTCTTTGCAGTGTGCTGAATTCCAATCAAATGGTGTCCCATTTATTTAGATTTAAGTCAGGATTCAAACGTTACTGAAATTCAAATTTGCTGGTGCAACATTTGTCCCAGATGACTGGATTGTTTTACTCTCATTTATTTGTCCTGGTATGGGGATAGTGTGAGATTGTTGTGAGTCTTCATTAAATTCTATCTAAGCAATTGAGTTGTCTTACACTATGGGAGTAGCACAAAAGTACCCTTTATTGGACCATCTGTGCTCTCTCTGAAGCATATGCCTCAAAAGATAATCCAAAAGTGAGGGTTTTCTACAAAGTCATATCTGATTATAAATGGGAGTTTAAAATTGGAGATTTTACCAACATGGTAAAACATATTTTAAAATTGGCAAATTAATTTAAATAAATGTAATCTTAAAGAGAGCACTTATCTGGGAACCACAAACCTAGTGATTTATATTTCTTAAAGAGCTGGTGCTGTTGATTATGCAGAACTGGACTTACATTCATTGAGTCCACAACAAGGCATCTAAGTTGATAAATTGTAAGAATTTCTAGTGTGCCTTCAGAAAGTTTTAATTTTGTTTTCCCCTCTCCACAGCCATATCTTGGGTCTCTTTGAACTTCCCCTCTAAATACCATTTGAAAGAATTAATTTTTAATAGAAATCTGAATTCCCCCTTTTATTTACTTGCCAATCATGCATCTTTGAAAGAGGTTTTAGGAAAAATGCAAAAAAACATAATTCATGTTCTACCTTACCCATCAGTTTTTTGGTCTTTTGTTCTTTTTGGTCCAATTGCTTTATATAACTACAAGGAAGGTGATTGTACCATTCATTCAACGTGGAGGAGTTTCCCAGAGGAAAATGAGTAAGATTTACCTGAATCTTTTCAATATTCTGGTGATTTCATGGGTGGTTTAAAGTTCAAGTCCCCGGTCTTCATCAGGTGGAGTTAGTGGTGAGGTAGTTTGGAGTTGGTTTTCTTTACTCTTATCACACATAAACCCCTCCCTGAAACAGTCCAAGAAAATCAACCTCTTTCACCTGATAATGCATAAATGAAAAGGCCTTTGTGAAGGTATAATTTCCTCCTGACAGAGAATGCAAAGCTTATGCAATCTTAGAGAACCATCCAATCTGGTTGTACTAGAAATTTTTACCTGTAACATATGTATTGTTGAACACAATGGTCAAAATTCAGCTTTGAGCCACTTTTGTCTGGTCTAAATTTCCTCTTTTGCAAATTATAAATCACCCTTTTCAGGCTTTTGCCATTTATTGGAAGTATGACTGGACACTTCAAGGTAAAGATTCTCAAAGTTGTATTGCCATAGGTCTTGCCTTATTCCAAGAAAATATCTCCAGATTTCTTCCCCCTCTCCCCCCAAAAATTTTCTGTGCTATTGCTGTTGATCTGTGCCTGACTTGGGCACAATAAATTTTCTATACTTCTGAAAGAAGAAGAAAAGATGTTTCAGGAGTAGTAAAATTATTTTTTGTGTAACATTTCTGGTTGAAGTCAGATTAAAAAATCATAATCCATTGTGGATTTTTTTATACTTTTTGCTGAAATACACATTTAATACCAGTATTTTCCTGTTCACTATGAAAAAAGAAGCAGTATTCAGAAATTGAGCTCTCCCACACCAAAGAGCTCTTCCCCCAAAAATGGAGTTAAAGAACAAAAAAAATCAGTTTTCCACCAGAACTGTGAATTCCAGAGTATAATGGTAATCCCCAGATCTACACAACTTGCAGTCTATATTTATGATTAAATAAAACAGTAATGATGGAAAAGTAGAGTTCTGGGAAATGAAGAGGAAAAAAAGTACTTAGAGTAAATTGGAAAGAAAATGGGCAGGGGGCGTGGTAGCCATAACTCAGCTTTTCTACTTGTGTCCAAAGATTTCATAAAGCACCATCAGCATCTTGTTTCCCTTTATTTAACAAAGACTATGGAAACGTGGGCAAAAAAAAGCAATGCCGCCTACCAGCTATTAGTGTCCTGAATCCTCATCCTTTGGATTTCCAGTTACTGTGATGTATCTCGTATCCACAGGTAAGACAATTCCATCCATTCCCATTCTCCCTAATAATCTGTGATGTCTGTCATTAATCATCACCTCTATCTGCCCTGGCCCAGGAGGGAACAGATTGATCATAAATGCTTGAAGCACTTCAGGTCCTCTGTCTCAGGGCTATGTGATGGTCAGTGAAGTTGTGGATGTCCCATCCCTGGGAATGTCCAAGGCCAGGTTGGACGGGTCTTTGAGCCATCTGGTCTAGTGAAAGGTGTCCCTGTCCATGGCAGGGGCATCAGAACTGGATGATCTTTAAGGTCCCTTCCAACCCAAACCATTCTATGATTTGGTGATTCTCTTTATGGACAACTAAACAGTTATACGGGCTTTCTGTATTTCTTGACTTTTTCCACAATAAATATGTGTGCATTTTTGGGATTTGTTGCTATGGAGAAGACAGTTCAATGAAAGATAAATGCACTGTGACTATATAAGTTATCTGGCAGAAGGTAAGATCTCCTGAGATTCTTAGAAACAATTTAGTATATATTTTTCACAATACGGAACTTCTATGCCTCAACACTACAATTGCAGCAGCTGTTAGTGTCATGAACTGAAACAAAAGCACTTTAGCTGAGATTAGCTTTTAGTTTTCTTCCAAACATGAAATGGCTCAATTATAAAAATTTCCACTTTTTATTTTTCAGTACATCTATCCTAAACCAAATAGCCCCTTCTTCTCCTCCATAAATTCTTCTAGAGGAACCATGGTTTCAAATATTGTATTAGCAATGAAAAAGAAAAACAAACACAACACTTATTTGGATGATTTCAAAGCATTTGGTCTAAATAACCAAGTTGCTGAATAAATAAATGGGTTCTTCAGACACTGTGTGCTCGTTAAAGCAGAAATCTAGGCAACTTCCTCGATTGCTGTTCAAAAAGTGTGAAGCTATCTTTAAATATACAGAGAGCTTGATGTGAATCCCTGGGAATGTGCATGCATTGAAGTTAACTTCTGCTTAAGCATCATGCTGAACTGAGGCCTCAAATAAGAAATACAATTTTTAATTTAAAGTATCAGAGAGATGTAATATTTGAGAAGACACAAATCATTCCATAGACCTTATTATTCCAGCCAGCAAGGTACATGTCTCCTGCCCCTGCTCAGCACAGCACTGAACAGCAAAAAAATTGTATTTACATGTGAGCTGAAATGAAAGGCTCCTTCTTCTTATGTTAAAGGCAGTCAAACCTTCATTTCACTGATTGAAATGAAGAGGAGATCAGGCACCAAGTCAGCACTGTAAATAAATTCCTTGTTGTTCAACCCTAAATGGGATCCGTTTACAAGTCAAATGAAAAATAGATATGAGACCATGTAAGTACAACTAAACATCTGTGTGCTCACTGTGAAATTAAGTAACCCCATTGTTATTGTTCAGCCTTTGCAATGTATGATATGTGTCAAGCATATTAAGTGTTTAAGATGCTTCTGAAGTCTAAGACTATCTCACAAAATGTAAAAATTTTATTTCTTTGTGATGTCCACTTCTGATATAAACCTTAAGAGACTCAGTGTTGACCTGGCTAAAAATGCCACTGTTTCCTTGCATTTTGAAGCTGTGAGTATCACCAGTTTTTGCCAAACATCTCTTCGAAAATAATATCTCTTTGATTGTATTCAGAACTTCCTGTCTGGAGGTTTCTGAACTAGGACTGCAGAGGGAATAGTCATGATTTCGGGATGTCAGCACTGCAAGTGCCACAAGGACTTTGGAAACCTAGAGGATTTCAGCAATGAAATATGATGGGAAAAAATTTAACAAAATCTTTTGTAAGTTTTGAAAAAAAGAGTGGATTCATTTTTATATTTCATTATTAAAAAAATATTCTTTCCCTAACTGATACTGCATTAATTAGTTTAAAGACAGCTCCTGTGACTGTCACATTTATATAATGTACATTTGTTCATCAGTTTTTGCAAACTTTAAATGCTTGTACTAATCTTGAGGGCAAACTAGTAAGAATTTTAGATGCCCATGTGAGGAGAAAAAGAACTGTAGAAAAAAAGAGTCCTGCTGCCTTTACAGGGGTAATTAACAGCATCTAAACCTTTCCTAGAGGTGAGAGCATCCCCTTAAAATATTTGCCTACCTCTTATTTCAGCAGCAGCCTGAAAAAGCCCTTGAAGCTCCGAGAGTGAAAAGCAAGGCTCCTATTCTGCCTGCACTCAGCTGAGGAAAAAAAACCCAGCTCCCAGCCTTCAGACTGTTCTGCAGCATTAGCAATAACAGAAGAGCTTCTCATGCATATACATTGAAATGTGTACAGTTCTCTCATTTAGATGTTGTGTTTTAATATACTTTATAAATTGTAAACCTGATAATCCCTAATTTCACTGTATGGGATAGCAAAAGAAACTTTTTTGTGTTGGAGTTCTTATACTGGTGAATGCAACGTCCAGCAAAAAGCAGTGTTGTATTCCTGTTCATACCTTCTTTATAGGCCTAAAACTCATGAGATTCTTTTTATTCATATATTGATGAGGGTATGATTTTTCCAGTTAAATAATAATGCAATTTTATAAAGGGTTTGGTAACAATGGAAAATTTTCACTGTGATTGGGCTAATAAACCTATGCCAAGAGCTCCCTCTATGTACCATAAAAAGGATACTAGCAAATGCATTGCTTGGAATATGTATTTCTCTTCCAGAGAAAGATATTATTAATGAAAAACAATCACTTATGTGCCATTTAATTTGTCTACAGTGAGGATTAAAAAAGTTGCAATCAAAAAACATCATTGGTGTTACCTGCATAATTATAGTGATGCATTTTCTGTCTAAAATTTCGTTGATTATTTACTGTAAAACTCTGGCTAATTCATTCAGTTTCCTCCTAATCCCATTTGACATACATAGATTATTGTAATGCAGATGCACAAAATGGAACAATGCAATAAAAAGACAGTAACTAATGTTATCTGTCTAAAGCTGGGAAAGGGAAGAAGAGGGAGCATGGAGGATTATCTCTAATGAGAGCTGTACATCTGCTTGAAAAAGAGTGATACAACATTAAAAGAAAAGCAGCACTGTTAGCTGGGGAGGGCACTAGAGAAGAAATCAAGAGGTTTTTAGCCTCCTTTAACTTGTTGCTTCTTTTCTTTGTGACAGCAGATGGATGCCATCCTCTCCCGGTCTTGCTGCCTTCCCTCCGTTCTCTGTTTAACTCTTGAAAAGTCAAAGTGGGTTTGATCTTTCACCGTGGGCTGAGATGTGGTTGTCATCTATGGGCTGTGCATGTTAAACGTAATTCAACTGATTATTGTGTGTCAGGTGAACTGACATAATCTTTGCACAGAGCTGTAAAAATAAGGAAAAATGTGATTTTTTTTCCCAACTTATTTCATAGCAGGTTATACAGGGTGATGTTAACTTGCATTTTTCCATAGGCTGAAGTGTACTTGCAGTCCCTGGTGCTCAGCTGACACACAGGCAAGCTGTTAAACTGCAGACGTTTGGCTCTGACTTTAACCATGGGTGGTGCCTGCACAAATTTGTCTTGATAGATGCTTTTTGCCACCAGCTTCCTAAAACTAACAGGAGAATTAGTGAGTGCACTTAGACCTGAATTCAGATCGATTCCACTAAGTACTTTTTACTTAATTAACAGAAAGGGATCTGCTTGTGAATCGGGGAGAAAATAAATGAAACTGCACACACAGAAAACAAGCAACACCTNTGTGTGTCTGTGGGTGTGTGTGTGGATTCACAGTTAGTTATTGGGCATGTCTGCTTGCCAAAGAATTTATCAAGTACATTAAGGAGTCAGAACAGGACATAATCACCGTGTGGAAGTTTATTTGGTAGAGCAAGTCAGAAATGCACACCCTTATTGTGCTGATGAAGTTTAAAATTAAACATTATTTTTGATGGAAAGGAGGCAAGGCAAAACAAGGCAAGGCAAGGCAGATTAGGTTCATTCTGTAATTCTAAAAGGATATTTTAGAAATTTCAAATGGGATTCAACCACCAAACTGTGTATGTGACTGCGTTGACATATGAGCACAGGAAGCTCTTTGGTATGGATGCACTTGGATGGATGGAAAAGGAGATGAGCTAAAGCTCAGGGAGCCCTTCTGACCTGCTCTTCCCACATTTCCCATTTTGTTCTCAATGCATATGCTCTTCCTGTGTGGTTTGACTGTACTCTGATTTGTAAACAAAGACGTTTCAGGGGTATCCCTCTTAGACAATCCTCTCCCCCCAAAAGTTTGCAGGACACAAAGCTGCTACTCTCTTCTATAATTATGTCTTCTTATTTACTGTTTCCTAGATAATACAGTGGAAAACATCTTCTCTCATCCCATACTATTATTAATAGTATATTATCGATAATTATAATTCATTAATAACAGTTTAATATCAATAGAGTAATAATATTTATTCATAAAAATGATTAATGATATTGCTAGTACTAACTAGTTTTAATATATCCATGTGCCTCAGAAAAGTTGCAGTTGAATTGATGGAATCAAACATGAAACAAAGCATTTAATTCCCAGAAACTGAGGGTCTCAGGCTCCAGACCCCCACAGCACTGTGCTGTCAACTGCCCCTTCCATGGGACATGAAATTACAACAGTTTTCACTGCAGCCAAACTTCTGGCCCCCAAAGCCCTCCATCCCATCCATCCTGCCCACACCTCTGATTTGGCTCTTTTCTCATCCCTTGCTGTCTCCTGTTCTCTTCAAACCAGTGGCCCCGTGTCACACACTCCCCCAAATGCCATCTGTGTGGTTTCTTTCAGAACACTAATGCAAAGCCCTTGGATAGCCCCCTATTTACTTGCTTTGGAGCTGCACTTAGAGGTCCCATCGCCTGAAACACTGCAATCAAGCTGACAACACAACCAATCAAGGTCTGACCTGCAGCCGTTTCCAAGGAAACTCAAGCCACTGCCACAGAAACAGATTGTACACAGTGGAAGGAAACATATATTTTGGGTGAAGGGGAAAGAAAAAATAAAAAGAGGCATTTCAGATTTTTTCCCAGTACTTCTGAGTTATTACAAAGCACTTCTAAAATAATAGTAATGAAAAATGCTCTTGTTAAGAAAGATTGAGTGATGATGGTCATGTAAGTACTTAAAGCCAGTCAGAGAGCCTCTGAGAAAGACCATGAGCTAGAGCTGCTTGAGTGCTTGTTCCTGCTTTGCTTCTGAGTCACTTCACAACCCTTGCCAAGTCATTGCAAGAAGATTTCCAAGTTATTAAGTCCATAGTTCCGCTGAACAATAAGTTCACATCAAAACAGGTTGAGTACCTGGAGAAGAACACTTGGAAGAAAGCAACAAGATTATCAGGGCCACACTGGAAACCCAGAGAAAATCACTAACAGGCAAGGCCACCTCTCCTTTAAGAAACAACACCACCACAATTTACACTAATGAGTTTGCTTAGTGAGTGTATTTATAATTTGGGAAAGCCTTAAGTATTGTTTTTCCTTGGTGGAACAGTTTATTATATGCTGTGATTTACAATTTACTTGTAAATCAAGTAAATTCAAATTTGCTTGTGAATCAATGTCCAGCTGCTTGAACACAGGATGCATAAAGGAATAATCATATTCTCTGTAAAATGTCTCATGGGTGGATCAAAAGTTGTGTGCTGTAAACTAGGAGCTTTCAGTTTTAGTAAAAGTATCAGAATGCAATAAGGAAAAGGTGACAAGGATGTTTTTGACTGGAATGTAAAGAGGCACCTTCCAATAGAACAGATTGCTCAAAGCCCCATCCAACCTGGCCTTGAATACTCCCAGTGATGGGATACCCACAACTTCTCTGGGCAACCTGGGACAGGGCCGCACCACTCTCATGGTAAAAAATATCTTTCTAATAGCCAACCTAAAACGACTCACTTTCAGTTTAAAGCCATTCCGCCTTGTCTCATTACCACACACCTTTCCAGCTTTTTTGTGGACTCCCTTTAAGTACTGAAAGGCTTCAATAAGGTAACCCCAGAGCCTCCTCTTCTCCAGGCTGAACAATCTGTTTTCTAAGCCTTGTCCTCGTAGAGACCCTTCCTTCCAGGATATGAGTAGTTTCATCTCACAATCACGGTAGACTCTAAAGGGCCATGTTCTAAAGACAGGTCTTTTATTTCCACTGGTCATGAAGGGAGCCCAGAAAGATCAGCTCAGGGCTGGATGTCTAACTCCAGTTCTCCACATTTAGTCAGATGAATTCTGCCCATCACTGACCATAAGAGTAGAATCCAGAAGAAGATTGCCAACATCAAGGAGTAAGTAATTAAAAGTTCCTTAAGATACACGTTCTATATGGAATTTGAGAAGGGCTTTGGGAGAAAGGTTGGGTGCTTTGGCTGGGTAAATCAAGTCTCATTCCATACTGTTGTTCTACTGTACATACAGCTACCATGGATGACCTAGGAAACTGAGTATTTTTCTGACTTTTGGTGATGTCTAAGAGGAAGGAATTTCAGGATGGATGAAAATGGAGTTAAGGACTTCCTCCCATGCTTTCCTACTGTGTCTGACTAATATAACTTCAATGTGTATGTGCATGACTAACTCATTGAACCCTATTCATAAGTTTGTCTGTGCAAGAAGTATGTCATAATTACTTAAACACGAGCTCAACCTCAGTGTAATCATGTTGTCATGGTCAGTGACTGTGTCTTGGGCCAAGGTTAATAATGATGACCCTTTCAACTGGAAAGGGACTGATTTGCTATCTATCCTGGGTTCATGATGACTCCTCATGGTTTGTGACCTTTGGGCAACTGCCTGTGATTTGCACCCAGAAAAAACCCCAGAACTTATATGACGAGAAGGAGTTTGTCATTGGTGGTAAAGATGATTATAACAAGTAGTCAGATCAGTTAGTATTTGAACAACACCACAGTCTCAAAGGAGATAGAAATGTTTGGGGTTTTTTCCAAGGAAGCAGTACTTTTCTTCTACCATGAGTGCCCCTTGCTCCTCCTTAAGTTCAGTTCTCTGCCAGGCACTTTCTGCCTTCACAGTTCTCTTCTATCCTGTATTTTGGCTGTAGTGCAATATGTGACAATTAATAAGAAATGTGAATCAAAGCTTCCAGCTATGATGAGACAGCAGATAGATTAATTAACAGGAAAAGAGCTTTTGGGGAGGAAGAGTGAAAGGAATTTCAGTCAGACTGCTCACATTCTAATGATAATAAGTCAATTTTAACAAGAATAGTCCTGAGTTTCTCATAGGGTTCTGTCTAAACCACTGAATGTGCCAGTTACCTTTTACAGTGGCCATGAGATACATCAAATGGATCTAGGGGGAATAAGATCAATCTTGAGCTTTTAGCCATCCACTTTTATTTTTTCTTTCTGGTGTCAGCAGAACACCATCATACATTGCTTTGTCTCACATGGAAGACCTCATGCTGTGGATCTTATACAATGAAAGCTCATTATTCTTATCCAGAGTATGAAACGACTTAGAATATAACCTCTCTATGCCCATAATTTGACGTCAAACATGTTGGTCAGACAGAATCGAAGGCAATGTGTATGTTGTCTCTTGTGCCTGAGGAATAAGGAGGAATTCAACTGCACCATAATTAGTGTAATGAAGAAACTATGGATTTGTTTTTAAATCAAGAGGCAGACACAATTTCCTTTTTATGGACCAAAAGCACTTAGTTCAAATTCTTTGTAGTAGCCTTTTAAGCGTGGCTCTTTATGTGCTGCTCAGCAGTTTTCTCACTGTGAACAAATCATTCTTAGTAAATTATTTATAATGCCCACTGCCTTTACACCATTATACAACCCCAGTTAATGTCTCATTGGCTATCATTAAAGAGTTAATAATTTAAAGTTTGGTGTTAGAGGTCTACTGTCAGTTAAGCAACCCCACCAACAGGTTTTGGAGGACCAAGGTCTACTAAGACTGCTGATGATTGGTCTGGCAAGAAAGAACATTATAAAGCTACATCACAAGATGAAATAGATTTGTATAAGAGACCTCACTGATGGTACTATCTTTGTTGCCATCTTCCTGACATATGAGGAACAAGTACAGAATGGTGCTCAGAACTTCCAGTGATTCCTGACTCTTTCAACACCCTGCAAGCTCTCTAAGAAGAGGTTTCTTTCACACAGTGGTATTAGTTTGTGTCTGAAAGGGAAGATAGACCTAGATTGTGCCAGAAGTGAAAGCTGAAGTTCAATTTCCTCTTTCTCCCAAGATTTCTGCCACTAATACTTATAAGATGTCTAAACCCAGTGATGTTGCCAAGTACAATATGATTTAAGTGGTTGCATTTATCACCCAAATTTTGTGGAGTTCAACACTAACCAGATACCTTAGACCTGCTTATTTTCAAGGTCTCTGGGCTATAGAACTGTTGTCGCTACATCTGAAAAGCATTTGGACACTAGGCCATGCTATTCATCAGCTCCTTAACAGCATTGCAACAGACAGGACAATAGCAACCATAGGTTAATAGAGCTGGGGTCTCACACAAAACCAGCAGTAATTGTAGCCTGTTCAATTTTTAATGTCAGACAGGGAAAAAAAATAATCAGAGATTTAGCTTTTTTTATTTATTTATTTTGTGATCTGAAAGTGAAAGCACTGTGTGCCTCCATTTAGAAAAGAATGCAAAAAGTGAGGAGCCAAAGAAGACACAAAAGCCAGCAGGTCTGATTAAGACGTTTACCTATTAGGAAAAGTCCTGAATTTTTGTCATGCCTTTGATAACCTATCTGTAGAGCCCTTAGATGAAAATGGAAAGAGCACAGGAGCAGGCAGTTCCAACCAGACTCCCCATCTCTGTGTGATCATGCCTCAGAGTCGTGCTGCTTCTCCTTCTTGCTTTATCCTGGTTTCTTCTCCTCAACAGTTGCAGACTTAAGAGAAGGAATAAGGAAAGATTTCAGCTAATTCGTTTTTCTAATCCCTTATGAAAGGTAGAAATCATGGGCTAATATGAGCTCCTGCCCCTTTTGGGGACAGTACATTAACCAGGAGACATATTAAAAGATGTAAAAAATGGAAATGTATGTGTCTTTCTTCTCCAACTGTGTTGCAAGAGGCGCCTATTCCAGACCGAATTCCAGGTTCATGGGGAATCTCCTCTGGTCACCTGACTGAGATGCTCTGCATTACACTGAGTTGAAATTCAAACACAACCTGCATGTGTGATATTTTATATTAACTGGTTCTACGTAGCTCCTTATTTGATATCTTTTGTGAAAAGGTATGTGGCTCTTACACAGTACTAAATAAGGCACTAAGGTGATTAATTTTGATCTTGGATTCTATTTTTTAATCTCTATCCTTGAAAGTTAGTCGGTACAGATTGCATGCTTTGTTGGACTTTAATTTGTCAGTTGTTGTGAACTGTAAAGCAACAATAATTAGCATTTCCAAAACCTGCAGAAAATTATCAAGATGGTTATATTAAAGAGAAAGAAGTGCTCAAAGTCCGAGGTAACAAATATGTCAGCATAGAAAATATTTTTTTTTTCTATCCTGGTAAAATTTTCTGGAATTCAGTAGTGTATATGCTCTGCACTGAAGTGAAAAAGGGACAAAGATCTGCCCCACACTGACCAGGTAAGGCACTCACTAGGCTTTAGTTCTACGGTTACATCTTTAATTTGGCTCAGTCAGGGATTTATCTTGCACTTTATTAATTTCCACAACTGCCTTGGTTGTACATATTACCTACTCCAGAATGAGTCTCCAGTTTACCATAATCCTGTGGTGTTTTTCCATTTAAAGTGTTTCTTTGAATGCTTCTGGAAGAATTTGGGTTTTGCACAGCAGATTTTTAATCAATAGTCACTTAACTGAACGCCTTACCCATGGGCTCTAGGATTTGAAGCCTGTCTGAAGTTCTTGCATTCATAAAGATATTTCCACTTTCAGAAATATTTCTTTTTCACATGTCGGATGTATTTTCTAATCTTTTTTTTTTTTTTCTAAATTATTGTGGAAGCTAGAGCAAACTTCCTTAAAAACTCCCACCAGATCGAGCAATATAGGCATTAATCAAAACAGATAACAAAGCCTGTCTTTAATTTTAGCTTTCTTGTTAGCTCTGTATTGGAGAGATACGTTAACTGGATGTACAAAACATGGTTAAGAATTATTGATCTTTGCTGAAATCCAGCCTCCAAGTGTGTTTCAAAAGGTAAAAAGGAGCAGTTTGCATCAAATATATAGAAAAGAGGAGTGGCAACTCTCATTATGCCACCAACTCATTTCACTCTGACACCAGTGCTCTACCCACTGGACGTATTATATTTTCTGAAAACATATTGATTGAATACAGTGTGAAGTTTTGTTTGCTGAAATTCATTGCTTAAAATTGTTCCCAGGATATTTACTATTATGTCTTTACCATTTCTTTGGCTGTTTTGCTGTTTCTCCAGCTGATAACCCTGTTATTCCCCCACGCTTAATCCTCTCCTGAAGTCCGCTGTTTGATTGCGTGGGGGTGTTATCACCACTGATTGACTTGCCATGTCTTTTAGTCCCTTTCTGTGTGGGTAGGGGGTTAAAGCACTAAAAAGAAGGATCAGATGCAGGTTTACAGCTCGGAACTCTGCACTTAGATGACTGACGTCATGGTAATTAGACATTGGCAAGTTCCCTGTAATGTCATTGCATGGTTATCATTACAATTTTAAATCCAAATGTGTCCTTTGCATCCTGTAGTTATTTCCAAAGTATTTTTTTTTTCTTTTCACTGAGTTAAAAATCTCTTTTACTTCTTGAAATAGTTCAGGCTGGTCTCTGTCTACACCTGATTGTGTCTCAGCAGCTACAAAATTTCTCTCCTGTTCTGTGTAATCATAGGTTTACTCCTTTTTCTTTTCATCATAAATTCTTATGTATGGTGTCTGACCTGCTTGAAAGAAAATCACCACATTACCTGCAAATGGGCTTGACTGCCTTTGACACCAGGCAACTATCAGATTGATTTTCAACAGCAGTTATTCACACACAAACCTTCACAGCCTGGCACCTGCGTATCTATCGAACCCTTTTGGTAGCTCTTGTTCCTGGGCATACCCTTGGGTCAATGAACAAACTGTTGCTGTCGATTGTATCCATTTGACAGCACCTCTAGGGAATAAAGAGGAAGCACAGCTACAGAACCAAAGGTTAGGAAAATTCATTAAACAAAAATAATGAATCCCTCAGTTCCTGAGCATCAGTTCGGCCAAGACATTTAATTACTTGCTGGTCTTTACTCATATCCTCTTAGTGAGGAATGTGTTTATGAACTTGTGGTAGATTGGAATGAAATAAAGTTTGAATTCAGCATTTAAGAATAAAAAAAGGAAAAAGAAAAGAAATAAAACTAAGGGTTTACAGATTAAATTTTTGAAATTATTGTGGCAATCCTGATGCAAAAAATTGCAACTATTTTAGGCATAGTTATCTAATAATTCTGGTTTTCTTTTTTACAAAGGGACAGTTTCTATTGATATCTAGCAGTGAGTTATGAAAGCCTCTTTATCAGTTGTAATTGGATATCTGTGCACATAAATTTGCCCAAGTGCACAGTTACTGAGCACACTCCTCTGTCTACTCCCAAGCATTTTAAAGACAATTGCGTTTTTAGTGTGAAATTGCCTAGGAGCTACTTCCAACGTTTGCAGCTCTGCTTAATTTTTGTCTCTACTAAGTAATGCCAGTATGAAGTCCTGAACAGGTGAGCCCATCAAGATTATGAAACACTTAAAAATTTTCCTGAAGAGACTTCTGCTCCCTTGTCATCCTCCTCTTTTATGTGTTTTGGACATTCCAAAGTGTTAACGAGTATCTTTGTCAATCCCTAGTCCCTTGCATTCTTTACCATAGAATCTTAGAACCACAGAATCACAGAATGGTTTGGGTTGGAAGGGACCTTAAAGATAATCTTGTTCCAATGGCATGGGTGGGACACCTTCCACTAGATGAGGTGGTTCAGAGCCCCATCCAACCTGGCCTTGAACACTTCCAGTTTTGGAGTAAATGCCATTTACAGAGAATAAGAACAAACAAAAAGAGAACAAAAGCAACTAAATCAGGATAATACCACTGTTTAGTCAAATGTGGCTTATAAGTGAGTGTGGTGTGTGGCTGTTTCATAAAATGTCTCAGCATTTTTACTCAAGATTTAAACATCTAATCTTTTCCTGCTGATGCTCCCCAACTGAAAGTACCATACACTGTTGTGTGACTGTCTCAGAAAAGTGCAGGTGGATATGAAGAACATAAAAGTGAAAGTCATAATGCATAATTTAAATGTCTTAACATTTATTTAAGGGTATTAAGAACTGAGACATATTTGTGATCAGCTAGACTGGGGTTAAGCTTTTGGTTTTGTGGGTTTTTTTTCCCCCTCTAGAATGAAATTTCCCTTATGAGTTTTTTCATAGACTCAAGGGTGAGTTATGACGTAACTTATCTGCCAATATCGTTTCAATGGCACTGTAGGGGTAAAGTGGTT
>VWZD01005107.1:169408-430539 GCA_013396695.1 Sakesphorus luctuosus | reverse complement strand
TTTTCTTTTCTTTTTTCTTTTCTTTTCTTTTCTTTTCTTTTCTTTTCTTTTCTTTTCTTTTCTTTTCTTTTCTTTTCTTTTCTTTTCTTTTCTTTTCTTTTCTTTTCTTTTTTTCTTCTTTCATCAGGATGGAGAAAAAGCTGTTGTTTGCTTTGCAAGAGGTCTTCCAGTTTCCTGGCAGTCTGATATTTTTGAGTAACTGCATTTTCAAAGATACTAGTTCCTTTGTTGAAATGAAACCCTTCAAAATCAATCAGACTGAAAAAATCCAAGTTCATTATCTCCTTGGCTGATTATTTCTGTATTTTGGACAGTCCTATGTTCCTTCTGTCAAAATGAGAAAAACTTCCTTGAAGTGACTTTATTAATGCATCTAAGAAAAAAGACACCAGTGTTCTCACCTTCAATGGCACGAATCTCTTCAACTTCTCCAAAAACATCTGTGTCTACTCCAGTGGATAATTCTGACATTGTTGTGCATCCTGTGATTGTTATTATGGGATGTGCGCAGATGGTCCCCGTTTGGAANTCCCTTGGGATCCAGGAAATGGAGAGTTTATGTCTGCCACTTGCCTAAGTGCAAATTATCTTTATTTCTGCTTCCCAGTTTCTTTTCTTTTCTTTCCTTTTCTTTTCTTTTCTTTTTTCTTTTCTTTTCTTTTCTTTTCTTTTCTTTTCTTTTCTTTTCTTTTCTTTTCTTTTCTTTTCTTTTCTTTTCTTTTCTTTTCTTTTCTTTTCTTTTCTTTTCTTTTCTTTTCTTTTCTTTTCTTTTCTTTTCTTTTCTTTTCTTTTCTTTTCTTTTCTTTTCTTTTCTTTTCTTTTCTTTTCTTTTCTTTTCTTTTCTTTTCTTTTCTTTTCTTTTCTTTTCTTTTCTTTTCTTTTCTTTTCTTTTCTTTTCTTTTCTTTTCTTTTCTTTTCTTTTCTTTTCNCATTTTCAAAGATACTAGTTCCTTTGTTGAAATGAAACCCTTCAAAATCAATCAGACTGAAAAAATCCAAGTTCATTATCTCCTTGGCTGATTATTTCTGTATTTTGGACAGTCCTATGTTCCTTCTGTCAAAATGAGAAAAACTTCCTTGAAGTGACTTTATTAATGCATCTAAGAAAAAAGACACCAGTGTTCTCACCTTCAATGGCACGAATCTCTTCAACTTCTCCAAAAACATCTGTGTCTACTCCAGTGGATAATTCTGACATTGTTGTGCATCCTGTGATTGTTATTATGGGATGTGCGCAGATGGTCCCCGTTTGGAAGATAGTATGAATACTGACAGTAGAGTTAGCACACTTTCCTTGGAGTCAGTCTATCCAGATTCTTGGAAAATAACTCTTTCATAACTTCTGTTTGACACAAGGATTTTTTTATATATTGAAATAAAAGGGATGATCCTCCTGATAATAGCATGCATTTCCTGAAAAAAATGTTAAAGTACTTTTTGTTCTTTTTATCTTTTTTCTTCCACTTAGGTCTGGGAGGAGAATGTCTGACATCCATTACCTGATGCAGGATAGATTTATGGGATGTTAATGCCCTTTACATTACTTTTCAGCTTGTCAGAGCTTAAATTCTGAGACAAGTTCTCTTAAAAGGAGACCAGAAAGAAACAGAAGTAATGATGAAAATAAATACTTTGGAAAGTCCCTTGAGATGATCTGTTCTTTCTAACAGAAAAGATTTATTTTTCCATATTTCAGTTTTTCACTAATAAAACACAGAGGATAAGAAATATATCTGAAAGTCATGGAGCTTAGGGACTCCAGTGAGTAATATCTGCAAAATGAAGATGTTTTAGAGGTGTATGTTTGCTACAAAAACACAGGGTAGCCTCTGTGTATCCCACTGCCTGCTATTGCAGTTGTTGCTGGTTGGAATCACCCTTTGAAGGTTGCTTTGTGACTTGTGTGAAATGAATTTAGCACCCACCAGCAATTACTGTGCTGACTGTTCTCTGATTTATATAAAGTCATATTGGGAGTGTTTTGGATCACCTTTGACACCTCAGAGACAATGTGGGCATGATGAACTCTTTTACAACTCCGCTGCAAGTTTGTTTCCTGTTGTACTAAAGCAGAATGATGAGCGACCAAAAGTAAACTTGCATTGCTCTTCCTTACTCCCTGTCTGCTCTTGGGATGTCAAAACATTGGATACAGCATGGGTTTTCTATTAAATTTTAAGATTGTCTGGTACCAGGACCACCCTCTGTGCAATGACTCACATTCACACTCTTAAACCTTCTCCCCTCAAAGACAGCACAATTGCTTTCCAGTTGTCTATTGGAAATAGTCCCTGATCTCAGGCTGTGTTTGGGAAATGCTTGGAGGATATTTGTTTCCTTTCATGGGAGCATTGCCAGGGATTTCTCTAACAACCTAGTAGCTTGAGGTAGCTTGAGGAACATTCGCTGGTATAATCTAATTTAGTAGTGTTGATGGAACAGGTCTGCCCTTGTAGCACTGCTGAGTAGCAGTGAAATCCCTTTCTGGGCACATGACTGGACAATAAGGCAGAAAGATATCTCAAGATGATCCATAAAATGATTGTATTACTTATACTATCCTGTTTGTGTAACACATGAAATGTTGGGGCCTCTGTTGAAAATGTTGACCTCAATTTTGTACTAAAATTTAAAAGGAGGGTTAGGGGAGAAAATTACTGTGTTGGTTTTGGTTGGGATGGTGTTGGTTTTCTTCCCAGGAGCTGGTATGAGACCATGTTTTGAATTTGAGCTGAAAACCACATTGATAACTAGAGGATACTTTTGTTATTGCTGAGCAGGGCTTACACACAATCAAGGCCTTTTCTGTTGCAGACCCCACCAGTGAGGAGGCTGGGGGTGCACAAGGCGCTGAGAGGCGACACAGCCAGGACAGCTGACCCAAAATTACCCAAGGGATATTCCATAACATGTGACATCATGGTCAGCAATAACGGCTGGGGGAAGAGGAAGGAAATGGGAGACATTCAGAGAGATGGTGTTGGTCTCCCCAGGTCAATGATGTCTGTGCTAAAACCCTGTTTCCTGGGTATAGCCTGCCTGTCCACGGAAAGTAGTGAATTAGTTCCTCAGTCTGTTTTGCTTGTGTGTGCAGCTTTTGCTTTACTTACTAAACTGTTTTTATCTCAACCCACAAGTTTTCTCACTTTAACTCTTCACTCCCCCACTTCCCTGGGTGGGAGTGAACGAGCAGCTGTATGGGGCTGAGCTCCTGGCCACGACTAAACAGGACACTGACTGACTGGTATTAGAGTCTGAGATTTGGGAAATGCCCTACTAAGACTTCTGGAGCAAATCATGATGTTTGTCTCAAGCAGGCAGGATTACAATAGAAAGAACATGAAAGAGGAACAAATGTTCTGAAAGGGTTTAAAAAAACCCACTTATTCTGGAAGACATTACTGAATGATGGTAGAGAAGAATCCTTTGCAATGGGGAGGTTATGTCACAAACACTCCCTTTTTAGACTAAAATCTCTTTATACTTGCACTTGGCTGTGTCACACATTTCCAACAGCAACAGACTGTTCTCTGTTTTCACTACAGGACAGATGACACCTGTGTGTGACATCTGAGGAGGGTCAAAAGCCTACCACAAGTAAGAGCTGGAGACTTTTTAAAATTTGACTCTATCTGCCTAAATCTCTCTAGTTTTAATATTAGGAAAAAAAATGTCCTGGAGTGACCCTACTAACATTAAACTCTTTCCAGATTGGCAGCAAAAATCTACCTAATCAGAAAAAAATGCCAGATCAAACAATTAGAAAAAGAGTGAGCCATTTTACTGTTTTAGAGATCTGAATTACCTAGTGAGATGGTTATGATCAGTAGTTAAAAGAGGATCAAAAAAAGAAATGGCCAAATTAAATGGTAAAAAAAAATTAAAAAAAATAGAAAAATTGAAGGTTAAAAAAAATCATTTATGAAGCAGACAGATAATTTCAAAAAGCTTTCATACCAGGAATAGGGCACCATTACAATGAGAAAACCTTTAATTATGTTGTAAAGGTCTGATATTCCACTGAAATGTCATTTCAAAATAAACTTCTAACAGTTAATTATCAGTGATATTTAACTTGTGGGAAAATTAAATATCACCACATACTCCTGTGATCATTTTATTGCTTTTGTAGACATTTTAATATTTTAATGGTTTCCAAGTAACAATGAAAAAGACATGCCACCAAGTGTGTTTTCTTGGCTTTCTGTGGATAATCATATAACCTTTTCTTTGTCTTCTTCACACAACACAGACCTCTGAGTCAGTGAGGGACAGGACTGAAAGGAAACCTTTTGGGAATAAACATTGTTCTGATTCCCTTAGCCAGCATGATTCCTGGGAAGGAAGTTTTATTAACTGTGATAACTAGAAATATAATGCTGAATGAACAAATATTGAAACCCTACTAGCATTCAGTTGGAAAATCAGATGAATGTGCAGTGTTCCAGTTAGTGATCTATGTATTATCCATAGCTTATACAATGTGCTGTACAATTGGACCTTAGTGATCATGATCATGCACAGCCTGGGAGGCTGGAACAGGAAACCTTCTGTGTTCTTGTAAAAATCAGTATTATACAAGCTAAAGGACTGAGATTGTCAGGCAAAGGTTTGGATTTTAAGTCCAGAAAAGAATATTATGTGAATAATCAGCTGTTTTGATTGATTTGGCTTTAAAAATGAATTGGGTCAACTCACCACAACTGGCTGGGTGTTATTAATTTGTCTCCATGATGAGCCAATGAAAACATGAATCATTAAGGGGATTTGGCTCAAAAAGGCTGGTTTGTCCATCCCTGCAATATTTATTTGCCTGTTTCTAGCAGTTGCTTTTAGATCCAAACATTGTGCCAGAAAAAGTTCCAAAATAAATACTGTTACCTTAAAATAGTCTTATCATCCTGAGATGGACACTATAAACACAGGTAGGAAGAGGAGAGTAGAGCAATTGTAAAATCCATAGAGGCCTTACTATTTTGTTGTGTATTGGCTGAGATGCTTATCAAATTCTGATCTCCAGGGCCTTTACATAAAGTTATGACAAAAGTCCTGGAAATTGAAGGTAATGGAATTTCTGACAAAGTCAACAATGTTCTGCATGGAATAACAAAATAAATAATTTTACTTGTGTGCAGAAAGCAAAAAATGGTTTTGAGTTAGAACTTAGAGGACTGTTGCTGATTCTTTAATGTGCAATGGGATTCTGCATCTTTCATCAAGTTTCATGGACTCCTAAGGTCATATCGTGTAAGTGCTTAAATGCCCCCAAGTTCTGTGCCTTAGTTCCTGTTGTGTGAACTGACAAAAATACTCCTCAGGAAAACTCTTGCAATACAGAGAGCAAAAGAGATGGTGATGGTGTCAGACACAAAGTTCACTGATAGGCAGAAAGGGAAGCCAGTTTGTTGGAAATAATGCTATCACAGAATCACAGAATGGCTTGGGTTGGAAGGGACCTTAAAGATCATCTAGTTCCAACTCTTCTGCTATGGGGATTAGTACATCTGCACCCATAAAATGAAGCTTTTCAGAATACAAGAGAAATTGCTTTAGTGAGTGTTTTATTTTCCTTGGAGCTTCCTGGTAGTAAACCTTTTTATGTTCACATGTTCAAAGGTCTGTGTAAAACCTGCTCCCCTCGAAGCAGTTGGAGGTATGTCAGGTAATTTCACTTGTAAGCAGGT
The DNA here is from genome assembly GCA_013396695.1 of Sakesphorus luctuosus. NCBI lineage: Eukaryota > Metazoa > Chordata > Aves > Passeriformes > Thamnophilidae > Sakesphorus > Sakesphorus luctuosus. Next base: position 424,855 of record VWZD01005107.1, on the reverse strand, counting down.
GGCATCACAGGGAGAGTCACTGGCATTTTAAAGGACTGTTTGAGAATCTGGCTATTCAAATGAAGTGCTGTCTCTGAAGAGACAGGCAAAAGAAATTGCTAGAACACTTTTTCTTCTTCTAGTAAAAAGCTCACAGTAGTGTCCAGAGGTCTGTTAGGATAATCACAGCATTTTCTCCCTCTTTTGCTCAAATACAGGTTTGCTACCAGTAAGAGATTCAGAATCTGATTTGGACAGTTTTCAGCCCCAACTTGGTCTCCCTTCCCTCCCCAGAGGCAGCCAATAACATCTCTTTTCCTCAAAAAATCCTTTCTGTCCTTAAATTTAAATTCCATGTCTTAGCACTAAGCCAGATATTGAGGGGATGTGAACTGGAGTCAATTGATCTATGTGGATTTATCTCTGATAAAGATTTTTCTTACCATTATTTATCAAACACAGTCACAGTACTTTGCTGAGCAGTGGAGAAGCACAAACAGTCCACAGTAGAAGTTAAGAGGCATCACTACCTAAACCAACTTATATTTGTCACTGGACTGTGCTATTACTTCATCAGAACATTGTATTTTATATTCACCTTTGCAAAGATATATATGACTATGCAAACTACTGGTTATAGAGAATTATACTTTTTTTCTGCAATCTCTCTTTTTATTTTATTTTTTTTTTAGCTTTAACCTTTGCAAAATGTTGTAGTCTTCTATCACTCTGAATTACTACAGATTCAATCTCGTGTTTTCATTCCTTCAGGTCTTCAGATAAAATTCTGTTGCAAATATAATGAGCAGCACAACTAGATATGAAGGGCATGGGAGAACTAACACATGGAGATGGTTTGAAGTGTATTGAACTAACTTGTTCCATCAAGGTCAACTGGTTTAAATTTCCAAGGAAAGAGGATTTCCAAAGAAAATCAACAATTGCTTTCAATCCATTTTGAAAGACTTCCTAAGTCTTAAAACCCACATAGAAATGTTTCTTGTTAATTTTGTGTTTTGAAAGGCATTAAACAAAGCTCAAACTAAGATAAACAATTGTCTGTTTCTAAAGTAAACAATAAATTGTTGCGTAGTGAACATTTTTTGTGCATTATTTATTTATTTTTTTAAAAAGTAGAATCATTATTCCACTTTTATTATTTTTATATACTTTACTACTTTATATTATTGTGATTTTTTCAAACATATCAAAAGTGGCTACACAAGCATAAGAAAATTGCAAAATATTGAATATTATATGTTGGCTAAAACTCTGATTCTGGAGGTAGTGAAAGAATAACAATTAAAATAAATTCTGTTTAGTTTAAACTATTTTTCCTGACCTTTTTGGAGTTTGGGAGAGTGGCAGGGAATAAGCCAAAGCTTAAAATCTGGTACCAGATGAGCAGTTATGCTGGGAGTGATTCTCAACTGGCTGAAGTCTCTTAAAGTCCCATTGTCTCACTTAGAACATTTTAATTCAGAGCATAAATAAGGTTTATGTACCAGATCTTCCACAATTGCTGCCCTCTCTAGAGTGAAGTTTGCAGGAAATAGTGGAAAGAAAACCTACACAGTGGCTCAGAACAGAAGCTATTATGTGAAAAGTTTTGGCATGAGCTGAGCAGAACAGACAACATGATCAACATGATCCATCTTATATTTAAAATCTCATGTCTAAATCAAGATTTTATTACAATTCCTTCATGTTCACTCCACTAACATCTGTCTTCAAGCTTATACTTTTTTTTTCTTTTTTATTGGGCTATCAAGGAGCACAATAGAAGATATTCCGAGTTAATAGTGGTCAGCTGATTTTTTCCATGTTAGAAGATGATAGAATAGTCAGATGTTTGGCACAATAAACTCAGCCCCTCTTTTTCCCAGTATCTGCTATCATGCCTTAGTTTACCCAGATATTTGGGAAACCTGAGTAAAGGATGAAGTCAGAACACTTGTTCTTACAAAATAATGATTTAGAAACTGAAAATGAAGGCAAGAAATGGGTGTTACAGCTGAAAATTCTGTAAGTATTCCTTTTCTTCCTAAAATTTACATATACGCACATGTTGGAGAAGAAAAGGCTCCAGGAAGACCTTACAGAAGACTTCCAGTACCTAAAAGGGCTTAAAGAGAGCTGAAGAGGGGCTTTTAAACAGGGCATGGGGTGATAGGACAAAGAGGAATGGCTTCAAGATGAAGGAGGATAGATTTAGATTGGATAGTGGGAAGAAATTAATTATTGTGAGGATGGTGAGGTGGTGAGGCACTGGCAAATGTTTCCCAGAGAAGCAGTGGATGCCTCATCCCTGGAAGTGTTCAAGGCAGTGTTGGATGGGGCTTTGAGCAACCTGGTCTAGTGGAGGGTGTCCTGGCCTATGGCAGGGGTGTCAGAACTAAGGTCCTTTCCAACCCAAACCACTCTATGCTTCTATAATTGCATGTCAGTACATACACACAGATACAGACACACAGCTGAGGTCAATGGACCTCCATCCACTTATACCACTTCTAGACCTCTCCATTATATCAGGATGGAATTATACTGCTTGCAGTACCCTTATTGATTCCATCAGCAGCACAGAGTGTGATTTGAACTTACGAAGTAACTCGCAGTGATATGGAAAAAATACTGAAGAGAACACAGTGAATTGATGGGATGGGCTTTTTACTCTATTCCTGTTGAGTGAAGGCTGAAGTAAAAGGAGCAGGAGGTTGCTCAAAAAACATGGGCAGAACTTTGGCCAGGCAGGAATTATATTGAAAAAAACCCCTAGTTAAGAGCTGAAAGAGCTAATACAAACAATACTAGGATACTAGGAAAGTGTTAGCAAGTGTCCAGGAGTAGAAACATTGTGAGGTGTAACTGCAAGACTCAAAGGACATGAAAGAACTGGTTTGACTTTCTGCCCTCCATCTGCCAGAACGAACTCATACGTACATTATAGGTTGCCATTTCCAGCACAGGTTTTGTGGTTCTAACCTTCTGGCAAACATATAAAAAACCCATTACAGTGCGAGCCAAACTTCTGTCAGCAGCCTGAGGAGAAGGATACAGCTCTGGCTTCTCTAATTTTGCATACAACCCAGATGGAAGTACAAGCACTTCTATGTTGAAGTGCCAAACAACTCTCCCAAGGCTTATATTATCTTTTCTTCGTCTTGCCTCAGAAAAACTTCCCTGTTTCTGGGGACTCCGCAGCTGTGTGCACTCCAGTGAAAGGCTGTGCCTGGCCAGCCAGGTCCTGTGGATTTGCTTTCCACCTCCTGTAATGAGGCTTCCCCTCCCTCTCAGTCCCATCAAGGACTGGTCAACAAGGAAATGCAGCTGCAGAATCTTCACAGATTCTTTAAAGCAATATTTAAAGGCAAAGTCTCTCGTTTTCTGGAAGCAAGCCACATTGCAAACAAAAGGACATCAAAGCAATCATGCAATAACTGCCTAGGAGAAAGATGGGAAAAATAATATGAGGAGGTTGTAAGAGGGAAAGTGCAATTTAACACAGTTGATAGCTTTTAAACATGAATCTATGCCTTAATTCTGTTGCTTTAACCTTGCCTTTGGCATAATTTTTTATGAAGAACATACAGTTTGTGCTTCAGGTTTCTGTAAATCAGAGGATTAAGACACAAAAGTGGAATATAGAATGATTACTACAGCAAAATCATTAACATCAAATACAGTCATGCCTATAAATAGTGTTTCATTAAATATACTTTAAGGAATATTGGCTATATAATCTCTTACTTCCTTGTGAAGTCAAATGTTGATTTCAGAAAAGAAGTGACCTCCAAGTAAGGACTGTATCAACTCAACTCATCTTTAGTGCCAGGATATGCCTTTTTTGCCTTTGAAGTAAGAATAAATGTAGTCTTCCTAACTGACAGCACAATGCCTGAGGTAGTATTCAAGGGGTAGAGAATAAATAAGGAGGTAATACAAAGGTGTAATTTGACCAGCTAAGCGTAAGAAGACGAGTCTTGTTTGCAACTCAGTCAGTAAGAGGAAGGCATTACTGCTGTATCAATTAATTCTATGTGCTGGGCTATATGGGCATTTTACTTCCTGCATTCAAAGTCCAATCCTGGAAATCTTGGCCTCCTTCAAATAGATAACTTCTGGGTAAAAATTTCTTTGCCCTCAAATATCACAGAATTCAGTGTAGGGGAGAATAGGATAATCAATAATCTTTGTAAACTCTAAGTTATTGTACAGAATGCACCTTTTCTTCCTGGTGACTTCAAGACTAAACCATCCACCTTTCTGCTTATCCTGGGGTGCCCTGGGGCACATCTATAGCTTTTCCTGTGAAAAGAATACTAAGCTACAAGCAACTCTTCACACCTCAGCCTAAATGGGCCTGGATCTTTGGATATCCCTTCTTGCTCTCATGTCAGAGAGAAGATAACTGGGGTACTTCCTTGTACAAAAAAACTGTAGTTCTTCTTAAAAGGACTAATATAATTTGTTGCATTGGAATTCAGTCAGCCCTCAGCTCAGACTGCACATAGGCTTTTGAGGAAAAAGATGCCCTGGATTACAGCTCAGGCCATGGACACTGCTGGAATTCTAAGAACAGCTAAGATCATTTTTCAGTGTTATACTGTAGTTTCAACAGTAGCAGCCCTAAACATAAAATCAATAGCCTGTCCTACCATAAATTCCATCCATTCTCCTAAACAAGTTGCATAGTGTGTCTATATCTAGTTGTACCTCTTAAACTAGGAATAAAAGAACACATCCTTTTTTTTTTTTCTTCTCAGAGAGGAAGTAAGAATAAACTCAAGAGAACTGTAAAGATATTATCAAAGCAAGCAACTATATGGAATATATCTGTGTTGCCATGGGCAAAAGGGCAGCTTGTTTTGTTAATTGTTGATTGCACTGAATTGCATTGACGTTCTCGTAGGCATTTGAGGGATATAATTTTATATCATTCAAGTTAGGTTGAGATATCCTGAAAAGTGGCTAATTTGAAATGTGATACATAAATCTAAAGAACACTTCCTTCATGACACACGTATTTTTTATAGAAAATTCCTTTAGATAACAGGAAAAAATAGTATTAAAGAATGGCAGAAAATTTTCTGCTTCATTCTACCCTGGCTGCAATAATTAAGACTCTGTTATTCATACTTATCTCTAGCAGCTGTAGCATCATTTTCAAAGCCACTAGATGTGTATAGTGGGGATATTAAATCAGAATCAATGGGCCTGGGAATGGGAAATTCTTTTTCATTCTTATGCATCCTTTTGCCACAAGTAAACATTTTTTTAAAGAATTTAGTGTTAATTTGTTAATTTAGAATTTAGAATGGCAACTGTACTGATTTCTATATATAGTTATCTTTTTCTTACAGATAGATTTAAATATTTTAATCCTAATTTATATTTGGAAGTTTCCTATTTGATGCCTGCATCTGGTGATTGCTCTGAGAGAAGTCACTTCAGCACAGCCCATCATTTATGAAGAGCCTTCCTGACAAACCTCAATTTTTCTGTTCTGTGCAAGCTGGCTGGCTACTATGACTTATTGCTAACTGAGGACAGGGTTCATGAGTAGCTGCTGGGGTGACCTGAAGGAGCAAACCTCAAACCTCCAAAAGAAATAAAGTCTTTTACTGCCTGACTGATGGATGATAATAATCACACACACTCATGTAGCACTACTATTTCAGCTGTTATTATTTCAACATGTAAGATAGGGCTGAAATTTCAGGCAGGAATAAAAATAATAGTTTTTATAAATAACATCTAGGAAAAAATATCACCCCAAAATAAAAAGAACATCATAGAACAGGAGTAACCAGCATGCACTATGGTCCAGATCCCAGCAATCATTAAATCACAATTACATAAATTTCAATGTGGAGCTGTGGCAATGATCAGAAGGATAAAATCCTGCAGTCTACAGGGAAAGACTGTTTAACCAGGGTCTAAAAGTAGAATAGGAAATGGGTATTAGATATAAGTAAAAAGATGGGAAGTTGCTTCAGATTTGAAGTGAAAAACTTGTTCTCGGCTGTTGCAGTCAGGACAAGTGCAATGGATGTTTAATTGCAAAAACAAAGATCCAAGAACACATCCAAGAAAATTGAATGTTAAGCAAATCTTTTTAACAATAGGGTTAGTGAAGCACAAAATATGTTTCTCTATTGTTTTCAGTCTTCAGCCAGCTCCGTAAGGGGTTTTTAAAATAGGCCAGGAAAGAAGCTGTGAGATGTGATATAAATATGGTTCATTTTATCTCAGGAAAATGAATTTTCTAGAAAGCCTTTTGTGATCCTTTACAGACTGAAGAAACTATGGCTGAGTATTAAGTAAATCCAGACCTCACACCATGCTACATAAAGAGTACAAACTTCCCCAGCAACCATAAATCCTGCCAGTTTATCAGTTAACCTTGCTAACCCATCCCATGTACTGCTCACATTGTTGGACCTTCTCCAGCTCCTTACAGCAAGTGAGTTGAAAGACAAAAACAAGGGACCTAAGGGAGACTAAAGAAAATAATTAAATATTTTTCTCTCTTGTCGTAGTGGTATGTCTGCTGTCTTGACAATCAAATAATATTAGAAAATTTATAGAAGGAATTAGCCTTTTTTGTTGTTGCAAAAGCTGAAGCAGTAAGAAAGGAGACAAGAATGTGGCCATGCAGAGACAGGAAGAAATATGAGCAAGACACATGCCTTTTTTTCCTAGGAAAACATTTGGTTTAGAGAAAAATACTGTTTCTTCCCATTAGGTTTCTGTTTTCAAATATATAAACCATATAAATATTTCTAGTAAAATTTTGTATTAATAGTTTATAGGAAGTTGGTAATTCATATATATTAAGCCTGTCTTAGCTGAGACGTTTAAGTCCAACAATAATTTGTAAACCAAATCAACCCGTATTTCTGCACAGTATTAATGATATACAGAAATGATGTAGGTCAAGCACTGGAGTAGTTTGCTCAGGGAGTTTGTGGAGATATGTCCTTGGATATCTTCAAGACCCAACTGGACAAAACCTGAGCAACCACCTGCAGGTTAACCCACTTGAGCATGAGGAGGTGTATGCTAATCTCAGTCATTCTGTGATTTTATGTTTAATAGAAAATACAGGAAACTTCCAAGAACGTCTAAGTTCTATAACTGTTTTCTCCATTAACTATCAAAAGAACTAAGTTTCTGGTGTTGCTGTTTCAAATACATATTCAAATTTAGTTTAAATTAATCCAGGTTAAGAGAAGGACTTTAACATCTGGGCTAATAGCCTCATGTTCTATCTGCATAATCCTATCCCACAGGCTTTTAAGAAAAATTAAATTGAGATATCTTTATTTCTTTCAGCATGCAGTGCCATTTGCAGTAGCTGCCGTTTGCTACCCTTGGCACAGCCTCTGTGAAAAAACAAGCAAATATCCAAGTAACATGTTCAGTCTTCCACCTACTGTGATTTACATAAAGTAGTACCAAGGTACCTCAGCAGCCAAAATAGAGGAAATCTTTGAGGGGGAAACAGCTACTGAACCATAGGGAGATGGGACTCATGGAGAATACAGTTCTCAGAGCTTTTAGACATATTATCTGTGACTGAAGGTTCACAGAGCAGATAATCAGTCAGCACAAACTATAATCTGGAACAATCCCTTTGTTTCACATTAGTCCTAATACTGACTCATATTAAAGGTAAGTGCTGTCTTCTCAAAGACCATACATAATCACAATTTTCCCAATTTCTACTGTAGCTTGTTTTGTGCATCAAAGTCATCTTTGTTTTACTTTTCATTCACCAAGGCTTGGTGCAAAAAATCTCACAGGCTCTCTTGCGGCATGAAAATCAGAAAGGAAGATCTGTCCCAAACACTCAATGCTGTGTGCAGGGCTCTTTGTCTTGCTTTCCTACAGGACAACCAAGCAGTGAATTCAATGAAATCTGACTTTCTGAGTCCTAAGGATTCAATATTCCTAACCACACTGAATATGTCCTGGTTTTCTCACCCATGTTGGTCACAAATTGCTGGTGTCATTTTCCATTTCTTTTCTTTTCAGTTCCTTCATGTCTGTCACAAACTCTCTTGGAAGCTTTGAATCCCTCCCAGCTGCTCTTCAGTATTTGAAAGAGTACACAAATGTTTTTTGCAACGTACCACAAGAGTCTTGTGGATAGTTTGTGAATTGTCACAACATACTGTGTTCTCAGAGGTGATAACTTCTTAAATGAAAATGTAAAACTAAATTTTGAACATTGCCACAGATGGCCAGCATAACCTTTCTTGTTTTTCAAGTTACTTTAAAACTGTTTTAATTTCCGAAATAAAGTAATATTTCTAACTTAGAGAGGCTATGAGTTATTGGAAGTATCAAAAAGTCTTATATTATACATGTGGACATGAGAGAAGGAGATGAGCAAAGGCTCTTCAGGGAAGTATGAAGTCACCATCACTGGAGGGTTCAAAAAATGAGTAGACAGCACTTCATGAGATGATTTAGTGAACATGGTGGCATTAGCTAAAGATTGGACTTGATGATCTTAGAGGTCTTTTCCAATCTTAATGATTCTGTGATTTTTTGATTCTATAAAGTGACCAAATATCATCATGCTGAAACATATCTTTTTTTTTTAGATACCTGGGGTTTGGATATGGATCCCACACTGGACATGTCTGCATGTCTTCAGTGAAATCAGTCCTGGTTTAGACTTTCATTCAGCAGTTCTGTGTATGACTCAACCAGGAAAAGGAAAAAGATGACCAGTTATAATGGACTGTGAGGATTTGATGGCCTGGAATATGAGACTCACAGAAGTATAAAGTTTTGGTAGCAAGGAGGCTACAAGGACTTCTGTGAGAAGCTGGTAGAAGCTCCCCCCATGTCTGACGGATCTAATGCCAGCCAGCTCCAAGAAGGACCCAGCTCAGGCCAAGACTCAGCCCACCAATGATGGTTGTGGTGCCTCGGGGTTAAGAGATTTAAGAAGGATAAAACCCCCCTGCAGAACTGCGCCTGGAAAGAAGGGTGAGAATGTGCAAGAGAAACAGCCCTGCAGACACCCAGCTCAGTGAGGAAGGAGGGGGAGGAGGTGCTGCACATGTCAGAGCTGAGATTCTCCTGCAGCCCATGGTGCAGACCAAGGTGAGTCAGCTGTGGCCCTGTAGCCCATGAGGGTCCATGGTGGAGGAGAGATCCACCTGCAGCCCCTGGAGGATCCCACATTTGTGCAAGTGGATGCCTGAAGGAGGTTGTGATTCCATGGGAAGCCCATGCTGGAGTAGGCTTCTGGCAGGACCTATAGACCCATGGAGAGATTAGCCCAGACTGGTGGATGGGAAGAGTTTGAGGAGTCCTCCTCCCCTTGAGGAGGAGGGAGAAGAAGAGACAACATGCCATGAACTGACGGCAGCCCCCATTCCTTGTCTCCCTGTGCTGATGGGGGAAAGTGCTGGAGTAGCTTTGGTGGGCACCTGGTGTTCAAACAGGATCACCCTCCCACAGTAACAAGACTTTGGTCTTGTATGGAAAAGCAGCCTGAAAAAAATACTCAGTATCATGTCCCATAGGATGACAAGAGACCAATTTTCAAATCAAGATGGTGCTTTTAAGTCAACGATTTAAGGCAAGAAAACTACCAGGCCTTCTAATCTCTGCCTAACTAAGAGTACACAGCTGCAAAACTGCCATACTTTTTTTGTACTTATCTAACCTTTTTTTCAGATCTTAATAAATGTTTTCTCAATTAGCTTCTGCAACAGCAGACTCCTTCCTGGAAAGTTACTCATGCACAGTGCAAATACGTGCACCCATTTAAAGTTTATTGCTTTTAATTTCATCTGGGGTGTATGTGGAGTGAGTTGTGTCTCCCAAAACAGCTCATAAGTTATGAAGGTTTGTTTTAAAAAAATAAACTGAAGCTTTATATTTTGAAACCATTTTCACTGTCAGAGCTACAAAAAGAACTTGTGAGTGAAGTCTGTTGTGATATCAGCTGCTGAAGGCAGACGAGACTCCCTTTTTTGCAGGGAAAATGTTGCATTTGGCATTTCTCTTTTCAGGGTGGCTCTGTACCAGCACTGATACAATTACGTGAGTTCAAAACTAATAGCAGGGAAAACTGACTTACACTACATTCATTTTTGAAGGTAGGAGCATGAATGGCAGGAAAATAGCTGATGTTGGTGACCTCTGGGTTTTTGTCATTAGCCTTGAGGATGTATGAGCCATTAAAAAGGAATAAAGGAATGCTGTCACTGTTCAACAGTTTGCATGTCTACGCGCTCTAAAAAAAGTCCTGCTCTTGACACTAAAATCCACTTTCTCATCCTACACCCACACTAGGTTTTCTTACTGAGAGATGCAGCACCAGTCCTCCACCCACTGACCAACTGACTTCTCAATTTTTGACATCGCTGAGACCAAGTTAATTTAGGTGATGGAGTTTTTCCACACAGGTTTGCTCCAGAGTTCACAAAGTTGATGAAATTCCTCTTGTTTATTTCACTGGTTGTTGCATCTGGTGAGCAAAGAACAAAGGTTCCTACTTTAAGTTAAGGTTATTTCTCACTAAAAGGAAAAGAACCCAGTGAAAACAAATGGATGATGACCCACAAGAGAGGGCAATTTCAAGAGTGCTCACCTGATGGGATTGTATCAGCTTTCTTCTAATAAAATGACATTCATGCCATGCCAGTGTCAATCTGGCATATGGAAGACACATGTGGAGGTCTGGTTTGATGCTTCTCAGGAGGGTAACAAATACTGAATTTGACCATATCAAGGCTGAGGGCAGAGCTAAACCACAAGAAGTGGAGAAACTGAAGAAAGTGGTAAAACTAAAGCAGCTATCTATGAATCAAAAAACTTGGATATATATTTTTCTGCTCCTCCTGTCAACAGAGCATGAGAAGGGTGAAAACAGCAACATTTCCTGGTACAAGTTGAACCCATTCACCACAAAAGCAGTTATTATCCTATATTTGTTGAATGTCCTCCTCCGGTACCATCAGTCACAGCACCTAACCTGATTTTCCTACAGTCTTGCAGGGAATTAGAAGAGTCAAGGAAGATTTGATGCTTCCTCAGCAACTCTGTTGCTTATCCCTAGAGCTGCCCATGGTACCTGCTATATAAAATTACAGCAGTTTCAGGGATGTATTACTGGTTTTGATTTCTGCAAGGAAACTGGTTTAGTGCTGTCTAACATACAGAAGTCTCTAAAAATGTACATAAACTCTGGGGAATGCCACGTGAGACAAGAGAGGATTTTGAGTTAACCTACCAAGAACATAAACTTGGGATGAGAAAAACCACAGAGTTTTGGGATTTTGGGTTTTGGGTTTGTTTTTTTTTTAATAAATAAGAAAAGAAAAGAGCTTATCTATGTATATTAGCAACCTCTCTTAGTTTTTAAAATGGAATAAGGAAGAGCATATTCATTCCTTTGAAAGAATGTTCTCAGAGAAAGATGGGGCTTGTGTGTCAAAATGAGTGACTTTTACAGATCTTCATAATTTTTCTTTTAACATTCAAATGTGCATGTCTCAAAAAATATCCTGAAATTTGTATTCCTAAATACAGCTCTCATCTCCCTCTGCCTACACCACCTGCCATTTCAGATTTCTGAAATGGAGTAGGAAAGAAAACACTTAGAGAAGCCTCAGATTGATCTTCTCTTCACTCACATATTTTATATTACTTTTTTCCTGATACCCTTCTACCCAGCTTAATCAATTCTGTTTTGTTAACTCTCTTTCAGAGAATCCCTCCTCTCCACCACCTCTGCTTCTCATCTTTTCTGTTGCCCTTCTCAGGACTTTCCTATTTCCATCCCTTAGTTTTTAGAACAAAATGTTCAAACTCAAATGTGCTTTGGTGAGTGAATGCAAGTACTCCTATAATAGCCTGAATATTTGGTAAAGGATTCTTCATTCAACTTTAATTTAGCCTTCACTCTCACTTGTTTTTTAAAAATCACTACTAGACATTGAGTTTGTGTCCTTCACCAAGTGTCCCTGCAGCCTTTCTTTTCTCTAAAACACCAGATTTTGTCACATTTCAGCAAGAGGTGTTTTTGTCAGAACTCACTAATTCATTAAAAATAAAAATACTTAGGGAAAACACGGCAGTTTGGGCAGGAGCTAAACCCAAAAGCAAAAAAGAGTGCCTTCCTTCCCAGCTCTGGAATGACCAAAAGTTTATTGAGGAGTCTGCTTAAGCCATGGTAAATTGAACTAAAGTCCTCACTCTGCCTAAAATCAACTAGGAGACTTGTATCACTGACACTGATCTGTTATTAACACCTCAGTCACCAAACTGTGTGGCTGCTTGTCTATCTCTTTTGATAAAGAAAGCTTCCTAAATTGTTAGTTAAGTCTAATGCAGGTCCTAAATGCAGTAGACTGTAAGATTTTCATGGAGGAAGAAAGCTACCTATCTTATTCCTAACTTTAATAAAACTTTGCCACAGTTACTTTGAGATTACATCTCCATGAAATCCTTCTGAATGAAAGATAAATTATAACAAAGCCATAGTAGGATTTCTTTTCATTATACTGTATATGCCACCAATCCTCCCTGGCTTCATGTTATTCTCTTCTCCAGTGAACTGTATTTTCACAGGTAGTTACAGGAGGTTAAAACATTCTCCTACAGGGAAAACAAACAAAACAAATTTAAAAATACTTTTTTTTCCATTTCTTTCAGAGTTGCTGGAACTCTCCAGAACATTTTCTGTTTTCTTCCCACTTTCTACAAGCACTGCACTTGACTAACAAAGCTACTTCTTGAAACAAAAAACATACAGTGTTTGTGAATCATTTTGAGCCTGGTAAGCTCACACGAAAACACTGCCCAGCACACTTGACCGTCCACGAAGCAAACAATTTAGTACAGAGTTTCTTCCTTTAACAAGAAAGGTGGCTCTGTTGACTATGTAACTTTTGTCAACAATCTTGTATTTTCTTTTATTTCAGACATCAGATGGATGTGGGTGATTATATGATATGATATTATAAGATGGTGTTTTTATTAGTTTTGGAGAGGAAATTATAGTAAGCAAAGATTTAGATTGAAAGCCTTCTGTTAAAGGTGGTCTGGATTTATGTCTTTGAACAACATATTGTCTTCCACCCCTGTTGAGGAGTTCCTGCTGGCACAAGAATACTTTCACTTATGCCTCCTTTGTGGTCTACGTGTGTGTTCATCTTTGCCCTTGGTGAACAAGAGATGGAAGGATGAGCTTGAAGACCATATTTTCTGTACTTCCATGAATTTTCCACTGCATCACATAAAACATTTAGTGGTGAGCCACAGTACTTCCAGCTCTTTGTTGGCCACTCAGAATGGCAATCCCCTTGAAGACACTGCTAAGCTTTTCTTTATTCAATTATCCAGTCACTTTTTTCAATGCTTGTATCACTGCATAAAATATAGCTAAAATTAAAAAGTGAAACCACAAAAATGGAAAAAAGACATAGAAACAGATTTCTGTTTTGCTTTATCAAAGTAGTTTCTTTATTCACTGGAAACTAAGATTAAAAATTGTGGGACAGATTATTGTAAGAATATTCTGAGTCAGTGTGTCTTCATTGACTTACCTGTGCTGACAACTGACCACACAAACTCCTGCAATAAAAATCTATGCATCATTTGTAAATTCATGGAGCTCTCTTTGCCTGTAGTCAGGGAAGGGAATATTGTGGTATGAAGCTCAGGATATTAACAAACAACAATGAAGTGAAATACTGTCATTCACCTGGTTAAGCACAGGATAGAACAAAGTGAATTATTTTCTTAAGTCTTTGGGATTCTGATGCTCAGCTGGAATAAATCAATATTGCTGTGATTAGCTATGATCAATTTCATAATCTGAAAAACAAGTTTACTGTTGGGCTTTTTTTTTAATTTTCCCCCATATCAAAACAGATTGCTCTTTACTCTGATTTAATCCTGACTGATTTATTGAGAATTAAGAAATTTTAAATCCTGCTAAGAAAGTAAGTCTAAAGATAGCACTGAGGTCCTTCACATTTTTGAGAACTGAAGGGTGGCTGCTGATTTCATCTCTGTTTCATCCTGGTTCCCCTTAGATGGATAACTTACTCTGCTTTATGTATACATAAATGTCCTTTAGGGCTCTGCTTATTTCATTCTCTAGCAATATAGAAAATAATGAAGTCCCCAATGAAAGCCTGAAGGGTCTCCTAAATAATCAGCGAGGAATAACTGCCTGTCTTATGAGCCCTTGTGAAAACAGCAATTTGTTCATTAATCATGGAAGTAGAGGCTCATCACTGGAGAATTAAGTTAGCCTTACTCCATGGATAACAACAAAAACACCTTCAACATGAGTAAAACATTCATCATGCTAAGCCTGTAAATTCCATATAATGGTATAACATTAACCCTTTCCCTTCCTATTTTATGAAGATCTTACTTGATACAGTCTTTGGGACTGATCTAATATCTTCTTTCCAGCCCATAAAGAAGAGGTGAATGAATTTAAAGATCCTGGAAAGTGTGTTTAAATCATTTATACTAACTTGTACAGTATACATATTTCTAAAGGGGGTTTGAGCATTAAAGTTGTCTCATTGTTACCAACAGCTGAAATTACAACACTGAAAATTATGTAAAATATAATGATTTGTGAGATGGAAAAAAACCACTGATTCTTATTTAAGAACATATAGGTTGCTGGAAATTTGGCCCACAGTTAGGGAAAAAGTAATTAATAGCCTCAGTTATCAGTTTCTTCTCACCAGCTCCCACTTTAACATCCATCTTTTGCCGGATATGATTGTTACTGGGTTTGATCCTTTACCAAACTCACCAGCTGGTTACATGGGCCCACGCAGGAAGGAGGGCGGGCAGCTGAAATTCATTTTGCTTGGATTTAGGCTGCTGAAGAGTCATGTCCTTAAAGTAAAGCATACAAGTCTGTGTCATATGTAACATAGTCTTATATCACTCAGTCAATAATCACCATGTAGAATTTATGCTCCTTGCATTTCAATATTATATTCAGCTTTTTTAGATAACTACCCTGGATCTCATTATGATGGCTAAATATGAAACATGGGACTAGTCCTTGGAGTTTGCTTTTGGAGCTGCTGTGATAGCCTTTATTTCATAAGAGGAAATGCAGACATTCACAGTAACATGGACTTTCTCTCTCCACTTGAATACGTTATGTATAGTTTGAAATTAAACCCCAAAACTCATTGTGAATAAAAATATTTAAAAAATAACACTATGGAGAGTCTCCTGAATCTTAAGGAAACATAAAGAGAGAATACAGAAGGGATGGAGTCAGAGTTTTCATGGATGTGGACTACAAAAAAACCCCAAAAGAGCCGGCTGCAAGATGTCAGAATGGAAATATTCACTGTATAAAGCCAGAAAACTTTGCAAAGAAAGCAAGCTGGGGTATAGTCCCTGAGAGGTTGTGGGATGTCTCTTTTTGAGCAGTTTCTAAACTACAGTTGGGCAGAACTGGGGAAGGCACTAAGCAACTTGATGGAAGTTTGAGGTTACTTTGTGTTCAGGAAGGAGGTTTCATTGAAGACCTCCAAAAGTCACGTCTGACCTGAATTACTCTATAACTCTATAGTTCTATTATGAAGAATGAAAATCTGGATAAAATATTCTCTTACTTCAACAACAGGAGGAGGGCAGCATTTAGGGTAATATTAAGAAAAGCAGTATTTAATGAATGAGAGAAAATATAAATAAGAAAATGCTCAAGGAATTCTAGAAGACTTCAGAAATACCTACATTACACTAATATGTGAAAATCATAAACATGCTACCATGACATCTCTACTCAAAAAAGGAACTGGGGAGAGTGTATCCAAAAAAGAAAGAAGAGGGAGTGGCAATAGAAGAAATTTCACTTCACAGAAAACTGGCCAAGAATGAATTTTGACTTGGAGAGTTTAAGGAGAACCAGAGTATAAATGCCAAACAAATTCAAGGAAAAGAAATTTAAAAAATGCTATTCATTTTTTATACTGGTAGCAATTTTTACATTTTTTCCCCTTCACTCCCACTTCCACACAGTTTGAGCATAATAAATAATCATGCAGAGCCTTGTTTTTTTCTTGCTGTGAATACACAATTCAGACAGGAATGGATTTTTAAACAGCCAAAACTGGTAATAAGGAGAAACCTTGGCTGTCCTGAATGATTGAGGCACTTAGTCCTGGAAAACCATAACTGTGAAAGGTCCCAGGTCCTACTGATTGCCCTGAATTCCTATGGTGATGCTGTGGTAACAGGGTTAATACAGTCCATATGAGTACAAACCCAGACCTACAGATTTACAGGGAGGTGATTTTGCCTCAGCATAGAACAGGGAGGAGCTGATTCTGGAGCATTGTTCCCCTTTTAATGTTCCCAGTTCAAAAATACAGTGTTGAAAGTGTTGAAAGGCTGGAGTGGGTGTAGAAGAAAGAGAAACAAAAATTATTTGAGTATTAGATAAAATGCATTACATAAAGAGTTTAAGCAGCTCAGGAGGGTGTGCTGAGCTGATTTTGACCATAAATAACTACTCAGAAAGAAAATACTGGGTGTATAAATATCCTGTGTGTAGATGTGGGACTGAGACCAAACGGTGACCATTTAAGCTTTAGACTGGACTGGACTAGACTGGACTGTACAACAAGAGAAGTAGAGGAATTGTGGCTTCTATAAGAGGTGAGAACAAGACTGGATGATTTTCAAGGTCCTGTAAGACGTCTTCCATAGGTCTCTGAGTTTGTTGTTAATTGAATAGGATTTAGCTATCTGTGATGGTAAGAAAATTAGAAAATATGGTTTCCTGCTCTTTTCTACTTGATCTTAAATGCTCTAAGTTTATGCTCAAAGATACAAGTATATGAGTGAAGCAGTAATAATCCTGCAGCTTTACGCTTACCTCATCAACCAACCTTCAGCTGTTATAATGTTTGTCCTTGTGTAAAGTTTTGAGCATCCTTTTCAATGAATCTCGTAATTACATATTTCATGCCATTTCTGAATGGTTGCATTCATTGAGGGTCATGCAGAGCAACACTGAATGGGACATTTGTGCAAAGGGTGCAGAAGTTCATACTCCTGGTGTACTTATGCAGCACACACATAATAAATTAACAAACCTATTGTTATATGGGGACCATTACTTTTCTGGGACACTAATATCACAGAGTGGAGGATGAAGCAAGGTAATGAGTATTCCATTTATTCCCTAAGCTGGGAAAAAAAATAAAGATTCTAAATTAAATCTTGCTTGTAGTGAACATCCACATGGCAAAATTACAAGGCCATTTAGTGACAGGACAAGTGGGAATTCTTTACTGTGAGAGTGGTGAGACAATGGAACAGGTTGCCCAGAGAAGCTGTGGATGGCTCATCCCCAGAATTGTTTGAGGCCAGGTTGGAGGGGGGCTAGTGGAAGATGTCCCTACCCATGGCAAGGGGTTTGGAACAAGATGTTCTTCAAGGTCACTTCCAACTTAACCCTTCATGGTTCTATGAGTCTGTGATAAGATTTGTAAAGTGATGTGTCACTGTGTGAATTCTAGAAAAGGACATGGATGACTGAGAAGGAAAAAAAGGCACTGCTGACTCACTCTTCAGGTGTCCAATGCCTTGAGACAGGAGACTGCCATATGACATCAAAGGAGGCATCCAACAAGGAGAAAAGGGAGATAGGAAACCTTTTGGTCTGAAACCTTGTCAAAATTCCAAGTATAAACCAAAGCAATAATGCTCCCTCCTTCTGCTGAGAAAAGGGAGAAAAAAATGGAAACATAATCTTGAAACAAAAACTGGGTTATATATTTACACAAAAAAGGGAAAATTAAAAGCAGACTATAATGTAACGCACAAAGGTAAAAAGAAACAATAACTCTACATCTAGTCTCTCACCCAATAATACAGATTCTACCACCTCAGCCACAAAACACTCTAAAAGACAACTCCCAAGAGACACTCGGCAAGAGAGGAGAAAAAAACAACAATTAAAAATGTTTGCTTCCCAGACTAAACCAGCTGCAAGAGTGGTGAGGCCTATTGCTCCCAGCACAGGGATAGCAGGTCCACTCAGCACCTGGCCATGAGGAGAAAGGGGGAGAGGAACCTCTCTCACTCCCTTTTATATCTCGGTTTGCCTCATCTGGTATGAAATATTTCTTTGGTTGTGTCTCAGGTTTGGCCTAGTTTTTTACCAACCCTGGACTGCCTTCCTGCCTCCTCCCAGAGCCTTCTCAGCAAGGGAAAAAGAACTGCAAAGAAAAGAACTCAAAAGAAACTGAACTGACTTAAAAAGGAATTATATTTTCTAACATCCACAAACACGTATGCAATTTACACACTATGTGGACCCCACCCCAGGGGAAAGGGAAAAAGGGGGAAGGGAATGGGTAACAAAAAACAAGATGAAATGAAACCAAAACAGAACAAATGAAACTAATGAATACAATTAAAAACTTCAAGAAAGGAGAGGAACAGGCAACGATACAATCTCACCAACGTCCAAAGCCAGGAAAACACCAACAGAGACACGGGACCATCCAAGCTCCCCCGTTCTCCCTGAGCTCCCGGAAAAAGGAAGAGCTACTCCCCCTCCTACTCTTACGTGGAAAACACGTGTGGAATACTTTGTAATGTCCACTTCCTTAGTTACACTGGTTACTGAGGAAGCCATGGATCAAACCCATTACAGGTTGCTTAAGTCAGGTGATAACCTGTCACTTCTAATCTACGTAACACTATCAGGGCCTACTAAATCGAAGGCTTAACTAAGCTAAACTCCCACAGGAAGCCTTTCTGCAATAGAGTCGAAGTTATCGTTTAATGTTCCCTGGAAGTTTATTTCAAGTTTTCCTTTGGCAGGCTTGGAATAAACATGACACAATGCTGCAGACCAGCATGTTCTTCACCATGTCAGCTCTGAAGATTCTCTAGATCTTTCTTTTTCTCTGTACTGCTGAGGACTTGCAGAGTCTTTTAGGTCCTCACTAGAGATGACATTAAGCATAAAGATGCTAAAGGGTGACTGTAATGACTTCACAGCATCTTCATATACAGAAGTAGAATTTATTAACATGGAACTTGCAGGTCTGTGATTTTTTTTTTTTTTTTTAAGGATAGCAATTTGAGAAAAACACCTCAACTCCAAAAATACCAGCTGTGAAAGTGTAGTGATGGCATTTCTCTCCCTTTTTTCTGTATTTATTTCAAAATTTTACTAATGTGTTTTCCTTGATTTTTTTTTCCTTCCTTTTGATTGCATTATTAGCTTTCCGAGGGTTTTGTTGTACAAAGGCTGTTCCATCTTAGGATGCAATTAAGCATAAATTTTTGTAAACACCTCCTACCAGAAACAGAACTGCATCAAAACATCTATTTTCACCACATCTTAGTCTTATTCTGCTATAGTGTTCAGTCAACAAAAAAAGTGCAGGGCTAAACAGATGGAAAACTCAGGCAAGGGTACAACGGTCCCTGTGGAAACAAAAGTGGAGTTGCCACGAGTTCTCTTGCACCTGCAGAGCTGCTAATGGGTTTGAAGGAACAGGCTGCACATAGGGTGACTAAATGCATTCTCCTCTTGCCCTGCTACAAATTATGTGAGTGTATTGCCAGTTTGGAGGAAGGGGAGATGTTAACGTGCTGCACTGACTCTGCCTTCTTTTGTGTGCTCAGCCTTTCATGTTCCATTCGGGTCATTCTGGGGTTTTTTTTCTCCCCCTTCCTTTTCTGGATGAGATGTTGAGCAATGAAGATTTGTGTTAGAAAGACGACATACGTACCACTGAAATTTTCATCTTGAATTATCTTCAGGGAACATAAGAATGCAACTTGGAATGGTTGGTTTTGGTTTTTAATCTCAATTGTAATGGAAACTTTTAGGGATGTTGCTGAATCCACCTAGGAATTGCAAATTTGACTCACAGTCAACTGCTCCCTTCATTGTGTGCTTGGGGAAAAAACCCCACATGTATACAGACTTTTTTCTTCATATATGGTAATTTTATGGCATTGCATGTTATATGCATTGTTCTGTAAAAGAACAGACTCAGGACATTAATTTAAATCCATGTGTATAGATGTGCTCATTAACAATAAAAAAAAAATTATTCTATCAGTGCTACACAGAAACAATTTTTTTAAAAAAGTGGACTTTTTCCTGTATGTTTTCAAATAAAGAAGGTGTTAATTTTTTTGAAATGTTATTCCAAGAAGCCTGAGAAAAAACAAATAATTTTTTTTCCTATTTGATACAACCCTGAGGGTTCACTTTAGGAAAAAAAAATCACTGTTATAGTACAGATATTTTTAGTGCAGTCTCTCACAGAAAAAATGAAGTCATGTTTCATTATGCAATATCACTTACATACACTGTTAGTTCAAGAAAGAGTGAAACTTTTGTAGCTCCTGCTTGACGTGGTAAGACATTTCCATAATGTTCAGATAATATTTATAGATAATATTCCCTAGAAATTACAAAATTCAAATAACATGAAACTCTAGATTTAATTAAAAAAAAATACCTCCCCCCCACCATGAATAATTTCAAGCCAGTTCCTTTTGTTCTGGATTTTTATTTTCCATATTGAAGTCATCATTTCAGAATAACAACTGAAAAACTCAGTTCAAAATCATGTAAATTAAAATCCCAATGGATCTCTACCTAAGGTAGCACATTCCTCTAAAACATTTCACTTTCAACAAAGGCAGTTTCTCTAGATGTTATTTATAAAAGGAAAATGTTTTCTTATCAGAGGAAAACAGGTTGTGAGAGGCCAGAAAACACTGAGTTCATCCAGCCATCTGCCCCTTAATGGGATCAGCTATACCGTGTCACTTTAACTCCTGTTTTCCTCTTAGAAGTCTTTCAGAACAAGTGAAATAATCTATTCTAGTGCTTCATCTGCTTCATCACCCTGACAGGAAAATTTTCCTATTGTATGAAGTAGATTTTTTTTTTTCCTGGTGAAGTTTAACTTTTTGATTATGTGTTTCATCCACCACGAACATGGAAGACTGTTGTTTTCCCATACTCCTTGCAGAATTATTCTCCCTATATTTGAAATCAAATATCTCAATCTCTCGTCTTAGCTTGTTAAGCTTAAATAGCTGCAGTTTCTTTCAGTGTTTCTTCAGAGGTCATATTATCTAGATGACACAGTCTTTCTTATTTGAAATGTTTACACCACTTCTATTACAAGTTTTTAATCCCTTGGGCTATTCTTCTAAAATACAGATAGATCAGAATCACCATCACCTGATTTATAGGGTTTTACTGTTTTCCTGCCTTTTTTTTCTTTTTTTGAGCACAAGCCTGAAGTTTCTCCTCAGGAAAAAAACCCTTGAATTTCATTTGCCTGGAATATATTTTTTTCAATACTATATCCTCCAGCATGATAATATTTACTATCATCAAACAGCTCTTTTTATGAAATATACAGTTTTATTTGAAATCAAGAATATGAATTTAAAAACAGAGCCTACTCCTAGTTAACCCAGTGTTAAAAAATCCATGGGATTCCATTGGAAGGGGAAACAAACCCTAGAGTGCAGCAGGGTAGTCATTTTGTTGCCTGTTATGGGCTCCAGGTGAAATCTATAGTTTAAGAGTTAAAGAAGAGTTTTGAATAAGTTTGGACACCAGTAGCAAATAAAATATTTTATTTTAATAATTGTAATGTCAAAAAAAAAGTGTAGACACTATTTCTTCATGAGAAAACAAAAAATGTGGTGCCACACAAGACAAGGGTAGTAACTTTACTTTTTTTTCCTATGAGCACATGGTGTGTGTATATATATATATATAAAAAAAATAGAGACTCTTTGCCTACAAATTATTGCAATCTCTTTTAGCTGCAATTCATCACTATATGTCTGTCCTCTTCTTCATCCAATCCTCACCTATCCAATCTTAGTAAGTGGGTCTTTCTCTCATGTGTTACAGCAAATCTAGAAATACCTGCTGCTGTACTCACAGCCCTGACTGCAAAAGACAATATCAGATTTCATATTCAGATGTACAATACAGAAAAATGCTTTGAAATATCTCCTTTAAATGATCCTTAAAATCTTAAAATTAAAGTAAAAATGGTTTAAGAATGGTCATGGTTATGATACCAAAGGGGTTTTTGATTTTTGATGTTTTGATTTTTATAGATTTTAGAGGTACTTGTAGCTGTAGCAAAGTAGATTTTTAGTAGGTTAATATTTCTAGCTTAAGTTTAATATCTTTCTATTTTTACCCCTGTCCCAGAACGGGAAGCTCAAATTCCTTTAGTTGTTTACACTCTCTTCAAGGTAGAATGCTGACGGCTATCAGAAGGTCTGCAGAATGGAACATAAACACAGGGCAGAGTGACCCAGAAATCAGAACACTGGAAGAACTCCAGAGCCCTTTGTGTGCTGAGGAAGAGGAGTGCTGAAGAACAGAGGGTCTTGGCGACCCCAGCCTCAATTCCTGGGGGGTTGGAACAGAGGTGGGACTGGGGCTGGACCAAGAAATGTGTAAAGTAATGATTGGAGGGATCATATTATAAAAGCCATGGAAACTAGAGCTTGGGAGCACATGCATGTCATCACGTATTCCTGTGGGCCTTCGGCCTGATATTAAAGGACTTTACTTTTTATCTTATCTCATACTAACCTGGCTCAGAGTCCTGTTTTGTTGGGGGTCTCTCATGGCATCAGTTATAAAGCAATGACATAAGAGACCGCAGCTTCTGGGGTAGAGTGTGAATACTTTCTGTTTTTTAAATGAGAATTTGGGATTTTCAGTATTGAATGATGCATAATTTGAGAGAGAAGATGTTTTCTGCTCCTGATTCCTATGAAGACCCAATGAAGTCCTGGTTTAGTTGTAGGGTTCAAAATTCAGCTTCTAGCAGTGAGGAACTGAAAAGCTTAAACAGCAGGCCTTAGTCAACAGAAGTTGAAAGAAATTCTATCACCTAAGAAACCAACGTTCCCTCATAAGACCTGTTGATGTTCAACCATGCTGATTAGCTGTGTCCAGCTCCAAGATAGAGATGCATTTTAAGATGAATGTCATCAATTCATGCTGAAACCCTTTGTTTTCTTCCCCCCATGTAAATTCCTGTTATAGAAAATATTAACTAATTGTGCAACTTAGCTGAAACTTCTATAATCCCTTAATTAACATATGTTACCATAATCCATCCTCATTAATATACCCTGGCCCCAAGACCTTTAAATGACATGTCACATGTTCAATGAACATTCCAGTTGTTACCCTAGACTGCGATTGGTAGCTTTTTACACTCTCACATTTAGTGAAGGAAATTACATCCTTGCCATTGATTTATAAAAGTTCTGGATTTCACTTAGTTTGTGCTACTGTGCACTGTTAGTCTGGAATGTCATTACCCCTGCAACCTCAATGTTTGCATTTTCTGGGGTTTGATTGATTTATTGCAAGAAACTATACAATAGTGCGGTGAAATTCTCAGCAAGATGCATAGGATGAGGCAATAAAGGAAAAATAGACTTTTGCTCCTCTGCACAAAGAACTTGTTTCTTACTTACTGGTGCATTTCCCCTAAGCGACAAACAGGAAAGACTGGCAGATTCAAATTAGAGGTTAAGCAAAGGGTAGCTGAGAAGAACAAGAGTCAGATACTTTAGTTTAAAAATAGAAATAGAATGAGGCTAGCAACCTGAGGGAGTTGACATGGAGCAGATTATGAGGAAATTGGGAAGGTTCTTTTATTACAGTTAAAACACAGAAGAAATGAAAAAAAGCATCTGCTTTACCAGGTTCCAGTTCTGCCTTCAGCCAAGCAGAAAAGCTCGTGGTATCAAAGCAATTAAGAGTAAAATGAAACTTGAAAGCAAACAGAGATCATCCATTCCCTGATATCCTTCCTGTGTGTGCATCTTACAGTGGAGTAAAAGTACAAAGCTTTCTGGGATATATCCCTTCCCCACAAGATGGCCTATTAAAAGGTTAATGTGCACTAAATTTTTAAAATTAAAGAAAAGCTAAACAGTATTTTCATTACAGTTAACTTTAAATCTTTGATTATTATTCAAATTAGACTCCGTGTTTCAACTTTTTCATTTGCAAACCAATTCTGATTGAATATTGATGTCACAGGAGAAGAATGTGGGAGGGGAAAACAGAGTGGATACTGCAATAGGAGAAATGGGAATTTTACAGAGATGCCCATGCATTTAAAAGATGCTAAGGTGTGTTGGACTTGCTCATTTAATGCCTTGCATGTACTTACCAGTTCAACTCCTAGCAAAGACTGGTCAGATTTCGTAGAGAGGAGTAGTGTTTGTTGCAAATAATCATATTCATTGTGGGTCAGCTTAGCAAATTACCTTTTAAAATTGATATTTTTTAAGTACAGTCAAACAACAGAATTCTTTCCTGTGGACAATTGCATTTTTGATGATGTTCTTGAATGTTCCATTATCTGTCAAAACTGAAAGTTTGGGGAAAGTAAACACTGTAGGCAAGTCTTTAATGGAAACACAAGTTCCTACATAGGAAAGTTAAAAGGAAATATCTGGCAAACCCTAATAATTCTGTTCTTGCCTTACACGTAATATTTCCTTCCTGTGACACGTACTGAGAAAGTTGTAAGCAGATAGGATGGTTTGGGTTGGAAGGGACCTTAAATATCGTCTAATTCCAGCCCTTCTGCCATGGGTAGGGACACTTCACACTACACCAGGTTGCTCAAAGCCCCATCCAGCCTGGCCTTGAACATGTCCAGGGATGGGACATATTACATAAAAACATAACATATAGCCAGAAAGGATTTTCTTTTTCTCTTAAAGAAGTATGAGATCTCCTTTAACGCTGACAATTTCTGGGGATGTGGGAGATGTAATACCTCTGAAATGGTTTTCTGTGCCCTCAAATGCTAAATGATGACAGACAATTCCTCATTCAGTAAATGTGGGTTTGGTAAAGGTCTCCTGCAGAATTCTTTCTATGGATGGGCAGGCCAGCAGGCAAAGGGATTCCAGCTGGCAGCCATCAGTGCACAAAGGACACAAAGCAGCTCATTTTCCCTGTGCGTGGCTGCAGTTGGTACACAGAGAGAAATCAAGGGGCTGAAAATTCTGGTTAGAAAAAGCCATCGGGTTGGTGTGCTTAATTCCTGCTTTTACAAGCTTTATTCTTCATCACTTTGCAGGTATTTCTTCTTGATATGCTCACAGTCCAGAAACTGCTATTTCTTATTCACATTTTAACTATTTGTTCTTGTTCTGGACTTTGTAATTTTATTTATCATGGCTTTTGGCATGGAGTACCTTAATGCATTAGGTCTGGGACAGTCCTTGAAAATCACTCAAAAGTTGCAGAGCTCTGTGCCCTGACTTAAATAATGACTTATTTCTGTTCTGCTGACTTTTGGGGTTGGTTTTTGCTGTTTTGTTTTGGCCTTTTTTTAATATATTTTCTTTTTTGTGTAGACAAGGACATTGTTTCTGATTAATATAAAAGAAAAAAAGAAGTAAACAAAGAAGTTAATGGTACTTTTTTTTTCATATAAACCCCTGGTTAACCTCATCAGTGATAAGCAAGATGATCTGTTGACATCATATCACAGTCACCGACTAGCAGCAGTCAGAAACAAGCTGAAAGCCTGATCAATTGTTAGTTATCTTATTTACATCAATCTCAACGAATTTAATTTTATAATAATTCAAGGGATTCATCTCAATGACCTTCTGCAGTGATAGATCCTATAGATTTCCAGGTGACCTCAGAGAAAACAACTCCTTGTACTCTAAATTTAATTTAAATATAGAGGCAACAACATACTTCAGAGCTGCTGTGAGGAAGACCTTGAATGGAAGGACTCAAGAGTCAGTTCTATGTTTTATATAATTTTTTTTAATTAAAAAAGTCAAATATCCATCAAGTAAACCAACTTCCACTCATTTACACTAGGAGTGAAGCATATGATCATATCTAACAAGAATATAAGGAATGTTTTATCCCTGCATAAAGGACCTGTTTTGCCAGAGGAGTCAAGATAGAGGCTGAAGGCAAAGTTGAGTACATTGAAATATACGAAAATCCTTCATATCCATCTCCACTATGATAATAGTCTATCCAAGTGATTAAAGCTGGTTTCTGACAAGGGGTGCTACATCAACATCTGTTTTCTTCTTAAGAAATGGAGTCAGTTTTACTTCATAATGATGGTAATTTAAGCAAAATTAACAAAGCTTTCACTGTAGCTTTTCCTTTATACACCATAACTCAGTGTAATTAAAGAAGTGGCACACTAATAGTCAGTAATGTCCCATGTACAACAATAGAGTCTAAGTGTCAGTAAATCTATATTGTAAAATGAAGTGTAAGTTTTGTAATGTATCTAGGAGATAATGCCCAGTGTAAGTTCCACAGCAGTCATCTTCTCCTTCACAGTGGAGTCTTAAATCAATTCCTAACATAGGAAATGCACAATCAGTTTAGTTTCCCTTAGTGCTGGTTTAATTACTGTCATTCTTTGCCAGGGGAGGGAAGCACAAAACACCAGAAGCAACCAACCAAAATTAGTGTTAAAGAAAGAATAGACAGTCACAATTCCCATCTGAAATACAGATGATGTTTACATCCCAAACCTGACTTGAATTGTACACCTAAAATCAAGGGCTGGCACTTTTCTGCACTTCTACTTCATGTATAGAGAGGAATGAATATAGTCTAATCTAAATTGTAATTTCATAGGTTGTTTATACTGCATAAACATGGTACAGCAGCGGTTTGAAAGGCAATTTGAACTAAAAGGTCTCTGGATTGAATCCTAAAGTATTTATATTCAGTTTTTCACATTGTGTTCTGTTTTCAGAATCATTGGTGAATTTGTTAAATCACTGGTGTGCTTGTTAAAGAAAATAATATTGAATGAATGCTGGCTACCCTTAGACTCTCTCCTTGAGTCTAAATGTTTGCAGCTAAATACAAGACCTTTGACATAGCTGTCTTTACTGAACCAAAACAAACTGCAGTGAATTCTTGCTTAAACTCCATCAGCCATGATGATTACATTATATTTGTAATGAAGCAAGGCCTCCTAATAACACTATGAGGACACATTTCATAGTGTGTAATAGTCTTTACTGTATATATGATTTCACATGTCATTAGCCAGACTTTTCAGATGTGTTCAAGTAGTTTATGGAAAAAGCACTAACATGTTGAAACAAGATTATTAGCAAAATCAGTATCACTGAATGGGCATATATTTTTTTACCTACTCACTGTTGGTAACTGCTCTAGCAAGACAAGAAGACCAGCTTTAAACTGAAAAGGGGTAAATTTGGATTAGATACCAGGAAGCAATTCTTCACTATGAAAGTGTGAGACGCTGGAACAGGTTGCCCAGAGAAGCTGTGGATGCCCCTTCCCTGGAAGTGTTCAAGACCAGATTGGATGGGACTTGGAGCAACCCGGTCTAGTGGAAGTGTCCCTGCCAATGGCAGGGGGTTGGAACTGGGTGATCTTTAAGGTCCCTTTCAATCCAAACCATTCTGTGATTCAATGAATATAGCATTCTGGATATCAGTGCTTCTGGACCAAAAATCTCAGCTCTTCCAGAAAGTATTGCTGTACTGCTTTAGGGGTTTATTCAAAGTATTTTTCTCTTTCATGTAAGAACTTTCATATAAAAAGTTCTTACTCCTATTAGCCACAGAATTGGAGTTCCTTGGAAATGGCAAAAAAGAGACCATGTTGTGGAATAAGAACACAGAGTTATCTCAGGATGGATCTGTAACTTCTCATCAACATGACAGAGAAAATATAGGAGGAAAATTAAACCATAAGGACTTTAAGTAAGGATTGTAGGCCCTAAGGAAACATTTCTAGTTAATATTTTCATCTGTCTGTCTGTGAGGAAAGAAAAACTGCAT
This sequence comes from Sakesphorus luctuosus, assembly GCA_013396695.1. NCBI lineage: Eukaryota > Metazoa > Chordata > Aves > Passeriformes > Thamnophilidae > Sakesphorus > Sakesphorus luctuosus. The sequence goes on along the minus strand of VWZD01005107.1, from coordinate 396,982 downwards.
CCTCAGAGGCTGTGCAGGTGGGAACTGGGAGAAGGAAGGTAAGTAACTGTTTTGGTGACTGGCAATTGGATTAAGATGGTTTGGGAGGTCTGAGGCTGGGCGAGAAAGTAAAGCTGTGTTTATGCCTTTTAGTAACCATGATAATAACTCCAAGAACAGGGGAAATCGGAGGAATTTAACTGCCAGTGCTCATAGTCATTTATCAGATTATTTGTAATACTTGTTAGAAATGGTGGGTTTAGACTGTCCTGATAATTGCCTTTGAGCAAACACTCAATTTTATGAGTGTGTATGTGATATGATACAATGCTAATGTATTTCACCCTTGGGTGACTGAAATACTATTATTTACTGTTTGTTTATAATCACTGACTTTTTACAGGTGTAGATTTGTCATTAAGTCACTTAAGAAATTACTTCAGGAGATCTGGAACATAAGCGGTTTTTCCTCTCTCTCCATTTGGATATCAGTAATTAACATAAGTAGTACAGGAAGGACAAAACAAAAGGGAGTTAAAGAAATTTTGACCAAAAGGGATGTTTGCATAGTTAAACTCTGGTATTGCAAGTATTTGTGTTCATTCATATGAGCCATCCCGTTTTTATGCTCATAGACAAAAAATAATATCAAGATGATGTGTTGTTATTTGTAAATTAAGAACTAGAGGTGCTGTAGGAAGTTTTTTATGTGTGTGCATGAACAGAAAAAGTATCTGGAAGTAAAGGATAAAAGCAGGAGGAGGAGCTTCTCATCTTTTCATGCACTTTATCTGGAGGAGTTGATTCAAAAATTGGAAAGTTAAAGAAAAAATAAATAAGTTGCTTTTGCAGTTTTCCACAAGAATAATGATGTGGGCATGACTTGAGATAAAAAATACTACCTCACTAAGCAAAATCCAATCAGCTTTGCTCTGAGACGTAGTGGGAGACTTTTCTCTTTATCAGATGATTATAAAAATCAAAAGACACACTGGTTTGAGTTTGTACATTTTGTGAAAAAGTATAATCCATATGTAGTCATAGAAGGTTTATTTAATTGTAGGCATATATTACTCCTTTAGACTTTGGGGGTCAATATGGAAACATGCTGCAAAATGGAGGGTTTTTTCGGAAGCGGTCTGTGTGTGGCTCAGGGTAGGCATCTGCTCTGCTCTGCTCCCTCTGTCCTCTATAAATATGGAGATAAACAAAAATTAATAGCTCATGATTCAATCTATTCTGAGAAATCTAGATCAACTGCAGAGAATTGCTCTCTGAGCTTTTCTATTTCTTTCCAATGACTACAGAGAAAGTCCAGAAATGGAGTGTGAACAGACAGGCTGTACATGTGCTGATTGACTCTTTGGATCTTGAGAGGTCAGATAATAATCACAGTTCACACTTCTGTATTTGGAAGGACATAGGTCTTTTACTGGGCCTATCTGTGAGCTTGAGACTTGTAACACCAAGGAATTTGACTTGACACTCCTAAAATGTTTGATTTCTCTTGCCAGTACAAGGAATATGATGAGCTGTGTGATAGTTGCTAGATGTTTCGCTTTGCTTTTTAAACTGTAGTATTAATTGTAGGCATTTTTCTCACATTCTGTCTTTTTGCATGCCATTTACATCTCTTTTACAGGATTAAAAGAACAAGTAAAATCTCTCTAGCTGGTAGCTGTGCCCACAAATGGTCACTGCTGGACTCAATTTCCAAATATTTTATGGTGTTCAAAATGTCTGAGGTTGTTCTACTTTTCCTTCTGCTGCTCTGAAGAAAACCTCCTTACTATCTTGTTTTATTTTTCATTTCTGTCTCAATACATCAATACCCTAGGATGCCTAAATAGTTTTAGTCTTAGTTTTCATTCTGTACACTGAAGCTAGTCAGGTTGAGAGTCATATACTAGTATATGTGTATCTAGATCTTGGCTCAGTTTTCATTAGTTCTTAATTATCATAAAATCAGAGAATCAGGGAATATCCTGAGTTGGAAAGGACCTACAAGGTTCAATATATGACACCTGTTTTGCCCCTGCAGAACAGAATGTTACTCTGCTCAATCTGTGACATCCTTATGGAATCAGCATATAGGACACAAGACTTCTAAAACACCTGCTTTTCTCTAGCTTGGAAAAAAACAACAAACCCTTAAGCTGCATAAGAAACCTGTGTACAGGCATCTTAGTTAAACCTTGACCTGCAGACAAATCCCAAAATTCCAATTCAAGTTTTGTGGATTGCAATATTTCAAGAAAACTCCAAGAGAAGAAAGTTTGGTGGGAAAAAATTCCCTCATATTTTAGAGGGCTGATATAGTCCTGTTGAGTATCTTCCAGAAGGCTGCATCTTACCATTAGCTAGATGTTTAACATTAAGGGAATATCCAGTCATCTTGATGGCAGGAAAAATGTATGGCCAGGCTTTAGTGCAATTAAGCTACCTGGGTATAAGTTTCTAGTTCCACCTAAGCCATCTCCAAGGCCCCAAACAGGTACTCCTGTGCTGTGGCAGTTGGATACCAGGTGGGAGTCCCTAAGGCTTCTCAAGTGGAATGATATGCCTACATGCAGGAAAATGGATCACAACCTCTAAGTCTTCAGGTAAATAAAATTAACATTAATAGTATTGAGAGACAAGAGAATTTTTAATTCGTTCTGTTTATCACTTATAATTTAAATATAGCTTAACAAGGCAAACAAAGCAGAGTGCCTCTCTCTCATTATCTTTTTATATTCTGGAAAAAATAGACAATGCACAAAAAGTGTCTAAATTTGAGCAGCTTATGGTTATGTTGCTATAGTTACAGGATGATCAGAGGTTTTGCCAAGCCAGAAAAAGAAATGAGCAGTTTCAAATAGTTTTGCACCTAGTCCCTGCAGATAGTGCTACATTTCCGAGTACACAGTTCTGATCAGCTTTGCATTGGTGAAGTGCAAAGAAGCCATTTGTCTCCAGGAATTTCTTACGAACAAAAAAAACCTTTTGCATTTGCATCTGAGAATTTCCATATATATTTCAAATAAGAAAAACAGTTTCTATTAATAGGCGTGGTCAGAAAATGTTTCGTTTTTTCCTTAGAATAATTCCTTTTATCCATTTTTCTTTAAAAAAAATTGAAGCACAACTTGTTTGTGTTGAAGATCAAAAACTTTTCCTCTCAAGCCAAAATCTTTTATCTACATATATAAATCTATAATATCCTTTAGTTAAATATTTATGTTTCACAGGAATAAGTACAGCCATATGAAATGGTCAGTTCAAAAAAGAAAAACACCACATTTGCCACTAGAAACAATTTTCATAAAAATTTTAGCACTCTCCCTTTTGAAGAATAATTTTGACACAGGTTATTTGGTAAAAGTGTTCACTCAGAGAAGTCATTGCTGGAGATTACAACAGAATTTAGAAAATCCTGATGAGAATCAATACATGAAAAGAGACAAGGAGCTGCAGTTGCACCAGTCTGTACCTAAAATTTTATCCACTTATTTATAAAAAATCTAAACTTTTGGTTTGCATTACGTTTTGCAGAAGGAATGAAAAGCTTTTGTATCTAAATGTGAAAACCCTACAGAAAAATAAACATTAGCAAATAATCTTCCTGATTCTCCCTGGCCCTCTTCAGTGCGTTTTCACGCAGGCAATGAAGCACCTGCTGCTCCTAAACTTGTCCATCTTTCTTTGTATATTGAAGTGTGTGGGGCAAATCTATTGTTTCTCCTTAATTTATTCTGTTGTAACTGTATGCTATCCACCATCTAAAATGACCCCATTGTAAATTAAAATATATCCTCTTCTATAAAAAATATATCTCTAGGGAACAGCTACCTCCTATTGAAATCAGTAAGGTGGCAAAAGGAGTCCATTTAGGTTGGGAAGAACTTTGTTTTAAAGTGAAGAAAGAAAGAACTTGAGCTTAAATAAGACAAGGAGACTAACTACAGCTTATCTGTCAGGAGCTGTCCATTTAAAGCACCCCAAAAGGCGTGACAGGTGATTTTGATGCTGGTCACTAGCCCTTTCCACATATCTCCACTGTGCATGGAGTTTGCACGTATCTGCAGGCTGATGCTTTAAGCAAGGGGGATGGACCCAATGCCTCTAGAGATCCCTTCTAACCAAATTATTCTGTGATGCATCCTGCCTCTCAGATATCCAAAATCTGGTGGGTCAGCATAAAGAAAAGAAAATTTCTCTGCCTTTGAACTCCGAAGTTTTACTGACCTGTCATACCTGCTAGTGGGAAGACTTGTGGGAAATTCTTGCTCTGAGAAAGAACTAGATGCTTTTGAGGGATCTGAACATGGCCTCAGATTTTCATTGACTAAAGAGTCAAACACTCATACAGAGAGTTAAGACACATTAATCACTTGTGAAAGCCTAATTTATATGCATCTACCTGTAGATATCTCATCTGTAGACTGAAGCATACTGTTATCATTTCAGTCTCAGGAGGAAGTTAATTATCTTTCTTAAACAGTTGATAAAGATCTAAGATAAGATTTATTTCACCTCAGTGTAGACATCCAGAATTTAACAAAAGAATCATTCCCTGGAAGCAATTCAGTTACTTTCACAGGACACTTGGTTCCATTTGAGATAACTCCAGAAAATCTATGTGGTCTCCTGATGCTGCTCCAGAAGGCCACTGGTCTCTGCTGGGGCCAGTGGCATATTTCCTGGCCATATATGAATGTCTTAGCTGCCCTAGGGTGTCACAATGGCATTTAGTACAATCTGTTGTGTCCATATCGGTCATTTCCTCTCCCAATTTACAAGTCACACACGACAAAGTACAGACATGCAAAATCAGGGCAAGCCAAGTTCAGTTTCAGCCTATTGTGTATCCCAACTGCTAAAGACTGTGACAGACAGAGACCAAAGTGAGAAGACTGGCTGATAAGTTTTCAGTGAAAATTCACAATGGTTTGCAGGTGAGATAAGCCCTTATCCTATAGAGTTTCTAAAGACCTTTGAATGGAAAACTGATACCATTCATTATGCATGCATTGCAGATTTAACATTAGGCCAGTAATTTTTCTACCATAGAAAAGTATCTCCAAGGTAAATCATGTTTCAAAGGAGATACGAGAAACCCTGCAAAAGTCATCAGTGGGATAATGTGCCTTTGAGGTAGAGGAAGAGAAATACGTGTCAGGTTATGGGTAGAGGTTATTTGTTCCATGTAACTTAGACACTTTGAGGTATTTGTACTGGTCTCTTAACACAAAGAGAGTTAACTGTGATATTTGCAAAAATGTGATTTTGCTATACAAATGTTTTACTGCTTGAAAACCAATTTAATTTCTTTTGTGTATGTTTGCTTTCTTGTTACTCTGAGAAAAAAACAGGGGGGTGAAACAGAACTACACAGGGTCACACACTGCCAATAGTATATCAGTTTGTACTGGACTGGGTTATAGTTACTGTAGTTCTTCTGAAGATAACTATTCAATTTAATCAAAGATTATATGAAAACACCACAATAATAATTCTGAAATAATAGATGTGCATGTGTCATCCAAAGTAATGCCCAAATTGTTCTGTTGGGCTATAATTTCTTAGCAACAGTTCTCCCATTGTGCAAACCCATTATTTATAAGAGAATTAAACAGCATCATCAGATGACTTAACTGACTCTGAAATTGTAGTATGAGGGAAAAAATGGGAGTGAAGTGTCAGACTATCAATTGAAACATTACTCTGGCAATGTCCAAGGCGATCAGAGAACAAAAAAGCCCATACTCCCACTCGAAACTACCAATTAGGGAAGAACCACTCATCCATTATCATGAGCCAATTAGGCTAGAAATCTCCACTGGAGATGATTTGAAATTGGATTTTTTTCTGTTTGTTTGTTTTGGCTGGTGCAAGTTATAACACTGAAAAAGTTATTACTTCTTTCCTCATTTCTTCTTCTACTAAAGTGTACTCCTAATACTGGAGTACGAGAGATGAAATCACAAAGGTGTTTAGGCCCCTATTCTATTTGAGTTATTAGATGCCTAAGCCATCTAATGTCATGTAAATTCCTTCCCTCATATTTTCTGATAGTTCTGCATAATGTTAATTATTGTGCAGAAGATCAGTCCAAGCCCAAATATGAGATACACCAGAAATGAGAAATGAACAACATAACTGATGCTCTGAGAGGGACCACTCTTTGTAATTAAGGGCAGATAGCAATAAACATCCAACATGTGCTCTATGGGTGTATTTTGAATTTATTTCAGAGAAGTCGTAGATATACAATAACAAGGTTCTGATTCAATAACCTAACTACTGGTACCTTGGGCCATCCAAAACACATTAAGGTATGTCCAGTTAGGTTGACTCCCCTCATCCTCTCCTAATTTTGCTAGAAGTTACTCTGCTCTGCCCCTCCAACCCCTGTGATAAAACAAACATTAAAAGTAAAACAAAACTCCACAAAACCCCAATCTATATTTCTGCAAAACTGTGAGCTGACTAAGCTCTGTTAGGCAATATAATGACAAAATAAGTCTGTTGGATTCTCTAACAAAATGTACCCTTACCAGTGTAAAATTGACAGGCTAAGATATATTTATGGCAACTAATACTATAAAATCTGGATGCTTCACATGCTTTATGATATCCCACAGAGGTAAAGAGGAAAGAGTTATTTGACAACTGGGAGTAAGAGGCACAGAAAGGCAAAATGACTTATCTAGGATAACATAAAACACCTGTGACAGGGAAAGAAGTTAAACCTGGGTCCCCTCATTTCCAGGCTTATGCTCTAACCACTAGTCAATCCTTCCTGCTCCAAACATGAAGCCTTGGTGTTGTCATTGATTCTGCATCTAATTTAAAGCAAGATTTTCAGAAATTCACACTTTAGGTGTTGGCTGAAGTCTCTGTTCATTGAACTTAAAAATTTGTTCTATCAAAGAAGCCCCCACTACAGGACTTAAGCTGGGAAGATCTCTATTCATCCTGCAAGAATCATCCAAGAAAGAGCTTGGAGCCAGTACAACAGCAGGCTCCAAGCAGTGTTTTTCAGTGAGAACTCTAGACTAGGACTGTTTTTACAATATCATTTTTTGTCTTACAGAAAGCTGAGGTTGTAGCCTCTGTTTTTCTTCTTTTACATCCAAAAATTCAGAGCTTTAAAGTCTTTTTAGAAGACAGGAAGAGAGTAGCTTTTAATTAAGGTTTGCAAGATCTGGCTTAAAAATATCAAGAAGTTACCAAGTCACTGGATCTTCAAGGGATCATGGCACTGTGGTGTTTGGAAAGGCCATTGAAGAGCAGAAACTCCAGCCTTCCCACCTGGAGTGTAGTCAGCTATAGTGGGTTGCTCAGAGCCATATCCAGTTGGATTTTGAATATTTCTGGGGATAGAAATGTCACAACTTCTCTGGGCAACCTGTTGCAGTGTTTGTCCAGGTAAAAAAATGGATTTTTCTTATATAAGGTGAGTTTTTTGTATTCCAATTTATGCCCATTATTTCATGGCCTGTCTGTGGGCACCACTAAGAAGAGCCTGGTTCCATTTTCTTTGCTCTACCCCAGTTCCCAATTCCCAGATTGGGCATTTCCACACAGCAATAAGCTGTGTCTGGTGGATGGAGTTGTTCCTCCCTGTGTGCTGGATGTTGCATTTCCCTTTGCTGAACTTCATGACTTTCCTAATGCCCCATTTTTACAGCCTATCATGGTCCATTTAAAAGATAATATACTAATCTTACCTGTCAATCCCTCCTCCTAGGATTGCATCATTTGCAAGCTGGCTGAAGATGCCCTCTTGCCCATCATCCAATTCATAAGTGAAGAGTATAAAGACTTTTGGCCCAAATATTGACCTTAAGAGCACATCACCAGTGGCTTATCCCCCTTTACTTTCAGTTCTAATTTTTTTTTAAGTCCATCAGTCTAAAGTCCAGTTGTTTTGCCAAGCAAGTGGTCCAAGTTTCCTGTAAAGTCATAGGAGAGGCAGTGTCAAAGATGTGTGTCATTCTAAAAGACAGGCACCCGCCCTATCCAACTATTCCTTTCCATTGACTGTAACTGAAGCCTTGATTACTATGGTTAGGCAGCTGGATTTTAGAAAATACAGCTGGGCTAGATGTGTCTCATCCTTCTTTAAGAATTAAATTGAGCTATCACTAAAAGAATAGATTGAGAAGGGTCCGTATCAAAATACCTCAGGAGAAAAGCAGTCATCAGCATTTAACTCTGATTTGAAGTATGCCATAATCAGTGTCCACTCCTACTTGACTTCCACATGGAGCTTGGAAAGGCTTCCTAACAAGACTTTTTGTGAAATGAACACATTTCTTTGACAATGTCAAGAAGAAACCTCCCCCCGAAGCCCCCTCATTGCCAAAAATTCACAATCCCCTAGGAAAATGCACCCCAATGTATTCTGCTTGGCAAGTCAGTATTTTCCTCAGGAAATACAAAATAACTGCTCAGGGTATCTTGATCCTTGTTTGTGCATTGGCTGTATCACAAATGAAGAATAAGCATTTCAAAAGTGAATTAATCCCCATGAACCGTCCCTTCATGGGTGCTAATAAGGGTTGTGACCAGCAGCTTGAACAAAGAATGACTTTTATGTTTAAAAGGCACTGAGAGTTTGCAACAGAAAGGAAAAGTACAGCAGAACCCACGTGTGTCACATACTATGCACAGTTTCATCACTCAGTAAGCCCAAAATAAAACAAAGTGAAAAACAAAGTCCAACCAAAATGGAATTTGAGTACATCCCAAAGAACTACGCTATGGAAAGTTGAATATATTTGAGATAAACAGTAGCTGGTATTCTCAGGTGGTGGGAAAGTCTAAAATGTGAATTTAGAAATGTTACGAGTTTTGTGACTGTGGAAAAAGTGGGACTGCTGGAATTCAGCAACAGATAGTCTAAAAGCCTGTTTGCAGCTTTGGGGAGCACAGATGCTTTACATCTCCTCACGCTGTTTCAGTGGAAATTTAAAGCTCCTCTGCATCTTTAAACTAAATGCAAACTTCTGCTGGTCAGAAAAGCTGTAAATATCCCCAGCTCTGCATGGGTAAAGCACTGGTAAGGGCTTTATTGTTTTATGCAAAAAGCAGAATTTCATTGGGTTACCTTCACTTGGAATAATTTTAGTACAAAACAACAGAAGAACAAAGTGAAGGTGTCCTTTGAAGGACCTGTGTTGTACCTGCCTCTGAGAGTACTTATTTTTCTCAATAGGAAGGTCTTAGAGGTTTAAAGGTGTGGTATAAAGAAAACACAGCTATATGAGTTTCACAGCTGGAATTCAGTTTTCTTTCCAGCTTTAACCTCCTTGTGCTACCAAGCTACATAAAGTAAGTCTATGATAACCTTTCAGAGAGTATAGGAATTTTAGTTTCATTTTTGGAACGATGTATCCTGGTGCTTCATCGTGGTCACATGGAGGAGAAAAAGGGTTAGATCTCAGAAAGTTACCCATGAACAGGATTAAACTGAGGATCAAAATCACCTGAATGTCCCTTTTTGGGGAAGAGCAAAACTCTGAAGATATATCTAATTTTTAATACATAACTAAATCTGTTTGCTGCTATTTCTTTGCTCTTAAAATGACATAAAATAATGTAATAGATGCTTATGATTTATTAATAAGAGCATTATGCCCAGAGATAAAAAACAGAAAAGAAAAACAAAATGACAAAAGAATCTGGGTATTTTTTGTGGTTATTTTTTTCATTCTTGACCAGCTCAGGAAGTAAGAAAACATTTAAGAATGCATAATATGACTTCAGCTCATCCTCAAAATTAGAAAAAAAATACCATGTGCAGAAGAACAACAGAATTCTTGATGAAAGTTCAAGGAAAGATCATAAGAAAATGAGCTTGGAAGAAAAGCTTTAAGAGTTGGTTTTTTTTTTGTTCTGTTTTGCCTTTTCTAATTTTGGATAGGTCTATGGGTAACTAAAGTAAACAACACGTTTTTGGAGCCCTTTGTGAAGACTGAAGTGTGTGGTTGACATTCCCACCTCAGGTTGCAAACCAGAATCACTACACAGTGAAAGGAGAGAAATAGGTATTTTAGGGCCTGATTCCCCTGTTCAGATTGGAAGCATTTTCCATGATGAGACAAGTAATGCTCTAAAAATAGTGATGGGTTTTCTTGCATTGAATGGAAAAGAAATGCTGATATTTAACTCAGATATGGGTGCAGACTTTCATGATTAGGTAGAAGAATCTCAAAGAAGTTCATGTTGGTCGGGATGCTCAGGCAGAGGTGGCCCAAGTGAGGCCTGTGAAGTCTGTTCCTGTTAACGATGAGAAACAGAAAGGCTGAGCCTGTGGAAGAAAACTACTAGTAATAAAAAAAGAAACAAACTAAGCCTGAAGCCCCCTTTGTGCAAGGAAACAAGATAAACTAAATGTAAAGTGGGATGAGCTCAGGCAAGGAGAAGAAAAGGGTATTACCAAAATATAGAAAGGTTTACACATATACTTAAATTTTTCAGTGTTTTTGTTATCATGGTGGCCTATATTTCAAAGAGTGAAAGAAAAAATAACCTTCCTTAGAATTCAAACATTAAGCATAGTAAAAATCTGGACAGAATATCTAGTGTCCAGGCATTAAAGAAACTTGTTAACTCTCAAGTGTCTTTGAGGAAAAACAAATATGCAAAAGAAAACCACAAAGGATTCCTCTGTCTATGTTTACTAATGTTTAACAGATGCTGATACTTACAGGAGTGTTATGAGAATTAATTAATGAGCCAAGTAAACTGGTTTTTTCCATATGATGAACATATTGGAAAAGAGGCAATTTTCCTAATGTTAATTTTATAATAGGTAAATGAAACACATTCTTGGGCATGAAGACAAGCAAAAGTATTTTAAAGTTATTTCCGAGAAAACACAAATATAATTTAGTCATATTTCACGGAATCATAAATATCCTGAGTTGGAAGAGACCCACAGGGATCAGCAAAGTCCAACTCCTGGCACTGCTCAGGACAGCCCCAAGAACCTCACCATGTGCCTGGGAGCATTGTTCAAATGCTTCTGGAACTCTGGCAGGGTTGGTGCTGTGACCACTTCCCTGGACAGCCTGTTCCAGTGCCCAGCCACCTTCTGGGTGAAGAACATGTTCTTAATATCCAACCTAAATCTCCTCTGATAAACCTTTACTCTCTCGGTCTTGTCACAGCTCACCAGAGAAGAGATCAGGTCCTGCTTCTCTTCCCTCATGAGGAAGCTGAAGATCACAATGAGACCTGCCCTCAGACTTCTCCAGGCTGAACAAGCCAACTGACCTCACTCACTGCAATAATTGAGAATTTCAATGTTTATTTGATACATAAAAGATGAAATAGATGCTGGGGCTTAGTTTTTCTGATTTCCAGATGACAAAATAAAGGAACCATCTGCCGCTCACCTCAAATAGCAAAATAAAATTATCCAATGTATTTATAAAGTATCTGTTGTTTCATACCAGTGTTTCTTCATGTTTGAGGGCAGTGGAAATCTGTTCTGTGCCTGGAACCCCCCATCTCACTGGAGTCTTCTACTTAATGGGGGTCACTTCCTTCTACCACAATATGAAGAATAATTGGCAATGAGTCTAGTTTTACTGCTTCGCATTAAAACCAACTATGGGCACACAGTGATGGTTTAAGGTCAATGTGCATACCATAATTTGTGTAATGTTTGCACACTATCCCTGTTTTGCCCATCCATGAGCTCTCGCCCTGCAGAAGTAATAGTGACATCTTTACAAGTCTCCTTGTGGCTTTCTGTCTACTCTAAAGAAAGGGTGACACAATATAAAGGAGTATCGATAATATTAATTCTGTGTTTATTCAAACTGCGAGAGCATTTCCTAATTTTTGCTAAATCACAGAATCCTTAAAGCTGGAAGAGACCTTTAAGAACATGGAGTCCAACCATTAACCCAGCACAGACAAGGCCGCCACTAAACCATGTCTCCAAGAGTCACATCTACTCATTTCTTGACCACTTCCAAGGATTGTGATTCCATCACTTCTTTGTCAGCCTGTTCCAACGCTGTGAAGAAATTTTTCCTTGTATCCAATCAAAATCTCCCTTAGTATAACTTTAGGCCAGTTCCTCTTGTTCTGTCACTTGTTACATGGGAGAAGAGCTTGACCCCCTCCTGGCTGCACCCTCCTGTGAGGGAGTTTTAGAGAGTGATAAGGTCCCCCCCGAGCCTCCTTTTCTCCAGGCTAAGCCCCTCCCCAGCTCCTTCAGCTGCTCCTCATCAGACGTGCTCCAGACCCTTCTCCAGCTCCGTTGCCCTTCTCAGGACACATTCCAGCTCCTCAATGTCTTTCCTGCAGTGAAGGGCCCAGTGCCAGGCCCCAGTGGAAACCACGTGATGAAGAGGAAGATGAAGCAGCATCACTGATACTTGCAGGCAGAGGAGTGCACCAGTTTGCAACAGAGCAACCCGGGGCAAACACCGATGCTCTGGCTACAATCCAACTTCAGAATGTCTGTTTTGTGGAACAATTAGCACTGACTTTATTTGCTGAATAAATGAATGTTTGGGCTCTGGAGAACAATTGATATAATTGCTTCTGAACATCCTACACTTATTCCCTTGGTAATTCAATGTGAAGGTTCAGGGATGATATACTAATCTAAGGGAACTAATATATTATGGAACACAGTCAAAGCATTTGCTAATTGTTATGATTGCAGAGAGATTTTTTTTGCGATGGAATGTGATATATTTATAAATACATAAAATTATTTTTCCCAGTAGTGTTATTGCATGACCTTTTAACCATCTTTGCACAGGATAAATATTCTCTTTTACTATTAATGAATAACAAGAGTTGCTGAAACCTTCCGTGCAGTGACTTTTAATTGTCTTGCTGGTAAGAAAGTCTCCTCAGGAAACCCTCATTTATTTAGCTGTGTGTAACCCTTTGACCCTTCTTTCTGTCTTTAGATCCCTAACAACACCACTAGAAGAGGTTCAAAATTGAACCTTGATTCCATTTAAAATCAAAAGAACTGCAAAGGCTTGTGATGAATGATCATTGTCACACATGCATTATATTAAGAAAAAAATAATGCAAAAATCATAGAAAGAGAGCAAAGAAAGGTCTAGGATAAGTCTTTTTAATTCCTTAGTTCAAATGGAAGTTTAGAGTCATCTGTCATTTCTCACATTATGTTTTCCTTACCAAATTTTCAAAGCAACCTGCATCTCAGATTCCACATCTATCCAAGCAATCTATTCCAATCTTTCTAAGATTTTTTTTTTTCACATTTAACCTGAATCCTTCTTCCCTTATTGCAAATATTCTTTTTTAGGTGACTATAATGGACTACCCATTAAAAAAAATCAAACCAAAAAACCATTGTGTTCTCTTTCCCTTTTCAGGAATCTTTCACATGTCCAAAGACATCAACCCAAATGAATTGTTTATTCAGTGTACACTCATACGTCCTTTTTTCTAGAATATTAATTTTGCTCTTTTTCATCTGAGTAGCTCCAGTGGATTTCCTTCTTGAGGTTAAATATCCAACTAAAAAACCATGGGAACATTATATTCCTTTTATATTACTCATAATAAAAAGTTAAATTATCATTAGTGATTTAGTGAAGCAAAAATCCAAAATTTATGGGAAAACCAAATCCATTTTGATGAGACTGAAAAGCACTGTTTCAGCTTTTTTTTGCCTGAGCACCATAGCTTTGAAGATAGCTTGTTGGAAATTTTTGAATTTTATGGGGATTTTGACAACTCAGATTGCGCTTTTTTTTTTTTTTTAAGAAAAAGTTATGTTGGAAAATTTAGACTGGCTCTGAGCAATTTCAGGATTTCAAGAAATTAATTGAATAAATAAGAAAAGAAAAAGGGCATATAATGAGCGTCTTGAGAATTACCACAATAGAATTTTGACATTTTGTTGCCTCCATGGTACACTATGAATTTAGTGTTGAGTTTGTGTTTATAGGAACAGGGTTCAACAACCAGGCTGCTGGGCAGAAATTTAAAACACTGAGGGAAAAGAAAAGTTTCTCATTGCAGTTCTTCCACATCTCCACCAATCTTATTCTCATTTTGCATCCCCACTGTCACATGAAAACATCACAATCTGCAGTCATTTACCATTATTTCCTGCCATACTCAGAACTTACTCTTCAAATTACCTACTGTCTTACAAGGGTACACTTCTAAAAGCACTATCCAGGGGTCTCAATAACAATTAAGTTTCTTGAACAGAAAGAGAAATGTGGTGCCAGCCCAGAAGAGTTTCCAATATATCAGTCAATATTATTTTCAGTTGAGCTGCTGTACTTTAATAGCAATGTTACATAAGATAAGACTTTCCCAAGGACCAAAAACCCCAAACAAAACACAACAACATAAAGATTTTGAAGAGATGTCCATATAATTGATTTTTCCTTCCATTAGTCAGCCAGCTGAATATTTCCTTTATACTCTGCTACTATTGTGTCCTGCATTGATTGTTCTTTAAGGATAATATTCTGCACAGAGTTTGCAGACTATAAATGAAGGAAAGTTAAAGATTATTTGTAAATCTGCAGCAAAACTCTAGTAAAATATTCAAAAAAAAAGGAAGCTAGTGTTAACAGCCACAACTAATCTGAGTTTCTGCTCCAGTAAAAGGACTATTCTTGAGTTTGTCAATGAAGAAATTAGTAGCAATTATTCTGGTAAAGTACTTCTAAAGAGACAGATTGGTGCCCAGCCATAAAAATAAAGAACCAGGTAGTCATGGATGTGGAGAAAGTACAAGGGTGCAGAACATCATTTCTATATAGGATGTTGTTTGTTTATAGTCCTTCTCCCTATCTCACTCAAATAAAGCTCTTTAGTTGATGTAGACTGTGCTTAAATAACACCTATGGCAGCCTAATCTTTCAGTTAATAGCTGTCACTATAATAACATGTTTGAAAATAGGATAGCATGCTCAGGTTAGTGGTTAGATAAAGCAGATATAAAACAAGGGAAAAATGATTTTTTCCAGAATAAGTTAAAAATGCATTTTGGATCAATGCACAGTATTGTATTTGATGCAAAATGACTTTTCTAGGTATGTTTGAATTCTTAGCCCCCTTTCTGCATAAGTCTCATTCAATAAAAATGTTTTGGTTTTTTCCTCACATCCATTCATTCTTTTCTTTCTCATCTGCTATCATACCCAGATTCTAACTGCACAGGAAAGTGTTTTTAGCCCTCTTAAAACTCCATTTTCCATTGAAATTCCTATTAATTGAAAAATGTTGTTTAATCTGTTTTTATTAACAGCCATCCCCATTGTCTCAGAGACTTGATCTCAGATTCATGAGGCCCATGGCCTTGATGAACTTTAAAACCAATGCAGGAGAAAGTGGTCCATGGGAATGTCTCCTACACCTCCTGCACAGAGAAATATGAGAATGGTTTTGTGTATAACACCTTGTGCCAGTGGACATCTCTTGCTTAATGGCTTCTTCAGAGTACAAAAGATGCAAAATCTGAGCTTTCACTTAATCCTCTTGTGCCACCCCTAATTTCCAAGGACTATTTTCTGAATAGCACATCCACAGCCGAAGCTTGAGTTAAATCTTTGTATGAGTCTGTAGTCAGCCTCTACCTGCAGTAACACTAGAAAGTAATTCTAATTCACTAAAATCCATGCATTTAACACTTTCTATTGATCTCTTTGATTATTCTGCCTTTCAACTCCAAGAAAAGACCTTGTCAAACTGCCAGCACATGCTTTGTTTCTGGAGTGCAAAAGAGCTCTCTAGAATGCAGAGCAGACTGACAGTTATTATTTCCTTTCCCTGATAATATTTCCTAGCATTTCTTGGTGCTAGAGTGCTAAGAAAAAAAATAACAGCTGACTACTGCTAGGGACAAAAAGGAGTAAGATTTAATGAAGTCCCCAGGAGTTCTGTTAATCTGAGTGGTGAGCATAGCAAACTGACAGGGGATCTTCAGAGGACCAGCAATGTGCACAGATATGATGAAGGAATATAACTTGCCTGAATGGCTGAATGTGTGAAATGAAGGTAGTGAGATCTGGAACTCATTGAAACCTGCTTTATCTAGAGGCCACAGGGGAAAGTAATAACAAATTGGTTGCTTTTTACTGACTGCTTACTAACAATTGTTAAACACCACTACTAAACTGATTTCTGGCCTTAACCTCTTTTTCACAAATCAAGTGAGATCTTTCCAATATATCACCTTTCATCACAGTTCTGTCCCGAAACATATTTTACCACCTACCTTTGGGAACTGGACTGGATGATCCTTGTGGGTCCTTTCCAACTCAGCATATTTAGAGATTCTGTGAAAAGGGAACTTTTCTGTCCATCAGCATTATCAGCAGTAGCTTTTGGCACCTGATTCTAGCACAGGGCACACGTAAACTTAAGCCAGTTCTCCTCTTTTCCCTGTTTTAGATACATATTTCTATTAAAGTTGCTTCTACCAGCCAATTTCTGCCATTCTGGAAGAATAAAGAAATCAGATGGGACAAAGGGGAATGGCTTTCAACTGAAAGAGGGCAGATTTAGATTAGATATTTGGAAAAAATTCTTTGCTGTGAGGGTGGTGAGGCACTGGCATGAGTTGCCCAGAGAAACTGGCACCCCATCCCTCAAAGGGTACGAGGCCAGGTTGGGTGGGGCTTGGAGCAACCTGGTCTAGTGGAAGGTGTTTCTGCACATGGCAGGGCGTTGGAACTGGATGATCTTGGAGGTCCCTTCCTACCCAAACCACTCTATGATTCTATGACTGCAGTTTTTAGTTTTCTCTGTGATCCTCTTCTCATTAACTTCAGAGGCATTTCTGAATTGACTCATGTTTATAGTGCAGAATTGGGAGTATTGCAGAACACCTACTTTCACTCTCCATTTGGTAACTAATGTATATCTGTGTTTTGACAACTGAGTCCCTGAGGGTCATTTCACAGTGGGAGTGAGTGTAAATTGTCAATAACTCCTGGTCATGGCCCAGGTTTTACACAGAAGCCACCAGATTGCCCTTTCTCCCTGCTGTTCCTCCTAATTTCACCCAGATGTGAGACTCCAAGGTTCAGCCTATGAGGCTGAGACATTTAAATTAACACATCTCATCTTTCACAGAATTTCCTAACCAAAAGACCCTGTGTGGGCTGTCTGACTTCTGCTGGCTCCGAGGCACAATCAATAGAGTTTCCACACCAGTTTTATCTCCAAAGTGGCAGAATTTTGTGTCCAAGGGTTGTCTGAACCTGTGGAAGTAACTATCTCAGCCTATGTTGCTCAAACTACTGAGTTTGCTGCATCTTCACTGCACTGGTACGTTCTCAAAGCTCTAGACTGACTGCCAAAGTGTGAGAAATTCATCCTGGCAGGAATAGAAATTCAAAGGAAAGTCAGTTTGTATGTGGGTGGTAAATCTGACTTCATGGAGAGTTACCAGGCAATGTGGAATGTGTGGTGCAGGACTACACTCTGTGTGTCCAGTACCATCAAATGTAGGATGAGATAGGCAACAGTCTGATGGAGCAAACCTTAATCAATCAATCAATCAATCAATCAGTGTTCTTAAGTCCTGTTCATGATTTACCCCAGGAAAGCGTGGCAGGAGATGTCAGTGATCTGGGTTCATTTTCCTGCTGAGCTGTCTGCAATCAGTGTGACAGAGGTTAAACACACACAGACCAGGATAAAACTCTTTCAGGAGGGAATTCAGCAGGACTTTGATGGGGAAAAGCAAGCTGTAAAACAGGTAGGCATCAGCAAGGGGCAGTGCTTGCTGCAATCAATAGGTGGCCTTATTTTAGTGTAAGACATGTCCCTCCTGGTACAATATATCTTTTCCATGGAGGGAAAATGGACTCGCTGATCTTGTAGATCTTCTCAATTTCAAAATATTACTATTCTGTAATAACACTGGCAGCACTTACTGCCAACAAAATAATGCATTTCAGAACAGCATTTAAGGTTCAGCAGTGTACAGAAGGGAGAAAAAAGCACACTGGAAAAAACCCCAAAAAGCAACCCACTGTATTTGGATTGCTGTGTTTGTTAAGCTTTGCAATCATAGACTATGATGGATAAAAATTAGTGATCTTTGCTTAATATTTATTGTAATTTTGTCTGCCTGTACATAGAAGAAATGACTGGTTGAATGGATCTTGCTTGAAAGGATGCCCAGTAGCTCTGTAGCTTCCTTTAAGCACTACTTTATTCTTCGTAAAATCCTGTTTTGGGTAATTTCCTCTCAGCAGTAGCACAGCAGTGAATCATAAAAGAACAAAGCAGTGCCAGCTGGTGCAGTGCTAAAGCTGAACCTTGATTTCCAGCTTAAGTTTCATTTTAGATACTCTTCTCCATCGAGAGGCTCCGTTGTTTACTTTTAGGCAATTTGTTTCATGTCTCTCTGCTCCTTTTCCTCTATTTTGGTCAGGTTTGAATTTTCAGCAGTTGATCAACATATCTCAATGGACTCTATTGAGAGGTTCTTTGCAATACTGGCAAGACACCAATAAATAGGTTTGTGTTATCCTTTTCAGTGTTGATCTGAACAATGGGTTTAACTGCTGGGAGAGGAAAATGCAGAGGTTATGAGTCTTGGCGTGACCACAGTGAAAGGTTGCACAAAAAATTTGGTGAATTGGTTTGAATTCCAATTCAAAGAGTGTTTCAATACCAATAAAACCCAGTACTATCTGCTACATTTCTGAGAAGGAAATAGAATTCACATAACAGAGAAATAACTTGCTAGATAGTAGTGTGAGAAAACAGCAACATTAAAGTTGAAATTTTACTGGAACGGGGCTGAATGGTGTAACCCTGGAGCAAAAAAGGTCATATTCTCTTCTGAGCTGGGTTGATGGGATGCCAGTCTCAGATGACAATAACTCTAATATGCTCACCTTGTTTTGAGGCATTGCATATAAAAGATGAAGATCAAGAGAAGGACAGTGAAATTCTATAGAGCTACACTGCTGTGGAGAAGCTATATTTGCTTTGTCTAGAAAAGGGAATCTTGATTCAGTTGCCAAAATATGGATGCCTGGGATGACTGGAGGTGCCTTGTGTAATTCCTGGCATCTGTAATGGGCAGGCTGGTGTAAGTGTGGTGGAGGCCAGGCAGGATCAGTAAGGAAGTTGAAATGATGCCACATATCTGTGTTTGGACAACTGAATCACTGGCTAGAGGATAGAGAGGAAATATCATAACCTCTTAATAGCTAGGAGATAGCTAGCTGTTTTTATTATTTTTCACCATCATCATAGTCATATATCATCATAATAACTTTAGAAGTAGTAGTAGTAGTAGTAGTAGTAGTAGTAGTAGTAGTAGTAGTGGTGAAGAGGGAGGACCTCTTCCACGGATCGATCCGAGCCCCTGCGAGCTCTCCTTGCGATTCCTCGGGTTTAGGCGCCGAAGTCAAAGTCAAGTCTCATAGAGATAAGTGCTTTGCTTTGAGTTTATTGGGGAATAAATGGGTTAATATATTTTTCTGAACTGAACACGCGCGCAATAACAACTTCCCATTGGTCAGATGGGACTGTCCACGCGGCAGCGGGGGCTCGGTGATTGGGTAGAGGGCACTGTCCACGTGGCTACCTCGTGGTGCTGGCGCCGTCGGGGTCTTGTTTTTCTCCTGGCTTCAAGGTTGTTTACCCAGTCAGGCCTCTCAAGGTTACAGCATCCTTGGCCTGCCTGTCCTGTGGGTTGTGCAGGGAGGCTTCTGCCAGGGTCCCAGGCCAGAATCTGAGCCTTCCCCCAACACAGTAGTAGTAGTGTAAATATATTAACTAAATGTTTTCTTTTTGGAGCACAAGAAGAACATAAAGAAAGCAAGATACTGGGGAATGTTCTTTTCAGTTAAATTGGAACTTGGGAACAGAATGCACACTGCTTCTGTACAGTCTCACATCATGCATATACAATATTTACATGAGGGTGCTCTGATCTCCATTTTACACATGGACAAGTGAGTTCCAGAAAGGATTAATATATGAGTAAAGGTTTTCTGGATGATAAGATGCACATAGTTCATCATACTTGTATTGCAGTTCGTCTCAAAGACCCTGTAAGATCATTGGCTGCTGTAGTTACAGAGGGTTTTGGTGCAAAGTGCTCTGTCTGCTTCTCAAGAAAGATCTCAGATCACTGAATTTGGAATAAGCCTCAAAATCCTAAGAATAAATGGGAAAAGTCACCAAGATTTATGTTTTCATCATATAAAATTCCCTAACTAGGAAGGTGTGCTCTAGGCTTCTGAAACTGCTTTCAAGGGAAAACATCAGATTCTGGTAGAACTTGGGCCATGTGAAAGCAGGCCTGTGTTGTCTGTTACTACGAGCAAAGAGTCCTCTGATCATCACATTGCTTTTCAGAAATGTTATTGGAAATGGTGTTCTCAACCTCTTGCTAATCCTCATGAAACAGACAAGAAAATGGATCATGTTCCATCATGTTAAGGCCACTGCTCTGTGCTTCTTTGACAGAGGTACAGCTCCCAGGATCAAATCTGGTGTGTTGTAGGGCTACAACTTCCTCAAAGAATCAATTTTCAGGAGCTTTCCCAAAAAGAGTAGTCCTTCCTCATGTGCTTTTGAAATTGGATACAGTCTTAAATTGTGGCAGCAGAAGTTTACAGAGAAGGATTTGGCCTGCTCTTGGATGAGAAGCTTGATATGAGCCTGCTGTGCCCACAGAGGTTGTGGATGCCGCATCCCTGGAAGTGTCCAAGGCCAGGCTGGACGGCGCTTGGAGAACCTGGTATGGTGGAAAGTGTCCCTGTCCACAGCAGTGGGGGTGGAAACTAGTCTTGAAGGTTCCTTTCAAACCAAATAATTCTGTGATTCTACAGCATCCATCTTGTCTCAGTTACATATTAGATTTCTTCTCTTACGATTTGTTTGCTCCATCCCTTTGGAAATGCTGCCTGAACTACACACAAGTGCATCTTCAAACCCATTTAGCCATAATGACCCAGATTTGGAAACTTCTGTAAGACTAATAAAGCTGCAGCTTTAAAATCTACACCAGCAAAAAGTGAAAAGGTGCCTGAACAGGACATTGTTAACAACCCTGTCAGTTTAAGGTGAGAAAGGAGATGTGATGATTGCCTATAAAAATGAAAAATAGCTTATGAAACAGGAACATGTCATACATCTGGTTTTTGAAGACATTATTTTGCCATTTATGTGTTTTGAGACATCCCTATAAACCTCTAATAAAAATAAAGATAAATTAAACAAAAAATGTAAAAATCATAAAGACGGGACATAAAACAACAACAACAGGAATTACCCCAGATAGAAGTTCCTTTTATGATTCAGTTGGAAAGGCTGATCAAGGTGCTTGTGGAGCATCTTAATCTCATCTATGCTTTTTCCTATACACCTTCCAGAAATGTTATTACTTAATAGCTGAGTAAAAGGTACCATGTCAGCATTAATTAGAGTAGTTCTTTCATTGTTGATACTTCTCCAATTTTTTATTTCTTTAAGAAAATTATAAAGGATTACAGAAGCTGGAAAAAAATATCTGTAAATCATTTACCTTCCTACAAGCTGTTTAAAGGGCAAATCTAGTCCAAGAAAAAGCAAAGGAGGAATGCAAGAAAAGACCTTCTGAAGTGTTTCTTCTTGTGTTTGGAGACACACAAGGGATTCAACATGTGCCTGTTTCTTCCTCTTGGGCTCAAGATTAAGATAACCAGTCTGAAACTGCAGTGATGGTGAAGGACAAGAAGGGACTTAAGGACACAGTATGTGGGGGTGAGATTCTTGTGACCACAGAAAACAGGTATTTTTGAATATCATTCCTTCTTATGTTTTTCAGTAAGAGAACTTGAAAAGCTGCACTTTGATCCATTTCAGGAAGAGTTCAAAAAGAAGGTAAACAAGAAAGGATTCCTCAAATTCCTCCTGTACCGCCTAAAATCAATCTTCCTTAGAGCTTGACCTCAGTCATGACTTGTTTCCAGCTTGCATACTTCAAAAAAAGAAGCAAAAAAAAAAAATTAAAAATATTATGCCACTGAAAACATATGAGATCTGCCCTTATCTGAGGGACAGAACCCAGAAAAGGGCCTGGAGCCTTTGTGGTGTTGGAATTAGATTTGGCTTATGGTGTTCAGATGTTGCTGCCATTGAGGTCATAGGTTGAGGACTCCTGCAAATTGGCTATGTAGTTTAGGGAGTCCATAGGATATTGTGGATAAGAAAGGTGTTATGTCAGGTTTAGGAAAATGAGAGAGAGGTTTGAGAGGATTCTGGAGTCAAAGGGATGAGCATGGGGTGGAGATTGTGGATTCAGGAACAGAGGCTAAGGAAGGTATTAAATTCTTCTGATTAGAGAGGTGGAAAGGTATGAGAAATCAGGAAAGATTCTGAAAGATTGCTTGTTTGGTCACTTGATTCAAACAGACAAAAAACCTGTGAGGATACAGAAACAAAAATGAGCAAAAAGACATTGCAACCTCTTGCAGGGTATTGCTTTTGCCATGAATGACAGGCAGCACATAGCTGTAAACAAAACTATCTGACTATTCACAAGCTTTTGTGATTCACTGAAGTTCACTTTCCTTTTCCAATATTTGTGACGCCATGAGGCAATCCCCAGTGCAAATTGAGGCCTGTACCTTCAGCTCAGAATGCAAACTGGG
This sequence comes from Sakesphorus luctuosus, assembly GCA_013396695.1. NCBI lineage: Eukaryota > Metazoa > Chordata > Aves > Passeriformes > Thamnophilidae > Sakesphorus > Sakesphorus luctuosus. Next base: position 374,378 of record VWZD01005107.1, on the reverse strand, counting down.
TTCACTATGACCTGATAAGGGTGGGATTCTGCTTCAGTCCTTTATTTAATTACTCTCCCTCCATTACTCTTCCTGTCAACTTCCAGCCCCTACTCCAGAAGATGGTGTGCAATGGATTCTGTGTTACAGCTTCAGCCCAGTGTTGTCTTGAACACTGTAAAGTATCCCCAATGGCATTAGAAGTCAACTGAATCCATCCCTAAGCATCCATCCATAACTGAGCTGAACTATTCTCTAGGATGCTATGACTAGATGCTTCCTGACTTCTAGATATCTCTACACAGACACCAAAACATGGGTCTCTTGCTCTTAAGCTGATTTCAGTGCGAAGATCTCACTTCAGTTCCCTGAACATGAGGGATTTAGTAACCACTTGCTTTCTGGAAGGGCATGGGTGTCTCAGAGGTCCAGTGATATTTCTGTCAGCCTTAAGAAGTGATTCTTACTACCTCACAGATGACACTGAATGCATGTGTATATGACATTTGCATATCAAAACAAGTTGCTAGAGACCAGGCAGCGTGGTCCTCTTCTTCCTAGTAGTACAACTGGTGAGAGCTTTGTACACCAAAAGGAGCATGAGACTTTGGGAAACATAGATCCCCTAACAGGTTGCTGAAATATGTAGGTAGATCTCCAGCAGGTATGGGAAAGTGTCATTGAATGTGTCCATTTATTGTTTTAAGGTAAAAGGGGATTCCTTAGGAGAGTACCTGAAGATGAACGTGTGGCTCTCTGCTGCTGCGGATTTCTTGTAGATGTGTTTCATAGAATCTCAGAATGGTTTTAGTTAGAAATTACCTAGTTCCAACCCCCCTTCCAGGCTGTTGAAATTTTTTAAGGACACTTTTCACAGGAATGGAGCTATGGCAAAGCCACGGTGAAAGTTCAGAATGATTTCCCTACCCAAAGTGAGAAAGGGAGCCAATCTGTCACATTAGGCATTCACCTGCCTTCGGAGTATGAGCTTTTAGAATGACTAATAATGAATCTACTTGATAATGAACAGCTCATTTACCCTTCACTGAGCCTGTTTCTCCACCCCAGCAGCACTGAACAGGCTTTCACAGGAGCAGCTCAGGCAGAGAATGGCTTTCAATCATAACAGGAGACTTGTAGGAGTTTTTATTGATCCAGGAGTTGCATGTGAGACCATATGTCATGTAAGAGTTTTGATGAAAATATCAGAACTGCTGTCACTCTGACTAGCATCAAAGGTTGGTTTGCTGATCTCTAATCAAAGTTTTTGGGTATGCTTCAATGACAAGGCCAGTAATTCAGAGTGAAAGTTCTCCACAGGGGCCAATGTCATATCAATCTCATTTAACATCTACTTAAATGTTATTCCTGCTATCTACAATCAGTACACAAGTTCAACTGCACAGACAGACTGCATCTTGCACCCCCTAGCTCCTTGATCATGTCAGGGAATTATTACTGTCATTTTCTCCACCTTTTTCTCTACCTTTACTCTTGTCTGTCTTTAGACATTTACTCTGTCATATCAAATTTAGCTTGAATTCTAGCTAGACACAAAAAAGAAAGTTTGCTTTGTGAAATGCCTCACACAGTTTCAGGGCATCAAAGAAGAAGATCGACATTTGCTTGCTGAGAATTAAATGTCTGTACGAAGACAACCCATCACTTCTGCACTCACCCCCCATCCTTTCCCTTATGTTTCTCAAGAAGAGTGATACTTCATGATAAATTTTGTCACCATAGAGTTGACTGGATAATTTCATTTTTTGGAAGATGTGTTTCACAGTGCAAAGTTTAATATGGAAAGAAGCATGGAGCTGTTTGCTAGGGGAGATATGTTTATTGGCACTGTAAAGTGGAGTGGAAGAAGTATGGGAATTGTGGTTTTCTTGCACAAGTAAAAGCAAAAAACATACAGGGTGTGTGGCCCAAGAATATGTTCAAAGTACCTCAAATAAACGGATTTAAAAATTACTTGATTATCTGCACCTTAATATCTGTGGCTTTAGCACAGGAGGAAGCTTTGCAAAACTGTTTTAAAATTTGAGCTATTGCCTCCATTAAGATGGCTGAAGAGAAGCAACTTGTTACACTAAAGATTGTTAAATGTCACAGCTGCATTGGTGTCTTATTTATGAAAAATAGCGTGGCCAGCAGGCCCAGGGCAGTGACCCTTCCCTTGTACTCTGTATTGGTGAGGCCACACCTTGAGTGTTGTGTTCAGTTCTGGGCCCTCAGTTCAGGAAGGATATTGAGGTGCTGGAGTGGGTCCAGAGAAGAGTAACAAGGCTGGTGAAGGGACTGGAGCATAAGTCCTATGGGGAGAGGCTGAGGGAGCTGGGGGTGTTTGTGCTGGAGAAGAGGAGGCTCAGAGGTGACCTCATCACTGTCTAGAACTACCTGAAGGGAAGTTCTAGCCAGGTGGGGGTTGGTCTCTTCTCCCAGGCACTCAGCAATAGGACAAGGGGGCACGGGCTCAAGCTCTGCCAGGGGAAATTGAAGTTGGAGATCAGAAAATTGTTTCCAGAGAGAGTGCTCAGGCATTGGAATGGGCTGCCCTGAGAGGTGGTGGATTCACCATCCCTGGTAAACGCAGATTGGCCGTGGCACTGAGTGCCATGATCTGGTAAAGGGACTGGAGTTGGACCAAGGGTTGGACCTGATGATCTCGGAGGTCTTTTCCAACGCAATCGATTCTATGATTCTATTCAACATGTACCAGACTAATATAAGGAAAGAATTTCAAGTAAATACTGAAATTTAAATTATAACCCCAGAGCTAACATAGCTTAATCCATTATTTATAATTCCCCTTTGTTACCTAGGGAGGTATTCTTAAAGAAGCACATTTAACATGTTTTCATAGTTTTATATAGTATGTAAAAAAATAAAAATAAAAAAATTAATCAAATATGACAAAAAAGTCAACAAGATAACACCTTGTATTTTACCAAATAATTAATCAGCTCTATAAATTCCCACAACTCTGCTACTCTGGGTTACTGACAGATTTTGCATACTAAAATTTATCAAGAGTGTGAATTCAAGTGAATAACTTTAGTATTATTAGAAGTGTTGATTTTATTCAGACTTTGCACTAACAAGTTTGCAGGAAATTTGTTAAAGCTGAATTTATATTCAAAACTCTTATTTTTAGGATTCTGTCAATCCAAAAAATTCTGTCCCATGTTAGTCATGTAATGTGCGGTTCATCTCACCTAATTTTGGAAATCTAAAAGTTAAATAACTCTATCTGAGCAGGTCACTCTGACCTCTTTTGATAGTCAATAATGAAAAATAGGCATTTTCAGAGGGTGATTCATGAAATCTGTCTCATCTCCAGTTTTAGAATAAAATAATATCCTTTATTATTCCCTTTTCCTGTTCATTACATCCTTTCCTTCTAGGGGCAAACTCAGTTATATAACACTGTTAAGAAATCTCAGTTACAGCAGGTGGATCCTAATTCTCAATGATTTATGAAAGTTTACACATATAAAATCTAAACTTTGGTCACAAAAACTCTAAGGAGTCCAAAACCTGTATTTAGACAGCAAAATTTAAAAAAAAAGTGTTGAAGAGATAATGCTACTTCCTTTAAAAATAGACTTTTGGTGGATTAATAAAGCTTAGAGAAAGGATTTTGATTTTCTTGGTTAGTAAAAGTGCTCTGGCATAGAAAATAAGGCTGACTGCAATGACTGAATCTGTTGGTTTTGCAGTATTTCTGTGTTTGAATTGTGATGTAGTTTTGCACACTGAGAATAGCAGCAAGTCTCAGAATTTACCTTATATTATTTAAGGTACATTGAAACATTTCATAGCCAATTAAAAAAGAAATAAAAAGAAAGAAAAACAAACACACACACACACACCCCAAACAAACAAACAAAGAAAAACCAAACCAAAACCCAGGAAAGAAATGAAGAAAGGAAAACAACAGAAAAAAAGAATTAGAGAAAACTACCTAGAAATACTCCCTCTGTATTATATGAAATGCCAAGTAAATTAGAAAACAAGTTTAAGAACCAAGTCATAAATATCTACTTTAGCAGCTTAAGACTGAGATGTAAATAAAACTTAGCTAATGGTTTATTTAAATTAGGCAAGTCAAAACTAAAGGTATGATTTATTTTTAAACACAAGGTGATGTCTTCCTTACAAACAGCTCAATTTCAAGTTCCCAATTAATTTTAACTGTTCACAGATATGAAGCTTCAGACTGAGCCTTAAAAATGTAGTAGTATTCACTAAAAATTCCCACAGGAATGCATTAAGCCAACAATGGAGGAAAATTCTCCTTGACTCTGAAAACAGTACCTGTCACAGTTGTAGAAAGATGCTGTTGCCCCTGTGAGCAAAAAATCTCTGTCTATGAGGTGAGGCAGAGGTAAAAGAGAGATAGGAAACAATTTACCCAGAGATTGTTGGGATGGTAATATCATTCCTCACAGCAGCACAACTGTTAAGCACTCCTAGTACTGAGGAGGGCCCACTGGAAATGCGGTGAGAAGGCTTTGGGGATAATGTTGGTTGTCTCTGTGCTGTCATTCAAATGACCAGATGAAAAGAAGAGGAAGAACAAGACAATCCAAAGTTGTGGTGACAAGAAAGTTGGAATCTTAAGATGCTCAAAAAAAGCTCCAAAAGTGCAGTGAAATATGGATTGTTTTTTTAAGACCTATGAAAAGTCAGATAAAATAATAAGGTCAAAAGTTCCAAATAAAAATCAGTTTGTTGTTGCCAGTCAAGGACATCCCAGGACACATGATGGGGGAATTTATAACCAGTGTCACCCAGATGGGGAGCAGCTGAGGGAGCTGTGAATGTTTAGCTTGGAGAAAAGAAGGCTCAGGGATGACCTTATCACTCTCCACAACTCACTGAATGGAGACCGTAGCCTGGTGGGGGTCAGTCACTTCTACTAAATAAGAAGTGATAGATGAAGAAACAGCCTCTAATTGCACCAAGGAAGGTCTAGATTGAATATTAGGAAAAATTTCTTCCCTGATAGGATAGGCAAACATTGGTACAGTCTGTCCAGGGAAGTGATGGATTCATGATCCCTGGAAATGTTCAAAAAATGTAGATGTGGCGCCTGGGGACATGGCTTAGGGGTGGGCTTGGCAGTGCTAAGTTAATGGTTGGACTTTATGATCTGAGAGAGTTTTTCCAAGGTTTAAGATTCTCTAAGTCATTCTGACCAGCCCCATCTGGACATGCATGCCTTGGTCCTTGTATAAGTAGGTCTGAGAACATGAGGGAATGAAATCTATTTAACAAATAATATACCTACGCCAAATCAGAGGATTGAATGGATGGACACAGTTGAAGAGTGAATTCTATTGATAATATAGAGAAATTAAATGTTATGCAAACAGGGAGGGCTGGATACGCAGCTGGTCTTTTGGGCAAACACAGTTATAAAGTTCATATTGACTTTATTTTGTCATATGCATTAGCATCCTCTATCTTTTTTTTTTCTATACGACAGAATTGGTTTGAAAATTGTTGCATGAATATTCCTTGTGCCAGTACAGTGGTGTTGAGTTCATATGGTTTTAGTATCAAACAAGCACTCATTTCTCAAGCACCATTATTTTCAGAAGTTACAGTTAAGCAATCACAGCTCTAACACGTCTCCAGACTGGGAATTCTTTGTTTTGAATATCAGTGATTACATTCACACTTTCTATATTTGGGAATTTTACTTTGCCTTAGTGCTAGCCTGGTCCAATGGACTGATGTGCTATAACAGCTGGAGGAAATGGGCTTAATTTCATCTAAGAAATTAAGAAATCTGGTTTGTGTGCTTTGAGACCAACCTGTGTTACAGACCAAAGCATGCCAAGATCTTGATTTGTAAATACAGGTTGACTTTAAAAACATGCCCTTCATCTCAAATAAAATGTTAATGCAGACCCACCTGATAGGATCCCATGTTATCTAAAATGTCTTGTTCTTTTCTCTTTTGCTCTGGCTTGATTTAACAGTACTTTAACAGACTACACAGTATCAGTGACACAGAACTCTGATAGCTTTGACTTCTGTTTGTCACTGTACCTCTTTTGTTTGAGCTCTTATTTAACAGTACTCAGTGATCTCTTGGACTGAGAATTGGGAGGAGCACCTAACAAATATCCCTATGGCATTGACTCCTCCCTATACAAAGAGATTGTATTATTTCCAAAAGCCACATTGTAACAGGTATGCTGTGGGTTTGCCTTTGTAACAGAATCAGAGAAAAATAGCACGTATTCATAAACTTTTTCTCAATTATTCCAGTCACATTTGAGTTTTGCAGGTAGTCTTACACAAATCTTTTGATGATTGCCAGCAGCAGCTCCAAACAATTTAGAAATTGCTACTTTAAACCAGTCAACCCAGAGAATTTTAACATCCTAAGGATATTTTTACTAAGAGAGGAATCTTTATGTCATGAAATGTTGGTGCAGCAGGGTAGGTTCAGTTGACTGAGAAAAGCACACACAATTCAAGTTTTCCTTCAGGGTTTTTGGGTGGGCCATTTTAACTGAACATAAAGGTATAAAATCTTTTGGCCTTCTGCAATAGTATTAGAGGACTATTAATACAGAGTAATACATTTATTCTTAAGAACTAATTTAAGAAAAGAATGTTTTAAAATGTATATGTGTTTGTATTTTCATATTTTTTTCCTAATTTCTATCACTTCCCACTTAATTTGATAGTTGCAGCTCTTGGTTTTATCTCTCATGGAGAGGTCAGATGTCTATATAATGCCAGGTCTACATAATTTAATTCTATTTTGTCTTAGAAACTTCTAGCTTTATACAATGAGATGTAATCAGTAAGAAATTATTAAGAAATTCTGCTTAAGATTACATGTTAGAAATATCTTTTTGTATTTACTGTCCTTTGTATTTACCTGCAGATTGTAGGTTCTCATATTTTAAAACTGTGTATTTGCCAATGTCTGTTTTTTAAAAAATTTGAGTCTTTTTTATATTCACAGTTATCTTTTCAGGCAAATATATCCTTCAGTTAGGTGGGTTCTACTGAGACACAGTCATCTAAGTGTCAGCATCTGCCTCAACATACTGCTCCATGTGGTATATTCAGGGTCTAATTAAAGGCAAAGAGACCTGAGCCAATGCTTGCTGAATCTCATGGAAGGGCAGGCTAGAAGACAAGTCAGAATGACACTTCAAAGGATGAAATGAAAGCATGAGGCCATTCAGGTAATGCAGGTCAAAAGGAAAAAAAAACAAAACTAAAACAAAAAAAAACCCCAAAGCAAACAACACCTACAAAGGCTCCATTTAACCTGTAAAAAAAATCCTAGGTGTCTAAAATTCTTTCACTGTCTACCCTCACATGTTATTTGTAGGGATATTTACTGCTTTAAATAATTTTTAATTCCCTGCATGGGATTCAGATGCCCAAACTTGGACACCTAAAGCCAGCTGAGATGCCATAAAGTATCTGAAATACTTGCATAATGCGAACTTAGGAGGGACTTTTACAGACCGGAGTTCTCACTGGGCACCTGGGCTGAAGCAGTTCAATCCCAGTGCATGTATTCTGGGAAAGATTCAACCCATTATATGTATTGAGGACTAAACTCTGGTGCTGAGTCCAGCTGCAGCACTGGTTGAGGGGATACTACTATCCACTTCTTCAGCATTAGCAGTGTCAGGAAACTATTGAGACAGGGAAAAGGAGACCTCTCTATTCCAGGACCTCCTTCAGGTTCCCTTGCTGGAGAGAGAACAGGTAGACTGCACACCTTTCATGCTGAAGATGAAAATATGTTAATGTTGGGAGGAGGAGAAGACCTGCCCAAGGACCAGCAGGCTATGTGAGAGATAGGGAGAGAGGAAGAGAAAGAAAGAAGAAATGATGGAAAGGAGGGAGACAGGGAGGGAAGTAGGAAAAGAAGAAAAGAGAGAGGAAGGACATAAGCCTCGACCCAAGCACTAACATTTATAAAACTGAGCTATTCAAGACTTGGATATTTGGACAACATTTCAGACTCAGCTAAGCAAAATATGCTTCTGGTCATTTCTATTTCTAGTATTATTATTGTTATTTTTCTCACATATGTTACAAATTTTTTAATACTTTTTAATCATGTTTTCTAGCTGTTCCTGTCTTGCAGGCAATTTTGGATTTTTAATTCTCTTCATCCTTCCAGTCTGAAAATAATATCTTCATGTCCTTTTAGTCCCTTTCTACCGTGCCTCTGTCCTCACTGGAGCTGACAGTAACTCTCAGTTTCACATAGGAAATGATTATCCTTAACATATTGTTTCTGTCTCCTCCAGATCATTAATGAAGAAGTTAAGTAAAGCCAAGTCTTGCATATTTCCCAGCTAAAAGTCTTCCTAAAGTTGAAATGCTGTTCTTTAGCATTAATCATTCTCTACCTTCTGTTACAAAAGTAATAAATTATATATTGAAATAACAGAAACCTCCCTCTCTGTCTGCAATCTCAGGGACTGGTGAGTTGTTTGGAATATCCAGTTAATGTGTCTGGATAGACGAGGCTATAATCAGCAGGGTAACCTCCACTGAGACCTTCTGAGAGCTGCCAAAAGAAATCCTGATGATGGAGTCGCTTGTAGGTCTACCAGTTTGATCTGCAACACACGAGAGCCATGGGGACCATTTCCCATTGTGCTGGAAACAAACAATGCAATGACATCCAAGACCAGACTGGTTTAATTTAAATGAGAAATCAGAGGCTTCTGGGATCAGAACTGTATTATCTCCACAGCTGTAGAGCACACTTTCATTTTTTCATCAATCTGTTTACATTAAACCTGAAATAGCTCAAAATTGCAAGCCTTTTATTCTCCTTGTATAATCATTCTTGACAGTACAAGCTATCAAAGTTCTTACTAGAATTTGAGTCTTTACTCATATTTCTTTTCTGCTGCCGTGGTCAGTGTTCCAACACAGAGATACGTTCGATTGCAGCACTTTTGGTTTCCCTGACAAAACACATGGGATGTAACAATTTACTTTTATGTGAATGTATCTTTTATATAATCATTTTCTATAAGACAATATTTTTTTCAGATGTATAATTCACTTATTTAGGAAAGTTGGAGATTCAGCCAAAGATTTGTGGACGTGCTTTAGGTATGCGGTTTTCTACTCACAGTATTTAGTAGAGATACTTATCCTGCATCACTGAACCCAATGGGAGTTGTAGTCTCTACTTAAAGCCTTCTTGTACAGCTTCAAGCCTATGTCAATAAGCAAGAAACATAGACTGCTTGCTAAGTCCCATCTGAATTCTTATTCAAATACTAATAAATTCATGGTTTTCTCCCTAATGAGCCAACAGTACAAAGTCAGGTATCATTAAATTCATTCAATCAGGTTAATGTTGAAAATGATGATACAGTTCTTCTTGAGGATAATTAATAGGGAATGTGAAGCATTACAAAACCCAAAATCTAGATAATATTTCTCAGTGTGGTTCATGACATCTGGATAGATGCTTTTTTCTATACTTAGAATGGTAAATTCTGCATCTGCTTTCATATAAAAAGGATTTATTTAGGATTAAGATTATGTTACACTACAGTGCTGTAAGGACAGAAGAGCACCTGTATGTACCATCTCCATATTATAAGCAACAAATCAAATAAATAAGACAAAAAACTGGAGCAGCTCAGCTCTTCAAGGAGTAAGGACATAAGGGACCCACCATAATGGTTCTGCTCATTCTTAAAGCATTTTACATGCTCCAAATCCTTGCACTAATGACATTTCTCTGACTTTTGTGTGGCTATACAGACTCTGATTGTTGGATCCAGTAGTCTATACACTGTAGGCAGACATAGACTAGAAATGGGGAGCAGATAAATGTTGTTTAACACCACAAAGAAGGGTTGGTAGCAAAGCTGAGGCCAAAAGCTGGAGCTAATGGGCCTCCAGTCCTGTTCTCTGCACTTTGCAGCCTCTCCCCACTGGGACAGGTCCATTGTCTCACCTCTGCCCCCTCCCCGAGGCTCTGGATGTTAGCAGCAAGACTGAGCTTAAATGACTGACCCTGCTCCTCCCCAAAGCACTGAGCCATCCTGGTGCTGATACTTCTATGCTTTATTTTCCCACACAGCAGTGCCAGCTTAGCATTTAATTTTGTTTCATTAGGAGAAAATTATTTTTTAATTATATTTCATTATTTCTCTTAATATTTTCAAGAGTGGTGCTGACAGAGGCTTAACAGAATCCAATCCCTTTTTGATTAGAGAGCATCTCTTGCATTCACCTCACATCTCCATTACAGGCTGTCACATGCTTCATGCACAGCAGTAATGGCCTGGGTAGACACTCATAAATATCCTGCTCATCTCCACAGCAGTGGTGTAATTGAGGGTAAACATGAATCAGTGCTGTTTGCCCACTCCTAATGCGGGTATTTCAGCTCTCTCCCACTGCTCCCTGTGTATTCTGGGTGGCTTTTCCCAATTTAACACCAAACTGCTGCTCTAGAGGGGAGAAGAGACTTGCTGGAATGATGGCAGTTCTCCGGTACTTCTGTTGTCTTCTGTCCATATCCAACTGTCTTAGAAAGGACTGGGACTTTTTTGCTCAAAAATGTAATTCATGCTTTCTAAATGCATGGAATTCTCATGGGATTTGGCATTCAGAAGCTTTTTAGGCTTTCATGTGAGTACAATGACACGTTACTTTGTGATAATGTGTTTTCTAAGGTTTCTGAAGTCAGAGGGAAAGAGCACATCTTTAGTTTCATTTCAGCTTCACTCCTGGCCAGGTGTGGTGTGTGACTGCGGGGGGTTGACCCTGGCTGGATGCCAGGTGCCCACCAAACTATCACTCCCTTCCTCAGCTGGATAGGAGAGAGAAAATATAGCTAAAGGCTAGGGTTGAAATAAGGACAATTGGAGATCACTCAGCAATTACAGTCATAGGCAAAAGAGAGTTGACTTGGGGAAATTAATTTAATTTATTACCAATCAAATCAGAGCAGGATAATGAAAAATGAAAAATAATCTTAAAATACCTTCCCCCCATCCTCTCTTCCTCATGGGTTTAACTTCATTCCTGAATTCCTGACCTCCTCCCCCACTCAGCAACACAGGGAGGTGGGAAATGCGGCCTGCAATCAGTTCATCACACCTTCTCTCTGTTGCATCTTCCTCCTCAGGGGAGGACTCCTCACACTCCTCCCCTGCTCCAGCATGGCGCCCCTCCCATGGAAGACAGTTCTCCACAAACTTCACCAATGTGGGTCCTTCCCACAGGCTGCAGCTCTTCATGAACTGCTCCAGTGTGGGTCCCTGCCATGGGGTGCCATCCTGCAGGAACAGGCTGCTCCAGCATGGGTCCCCTCTAGGGTCCCAGATCCTGCCACCAAACCTGCTCTGCTGGGGACCTCCATAGGCTGCAGTGGGACAGCTGCTTCATCATGGCGTTCACCAAGGGCTGTAGGGGAATCTCTGCTCTGCTGCCTGGAGCACCTGCTCCTCCCCTCCTTCATGGAAATCGGGGCCTGCCGGGCTGTTTCTCTCACATATTCTCACTCCTCTCTGTGGCTGCACTTGATGTTGCACATTTTTTCCCCCTTGCTCACTCTGTTACCCCAGAGGTCCCTGAAGGATTCACCCTTGGCCACAGAAGGGTCCATCTCGCAACCAGTTGGCATTGGCTCTGTAGGACATAGAGGAAACTTCCAGAAGCTTCTCAGAAGCCATCCTTGTAGTCCCTCCCCGCTGCTGACAAAGCTTTGCCACACCAACCCACTACAGTGACATTGTTGCTGAGACCAATATGTCATATATTCATCTCAGGCTTTGTTCTCTCTGTCTGTTTTCTATTCTTTCTTCCACCCTTTTTTCACCAAATAATTTTGAATTATGATCTCCAGTTTGGTGGCAGAGCCTGGATACTCTTTATTTGTTCTAGCATGGAGTGATACAGTTTTCAGTTTGCACTTAAAGGTTGAAATAGGAATTTCTTTACCAAATAAAATTGGCCCAGCAGATGTAAAAGAGCTGAAATCACCAGATCATAGTTCAGTGCACAGAGGTGCTCAGTGAGTGCTGTGTCCAGCCTGACTCAAAGGATGGTCTGCATGTGATAAATAGAGTGACTTGGAGAGTTTAGTAAAGCACACAAGCATACAAGAATTCTTTTAGTCCAATATGCTACAAATATTAGGACTAATTCTAAAAAAAAATTATTGCTTAGTATAAAAGTTTTGCAAAACCAAATTTACTAGAGAAAAAAATTACAAATTTACCTTTCTTTTTTTAAATATGATTTTCTCCAAGTTGTCTCATTTTAGGATGTTTTTAAACCCTGAAAAAAAGGACAATGATCTTAGCCACAGGGGATATTAATACATTGTGGGTAGGTTGGTAAGAACATTATAAACCAACTTTTTTCCTCTGAGAGTTTCTTTAATGGTTTTGCAAGGCATCTCTGTACTTGCAGAAGAAGTATTGGAGGGAACAATAAATTTAGTAGAAGCTACATCTTGATTTAGATGGTGTTGATTCCTATATTGAGAACACTGGATTGTGAAGTCATCTGTGTATATTAGCATAGGGAACATCAGAGCATCAAGTATTTCTTGAAACAGAGAAAACAAAGATCAGAATTGGACTTCCTGCCTATTTCTCACTTTTCTCTTTCCCTCTCCCCACTGAAAGATAAGGGTGAGTGTCCAAAACCCTATGAAGGTCTCTGTATGCAGCTGCAGCAGGATTATTATCTTTTTTTTTTTTACTGTTTGCTCTTTCACAACAGCGTTTCAATATCATGTGTGAGATCAGGGAAAAAACAATATAAATCTGATTGATATTAAATTCCCATTGTGCCATTTCTTCCCTTAGATCTCTAGGTAGCTTTGAATAGCACGACAATTGTTAAACAATATGTACTGTCAAATTTATTTTAAATAATTATACACGAGAAGGGTTACATTGGGAGGTGAATGCCTATAATTTGTGCTGTGCCAGTAGCTTTCAATTAAATCTCAATTTCATCTCTTGGAGCATCCTGGTCCAAATTTGCAACTAATTCTACTTTGAGTTTCAGAATTTAATGAAGTATTTAGGGTGAAGAAAATAACTTCTTAGGTGCTGCAATGACTTTATAATCTTCCACAGTGAGATGTAGAAATGATAAACATGAACAAACCTAAAAGCAGTTTTGAGGTGAGATGCCTGAGGATGAATTGTACATCATACACATGTTCATTCTGCACATGTACCACAACAGGTGAAGGGCAAATACTCTGCTATAAAGAAAGACTGAGAGAATTGAGATTGTTCAGCCTAGAGGAGAGAAGTCTCTGGGGTAACCTTATTGTGGCCTTTCAGAAGTTAAAGGGGGCTCACAGTAGAGCCAGAGAGGGACTTTTGACAATGGTGTGCAGTGACAGGAAAAGGGGGAGGGGCTGTAAGCTGGAAAAGGGCAAGTTTAGATGGCTATTAGGAAGAAATTCTTTACTGTGAGGATGACGTGACACTGGCACAGGATGCCCAGAAAGGTTGTGGATGCCCCATCCCTGGCAGTGTTCAAGGCCAGGCTGAATGGGGCTTTGAGCAACCTGGTCTAGTGAAAGGTGTCCCTGCTCATGGCAGGAGTTTGGAATTAGATCATATTTAAGTTCCTTTCCAACTCAAACCATTTTGTGATTTTATGATTGTGTAAAGACATCAACAGGCTTTGCAGCACTTATTGAATTCCAGTGGGGTTCCTAGATCTAGCTGTGTTAAATGGTAACATAATTTCTACATCCACATCTGTCTCATTTAAATGTGACTTGTGTGGCTGGATGTCTAAATCAAAAACAGTGTGAGAGATGCCAAGCTAGAAGCAAATTGTAAAACATGTTTCTTACCTCAGGTGTCCATAAGCTTGGACATAATACCTTCCAAATAATAGTGTATAGACGCTCTGCTGGGTTCAGTCTGGATAGCCTTATACAGGGATCATAGGGAACAGATCTTCCATGATCTTCAGACCGTGTGCATTGTAACAATACATCTTGAGTGGTTTCACTAGGGTTCAGCAAATCTCAGGACAAAGAAGAAATCTCTCTCACACTGAAGGGTAATTCAGGAATATATTGTTGTTTATGGAAAGCATTTAGTGAAGATGAAGTAACGAAACTTCTACAAGACATAAAAACTTTGCCTGAAAAATACTAAATAGGAAATGGTAGAAAGGCATTTCAAGGTTGCAGTAGATAATTATGTATTTTTAATGACTCAAAGGATTCAAATAGGCCTTTTCCCTCTTAACTGAGGGTCAATAGAAGTCTCAGGCACTGAGGATTAAGAGAATAATTAAAGTTATGAAACTACGATATGCAATCTTGCCTCAAATCTACTTTCTCTGTGCAAAAGGAAATAGCAGTTTTGTGTACCTTGTATTTCCTTCATCCAGACTAGCAAGATGCAAGAAGACAATCTGAGGTGACAAGATGAAGTCATAGCATTTGTACTTGTGTGGCCTAGACTTGTGCTGTTTGTGAAGTGTGCTTCACATCAACACAGCTCTGGATTGCTGAGAATCTCAGTGTGTGATGAATGCATGGCACTTCTCTGATTGTCTCTCTGTAAAACACACTGAAATATCAGAATGAAACGAAAGGCATTTTCCCAACCAATTTGCTGACAGCATGCAACTTGGTGCTAACAAGAGTTTTGCAACTTGAATGAGTTTTAATCAACCCTTAATGGATAGTTTCTCTGTGTGCTGCAGTTATTAGTCACGTACCCTTTGATTCCATTGATTTGGGCTCTTATTGTACATGTGCTGTATTATTTGTGAAACAGAGAAATAAACAGGAAGTTCCTGTTGATGTCTACCAGGTCCTGGTTTACCATCCACAAATTTGAACCATTTCTTCTTAGAAACACATTTATGTACATAATTTTGAGCCTACAATGTTTTCCAACTAATAAGATACTTCTCATAAGAATTATAACAATGGCAAAGCTTTAAATTAAATTGAATTAAATACTGAACACATTTATGTATTTGCTCTCAGGTGTCATTAAGACAAAGCTGGAAAGGACATTTTTCCCACTGGAAGCATATTTATTACCTTACTCAACTCTTAGGGCAGCAAGGTTATTTATTCTTTTATGTTTTCTTTGGTTACTCTTCCATAATCCTTTGTTTGACACAATTCACTGCAAGTCTTCCTTTGTTTCCATTTAAGTTTTGATTCTGTGCCAGCTCTTGTTACACTGAACTCCAGGTATATTGGGATATTAAATAGATTTTAATCACAATGACCTTTGTCAGCAACAGGAAACTGCCCAGAAATCTGTTGGGGTTGGACAGACCTCCAAAATGTGTGTGTGTGAGATATGATTTTATGGTCAGCTCATGTCATTGTGATTTGGAGAACTGAGAGTTCATCCAAGATACAGAATGGGTCATCAGGTTGGAAGGGACCTCACTGAGTCCTCTGCTCCAAACTCCCTGCTCAAGCACAGTCACCTCAGAGCACATGGCACATGATTGTGTCCAGTTAGTTCTTGAATATCTCCAGTAAGGGAGACTCCTCAGCCTCTCTGGGCAATCTATTTCAGCACACAGTCACTTGCAGAGTAAATAAATTCTTCCTCACATTCAGGTGGAACATCCTGGACATCAGTTTCTGCCTGTTGCTTCTTATCCTATTGCACAGCACCACTGAGCAGAGCCTGGTCCAACCTCTGACATCCTTCCTTCAGATACCAATAGACATTGATGAAGTCCCCTCTCAGTTGTCTCTTCTTGAGTCTGAACAGACACATGTCCCTCAGCCTGTCCTTGGAAGAGAGATGCTTCAGTCATCTTTGTTGCCCTCCAGTAGACTTGCTTCAGGAGTTCCATGTCTCTCTTGTCCTGAAGAGCCCAGAACTGGGTACAGCATTCCAGATGGGGCCTCTGTAAGGCTGCATAGAGAGTCAGGATCACCTCCTTGACCTGCTGGCAATGCTTTTCCTAATGCACCCCAAGATACCATTGGCAATTTGACACAAAGGCACACTGCTTGCTGGATGCATATGGACACCTTGCTGTCCACCAGGACCTCCAGGTCCTTCTCTACAGAGCTGCTGCCCAGCAGGTCAGTCGTCAGTCTGTACTGGAGCATGGAGCTATTCTTCCCTAGGTGCAGGGCCCTGCATTTGTTGAACTCCAGGCAGTCCCTCTTTCCCCATCTCTCCAACCTGCCATGGTCCTTCTGAAGGGCTGCACAGCCCTCTGGTGTATCAGCCACTCCTCCCAGCTTTGTGTCACCAGAGAGCTTGCTGAGGAGGCACCTACTTCTTTATCCAAGTAATTTATTGAAGTTAAACAATACTGGGCCCAAATAAAAGTCCCTATTTTTCTAAAATGAGATCTGAGACCAGGATTCCATTCCTTGTGTCTCTGTGTACCAGCAAAGGAACTCTAAGCAATATTTATAGTAAATGCAGCACATATTTCAATCATTAGATCCAGAGGGTGTGCTTTTCAATTAGGATATTTCCTCTCCCCCCAGTAAAGACTGTCCTGAACACCCTGAAGATCTTTTCAAATTAAAGTGTGATAGAGTACTGTTTAAAAGTAGAATTAACTGCTCCAATGCTATCTCACTGTTCAGACATCCCTCCACCCGAAACCACTTCAGTGAGCACATCCTACAGATATTATGTAAAAGAATGTTCTAAGGAGGGATATGCTCAGTGTCTCCTGCTGACATTGCTCCATTTTACTGAAATCCTCATATTCATCTGAAAAAATAGGTTAGAATTTTGGTATCTGACTTATCAGAAAAATGAACTTGACACAAGGATGCTCAGACGTCATTCTTCCTCAGTTCTTCCCGCTAGTGCTGTTCTACTTTGCATTAAAAGTTTAAAAGTCTTTGGAGACAAAGAGAATTTGTCCTTATCAGGGTAATCAGGACACATGCTCCAGAAGAGGGACACCTTTTTTTTAGTTTAAATGCTAACAAATATTAAATTTGCACACAGTGGGACACCAGCCAGTGAAGGGTAAAATCTTCCCACAAGTGGACAAAATACATCATAGTGGACACTCAGCCAAGAGATTTGTGATGTTTCCTTCATCTACCTGATGAAAATTTAAACTGTTTCTTTCAGCTGGCGCACTGCCTTTGCCAGCACACTGTGATGAATCCAGGCTTCATTTAGCTTTCATTTTTACAACTAACCAGCATAGTATTGATTTTTTTTTCAGAGCAGTCACAGAGTTCAGATTTTATTTCAGTGAGAAAAAACAACAAACACAAACTAAACCAGGTTTTACTATTCCATCTTTTCTCCTCTCCCCTTTCTCAGTTCAGCAGTCACACCAAAAGGTCATTCCTTTGAACAGGCTCTAACCATCATAATTAAATTAACCATCATAATTAAGAGTGGCTGAAGAGCCGCTGCAAATCAGTCCAAAGTCAGCATGACCACTAAGGATTAATTCCATTTTCATAACTTTATGTACATCTTGAGCAGCTGAGTTTGTTTCAGCGTTTGCTTGAGCATGGCCCTAATGCAGATCCCATGTATTTGTGATTTCCTCTCTGAGCTACGAGAATGTGTTCCTTCACCTGAAAGCACACATAGCATAGCACACTGCATGGGCAAAATGTCAGTTCATGACTACTAGAGAGACATATTTATTCCTTACATGCATTTTCCCTACTTTCCCCCTTCCCATTCCTATCGACAAGCAAACTTATTCAAAAGATAAGAAAAAGTGTCAAAACTTCCATGTTTTGGGGTTTGTTTTGTTTTGTTTTGATTTTTTCAGAATTGTTCATTGTTACCTGAAAATACAACTCCTGGTGTATACATTGGAGCTCAATTATGAAAAAAACTCAAGCAAAATAAAAATAAAAATAAAAGATACGAAAAGAAAATAATCATCCTGACATTTCCCTGAAAATTGAATGTTCTTTTTATATAAACACCAAAGACTGGTTTCATTACTGAGTGTCAAGGGGTCACTCAATAGCAAAAGCTCCTGCATGTCACTCAATCTACACTTTGGCATTTTTCCAATAGGAATTTGCTTTCTATAGTGGTACTGGGGTAGTTGTAATGTTAAATGAATAATGAACATGTGAGACAGTGGTTTAGGTGCTATAACACCTGCATAGGTAATAGGATCAAGGTATGCCTGCTGAAGCTTAAGAAAAACACTGCCTTTTGCCAAAGTCTAATGTTTTCAATGCCAATCAAACACTGGGCTGCAGCACCCAGGTTTGCTAAAGCATCCTGACCTTTTTGTTTCTCTTAGCTATTCCCAATGTTGTCTTCACTGTAGGTCTGGAATGGGGTTCTTCGATAAATTGACAGTCTAGTATTACAGCCTCAAGTCTGAGGTCTGAGAGACAATCTTCCAGCAGTGCCATTAACTTCAAATTCTGGGAAGATTATAATTACATGAGAATGTTAGTTTTGCCTTGAAAGCCAGAATGGAGACCTTATGGTTAGAGTGGTTGAAAAGAAAACCTTAAAATAATTATTTCCATTTCTACCCTTAGCTTTCTTTAATCAACTTACTGCTATTGGAAGTTCCAGCTAAAAATCAGTTAATGTTACTTACAATCTTCTACAGCAAACCTTGAAATCTATGTATGAAAAACATTTCATAAAACATCATCTTACCATTTCTATTATGTGTTACTTTTCCTCCTCACAGCTAACAATCACCTTTGACATAACATTACTCATAATGGACTCAAAAGATTTTTAGACAATTTTCCAAGTCATTATGTTCATTAAGTCTACTCTGTCAGACTTATATGCAATGGGAAGTGCTTTTTCATGACATAAGTGTGCATCTGACTCAAATACAACCTAACCATTTTGCAATTCCACATGTGGGCATTACTCAATCATCTTTCTTATTTCTTTCAATGCTCTGAGTTTCCAAAGAGTAAATGGATTATTTGGAAGTGAATTAAAATGTGTTCAAAATATATGATGGAAGGCAATTTCCAAACAGGACAGGAATGAGCCAACAAATGAATTTATTTAAAAAAAAAAAAAAGAGAGAGAAAAGGAAGAAAGGTCAACATTAATTTCTCCCATATTTGAATTGACTTGGGAACAGAATTTCAACCAGAGAAGGGGGACATGAATAATATCCATCTAAAATAGCCACTTAAATTTAATTTTAGGAAATGCCTCCACAAAACAAAACCAAGTGCTTTGTCTCAAACAAAATGTTTCTATTAGCAAAAATAATCTGTTCTCCACACTTCTCTGCTCAGCATTGTCTGTAACAGGTCTGTGCTGTTCAATGGAACACACACTTGAAGAAAGCCAAGAGGAGAACCAGACAGTCTTACCAATATAATGCATAGAATCATAAAATATTTGAAACAAATGCATCTGCTATAAAGCAGGTTGCCATAAAAGTCTTAAACCCACTATTGAACTGATAATAAAGAGGTGGAGATGGAGATCCTGAAATGCTCTCACTGTCCTGTGTGAAGTGTTTGCTCACATGCCGTCCTTGAGACGAGTCAGCAAGTGCTGGAATTGTTCAGCACCTCTAAATATTCCAGATTCTTTAATTATGTGACTTACAAAATTTGATATCTAATTTGGGGCCCTCAGTTTAGAAGATTTCACTGTGAAAACAGTGAGCTTACAAAAGACAGCTAGAGTTTTTTCCCTAGAGAAAACTACACCATGTTTCAAAGGAGAAATTAGTGGCAGCATTAAAAATATGATCATAATCCATTTTAAGCACTTACTCCAAACTTGCCAGAATGTGAGTTTAAAAATCTCTCCATTGGCTTATGTGAAACTGGAAAATTATTTTTTAATTTAACAAACCTGTTATAGATACAAGCTTTTATTTTATGCTTTAAAAGTTTTTATGAGAATTGAAGCTGTAACTCTCTCCCTCCCAGCCCTCAAGTACACTGTTGTTGTTTTATACACAGTATTTCCCTTTCCACTGTCAGCACAATGAACCACTTCAAAATATCACTGGCTGTTCTGGCTGCTCCACGAGACTTTGCAAAGTAAAACAGGCAGAAAGTAGCTGGGTGAGCAAACATAATGGCTGGAAGACAGATGAGTAATCAAAACAAGAACTTGTGTGTTGTATTAGCCTAATATTGCTACATTGTCTTTCGATTCTATTGGCATTTAGAGGGAAAAAGGAAATTCTCAGCAGCACTAAACTAAATATAGTTCATGAATACAAAGTGTTTCTGCCAACAAAGCAAAGATTGCAGTTTATACAATGCAAATGAAGAATTGTTACAAAATTCCATTGTTCATGAATCTGGAAAGCTTTAGCATATCTATGGGGATTATCTAAGTATATGTTGTGTTTACTTGGGCTTTCTTTCTCTTCTAACAACTTTTTTTTTCCTGAGATATGTAAGTATGAGATTTCCCTGATTCAAAATCTGGGCAAAATCAAGACTCTACAGACATTTTCTGTAACCCATAAACTCAAGCCTTAGCCTGTGATAAGACATACAAATAAAGACACTATTTGGACATCATTTGAATTTCAGATGCTCCGTTGTCTGCTGCTCATGGACTATTCTTTGAATCTGATTTGGTTCTTTTTGAGATTAAGGTCAATTTGTTAATTTAGAATTTGCTAATTGGTCTAATTTTTATACTGAAGACAACTTCAATTAGTTACCTTGGACTTTTAGTTTTCCCATTATATAATATGGAGTAATTTTTGATGTTGAATTCTAATTCAGTAATTTGTGTTTTGAAAAATGTAAACTATGGACATTTTCACAGAATTTTAGCACATTATCAAGGATTGGAAGAGATTACAAAAGGAGTTATTAGTATGTATATTCTCAAAATTAAGTCCAAAAGATGAAAAAATAGCTACAGCTTAAGGGTTATAATTTTTTTTTTGTTTCTATAATCTGTTTATTTTTCTGGATGTTTTCAGCTATTGAAGAATATAACCTTCTGTGTTTATGGAAACTGGAAACCAAAATCTTTCAGTAATAGCTGAAAAGAAAAGAATTTATCTTTTTTGTTATTGGTGGATTTTTAAATGAAAAAGAAATGTCTTATTCATGTATCTTTTTATCTAAATACGTAGGTTTGCTGGAAATTAAATGTGTAATCAGAGAAGTAAAAGAAGTGATCCACCCTAATGGAATTTTATTATGTATATGGATGTTCTTCAGTAATATCTTGTTATAGGACCATGCCATCCTCCACACTGCTACAGAGAATACAAAAAAAAAAATAGTTTACACTATATACTGAAGCTGGGAATTCCGTTCAGTCCTATGTTTTCATACTTGTTGGAGTTAAGAAACAGGCGGGGGGCAGGGGGGGGATGTCAAAGAAAAGAAAAGGTCATGTTGGAAAGTGCCAGTTCATCAAAAGTAAAATTTCCTTCCTGGGAACATGCCAATTTCAATTAGTAAAAAAGCCTTAGGTACACAATGGATTTATTTTGGTCCCAAAATAGCATGTCATCCAACTATAGCTCCAGGGATAGGTCACTCAGGAGTGCAATTAATTTCCTGGTGCATCAGGTGTCTGTTATGTAGGTGTTTGGGTTTAAGACAGTCAAACCTTACTGTTATTACAGGAGGACAAAAAGGCACTTTAAGAGTCTGATTCAACTGGTCTGCTATAAAAATCTACTTTAGAATAGGACCAATCATGCCCAGAAATTCTCATTTTTGGATATTGATAATAGATGTTGTTAAGGCAACTAATGCAAAAGTAGACATCAACGTTAAAACTGATAGCCCTACCTTATGTTTCTCCCCAGTTCAAAAATGAATCAGGAATTTGAACCAGAAGCTTCTGCTGCATAGATCCAGACTATAATGGAGGTACAGGAAACTTTCCTTAAGTGCTGCTTTACCCATGAAGGTATTAAAGTTATCAGAAACTAGACTGTGATAGTGTTTTTTGTGTAGGAAAGTGAAAATTATTTCCCCTCCTTGCTACTTGAGAACTTTATTCACATGTAAAATGTAGACAAGAATGCTATTTTTTTTCAGATGATTCCTACAAAAAGCTTAAATCAAAAATCTAAAAGGAAAATAAAATTAACCTCTTAAAAGTAAGTGAAACTCAGAGAATCTCACATTTCTATGTGACAGTAAAGCCGTATAAGGAAGATAGAATTTCTGTTTTAACTGATCTTTAAACTATTAAACAAAACCGCTGTTACTGCATAGTCTATTGACCATTTGCTAGGCTTTTATGCTTGCTAATCCCCTTTTCTATTGCCCAGTTCTCCTCTATGTTTGTGTTGAACTAATTGCTGTAACGCTGACCAAGATTTTCCCCTTCTCAATTTCACTTATTAATTATTTATATGCCCGAAATCCTACAAAAGGATTGCTCCACTAAAATTGGATGTTGTTTTTCATGTAATCTGGGATGTTCAGTCATTTGAAAAGTTGACTCTCCTCAAAAGAGGCTTACCTATATTTTCATAGTGATCAGGTACTCTAAGAATGCTTTATCTGAAAGGTGTTTGTATCCATGGCAAAACACTCTAAAGTTCAGTTTGTATCAACCATTGCAGAGCACTGGAACATGTCAAATACATGAAACTGTTTGATAATATAGTAAGGGGGAGAAAGAAAGAAAAAAAACACACAGAAAATACAGGAAAACGCACAGTTGTTGGGATACCATGAATTTCACAGAGAAGTTAAAAAAAACCCTCTGCTCAAAATTTGTGCACTACTTCACATCTCCCTCCCTGCTCCAAAAGGGAGGCTGTATCAGGAAAAAAAGGATTCATTGCATTTTTCAGTTTTACAATATTTCAGTCAAACTTGAACTCCAGTTTCATAGAAGAGCAGGCTGTGCATGTATTTCTGAACCTAAATGTAGTAAAGTCACATTTCACAAAGTGAAAGTTTTGATCATCTGATTTTGAGTAGCAAGCTTTTAGTCACTTGTAGATGGGTTTATTTTTCAAAGGGTGGCTCTGTAGTTCTTTTTAAAGTTTCTTCATTTGAATATACTGTGTTAACAACATTAAAAATAATGTTTGGTATGTGTGTTTTTTAGTTTATGAAAATGATATCTAGCTGTTATTCAGCACATCTAGTTAGCATTTCCCACGTTCTTTAGAAATGTAAGAGTTATTGCTTCCCTTTTAAGGAAGTGAAAGGTAAACCATACAGACATCTGGACTGTTATACTTTTTAACCTCTCTGACCACTTACAATCTGAACTTTTTTGGTGCAAGGTTTCTTTTATTTTACAATTGCCTATAGTGTTGTCTTACCAAGATACCCAAAACATCAGTCAATGGGAAGTCAAACTGAAAGGGGTTGAATGTGGGCATTTGGGATCAGTTTTGCTTCCTTCAGTAATCTATGGGCTTCAGGATTGTCCTTTCCATTATATCTACCTCATACTGTTCAAATACATCCTTGCCAGAAAGATAGAACTTATAAGCCCAACAAGAAAGGCATGATAATGAGAAGCTGGAAGTCATCATAGCTGGAAAGCTATGACTTAGCTGTCATTGCGGAAACTTGGTGTCATGAATCCCACGGCTGGAGTGCAGCTATTGGTTGCTACAGGCTGTTCAAAAGGACAGGCAAGGATGAGGGGCAGAAGGGTCGCCCTCTACATCAAGAAATGGATAGATTATGAAAAACTGTTTCAGATGAGTAGCCATGAGCAGGTTAACAGCTTCTAAGTAAAAATCAGAGACCAAGATACAAGGGAACCTTGCTGGGTTTTGCTACTGGTTGCCCAGTCAAGGGGAGCCTATTGAGGAAGTTTTGCTCCCGCTACAGGAGGCATTGTGTTTACATCCTGATGGGGGACTTCGGCTATCCCAACATCCGCTGAGAAAGTAGCACAGCCAAATTGTAGGTAATCCAGGAGACTTCTGGAATGCATAGAGGATAGCTTCTTAAGCCAGGTAATAAACCAGGGGGAATGTGATAGTGCATCTAATGGTCTCCAATATAAGTGAGCTAATTGGTGGCATCAAGTTTGGAGACAGCCTCGGCTGGTGGAGTTTGGATATCGGTCAAATGAACAGTAAAGTCAGGACCTGAATTTCAGGCAAAGAAAATTCCAGCTGTTTAAGACTTTAATCAATAGGACCCCATGGAACCTGCCCTCAGGGACAAGAGAGCAGCACAGAGCTGGCAGATCTGTAAGAACATGTGTAAGAAATCATCAAAGAAAGGCGAGAGCCCAGCACGGCTGTGTCGACACCTGCTGGTCAAAACAAAGGGCAAGAAGGAAATGTACAATTAGTGGAAGCACAGACTGATATCCTGGGAAGAGCACAGGGGCACTGTCCAGTTGTGAAGAGGTGGTGGCATGAAGACCAAGGCATGTACAGAGCTGAAGTTGGCAAGGGCTGCAAAGAGTAATAGCTTCCACAGGTATGTCAGCAAGAAAGGCAAGTCCACAAAAGTGCATGTCTCTAATGAAAAAGACTGACCAACTGGCAACAAAAGATGAGAAAACTATTGAGGTACTTAACCTTTTTGCCTCAGTCTTCATGGGAAATATTCAAGGCCAGGTTGGATGGGGCTCTGAGTTACTTAATCTTTCCTCTGCCTGCTTTTGGTAGCTGTGTATTGGGAATCATGACAGGATACTGTGTTTTGAAGCACTGTGAGGTCTACTGAGCTTTACATAGAAGCTAGGAAATAATACTACTAATAACATTAATGCTAATATAACAGTAAGAAAATAAACTTTTTTTAGCAAATACAGATAAGTTATTCATTACTTTTATTTTTTTTTTAAAGTGAACCAAGCTCATTGTGATGAATTTACAATCTTTTTTGTCTTCTTTTTTTACCTGTGCAGTCATCTCTGTGCTATGAGAATTGAGCCTGGTCCAAACTGTGAGCATATCAGGTGTGAGCTGGAGCCCATTCTACAGTTCAGTTTCACCTATGAGGTTTCCAGGCCATAAAATTCAACACCACTCCACAAAGAAAGGTGTGGATAACCAGATTTACTTCAAAACCTTACACCTGATTTGTATTGGTTCCCTGCTATGGGGAAGTTGGAGCTAGACAGTCTTTAAGGTCCCTTCCAATCCAAACCATTCCATGATTCTACACTAAACATTGAGTGACTTTGGGTGGCAAACTGACACCTATTTCCTACAGGCCTGTAAATATGACCTCAGCAACAATGTCAGAAAATTGTATTCCAGCTGATGGTATTTTCTAGAAACACTATCTGGCACGAATTTCAAATATATGAAAAATACAGAGAAGGAATAAATGATCCACATACCAAGCTCAAATTACTTCAGAGAATAGGAAGAGCAGATAAAAATCACTATTTCCAGTCCTGAACACACTGTATGTATAAACAAACTCCAGAATTCCAGCTTGACAGTCCACCAGTTTTCAAAATCACTATTGCAAGGACACCAGCCAAGGATAAATATCCATGGCCAGAAAACATATGTGATGACCAGATGCAGCAGCCGCTATTGGACAAACCTACACGTACACAAAAATGCAGTGTGAGGCTGCCTTTGCTTTCTACATCTATTCTCTGAATGTCCTTTTGTTCCATCATAGTACTGAAGACTATGAACAACTTTGAAGAAAACCATCTCAAAGGAAACAACTACTTTCAGTGGGCTGATGTAACACAACTGATATTTTCTAAGGGGCTGCAGCAGAAAAGTTTCTGAAAGCCTTTAAAGAAAATATGACTATTTATAAAAGGGAAGGAAATGAGAGAAAAGTCCGAGAAAAGTCCATGAAAAGTACCCACAGCCATTTACTCAAATAATAATAACAATAATAAAAAAGTATCCTCATTATTCTAAAGAATATTTTTCCAGTGTGTCTGAAAATGTCTTTTCTAATGTTTCCTTTTGTGCTATTCAGATCAGAGCTTTATTATTGTGACAGATGACAGAAGTTATGGGATCTAAATCCATTTAAACAAGGATGCCAAAGACAACTGCAGAAGCAGCTTTTAATCCAGCATACGATTTTTCTGAATTTTGGCACATTATATGCTCATTGTACAACACATCCAAGACTGCCATCTAATGCTGCTCAGGAAAATTCTTAGTTCAGTCTTATCCTTTTGGCATAATATAACAGCAGTAGGAGCACTGCAGCAACATAAAAACAAACTTAGAAAATAATTTTCTTTAATCAAATAACCTTTTGTTTTGCTACTGCTGTTTAATTCCCTGCCGGTTTGTATATTAGGCAGTAAGTAAAAATATTTTTAAATGGTGTAGCTGTGATGAAAAATCTATTAACAGAAAATTCTACAATGTTGCTTTATGTAATATGATAAACATTGACCCATGAATGTTTATTTATGTATTGTCTGTTCACTTAAATTTATCAGTAGGCTGAACATACATGGTACTTGCAAATTCTTATCTGAACTTGTTTCTCAATGCCTTGCAAATAAATTCTCCTGTAAATACTGTAGTTTGATCCAAAGCCATTGAACTAGATAAGATCAATAAGATGATGGGCTTCAAATGGCTGTGAATCATGTGCTTGAATAATACATCCGTTACCTTTATTTTTGCCATGTTAGTACTTGAATCACTCTTTGCTAAAAATAACATTTATTTAATCTTGCTAAGAATGTCTGAAGATTGTTGTGCAATACCAGGAAAGAAACGCTTTTACAAGAGTAAATTACAAGTCTCTTCCCTAAAATAACACTACAAGATTTACCGAAGTGGTAGGTGATGGAGTATAAGGAAATAAAATTAATTTCATTTTAAATTTTATGCTCTGTTCCTGCTCCTCTACTCAGCCTTAGTGAGGTCACATCTGGAGAGCTGTGTCCAGTTCTGGGCTCCTCATTATAAGAGAGATATGGAGCTCCTGGAATGGGTCCAGTGGAGACTCTGAAGATGATGAAGGGACTGGAGCCTCTCTCTAACAGGGAAGGGATGAGGGAGCTGGGTCTATTCAGCCTCAAGAAGAGATGACTGAGAGTGGACCTCATCATGTCTGTCAGTGCCTGAAGGGAGCTTGTCAACAGAATGGATCCAGGCTCTCCTCAGTGGTGTCCAGCAACAGGACAAGAGGCAATGGGCAAAAACTAATGCACAGTTCAAACTGAACAAGAGGAACAACTTATTTACTGTGCAAGTGAGTGTGCACTGGAAAAGGTTGCCCAGAGTGTGCAATCTCCCTCACTGGAGACATTCAAGAACTGTCTGGATGCAATCCTGCATATTGCCGTCTGGGATGATGACCCTGTTTGAGCAGGGAGGTTGGACCAGATGGCCCACTGTGGTCCCTTCCAGCCTGATACATTCTGTAATACTGTACTAATTCCATTTACAAAGAATTGCACTGTTTACCTCTGAGGGCAAGGAGGAATTACTTTCACTGCTAAATGGTGTGTTTGGGCATTCTTTCAAACCTTCCTTGTACACCAACTTTAACAAGCAAAAGATATTGTCAAGCCGATCTGAAACTTCTGGTGGAATTAAACATTCAGGGATCTCATGTCCTGCTCACACACTTGAAGGTAGACTGATTCAATGTTAAGAGCTATCCTGCTGCACCACCAGTGTGAAGCACTGCTACCTATAGAGGACAGAATTTAATGTGTGATAACACATATTCTCTGAATAGCTATAAAGTCCTTAAAGGTAACCAGCAGTGCTGGACCCCGTTGGCTTGGCTTTCTGGAAGAGGTTTATCCTGTATGTTGCCATGATACGGCAGAACGATGCACTTCATAATATTAACATTAAAATGATCATCACTAGGCATCTCTACTACAAGGACGGGAAAATGATTGAACATTTCTTGAGGATGTAGGATTATGGTGGAACCATCTCTACACCAGAGAGATTGCATACATTGATAAGGGTCCAGTGCTATGGCTATAACAAAAGGAAAATATATAAATTTCAATTCTGAAAAATATAGATTACATATAAAGTATCCACAACAAGTCATTACTCACTGGCTTAAGGATTGGGGGTTTTTTTTCAAAATTATATGTAAAGCATGTGTTGAATAATTTGAGGGTGTATCTGTGAACAAATAGATTTCTTCAACACTTGGTAATATTCTGATGTGGTATTCACTCATGCCTTTAAAATTTGCTATTGAAATCCAGCAATCGAGCTGTACTGATTCATCCAGAGTGATCTGGCAGATATGGCAACAGTCTTACAGCAGCTCCATGTCCTTCTGCAGCAGAAGTGGGAAGTCAAGAGGCATATCTGGGGCATCTGAATGGTGCTAGGCACATTTATGCAGTCATCTGAGCAGGTTCTATGGAATCTGTGGCACCATTACTAAACAGCTTGAAATACATCCTGTATCTATGCTGAATATACCTGAAAATATAGGAATAGATGCACTACAAACTCAAAAAATTAGGTAGACATAAAATATTTATATGGTTTTCATGGAGATCTAACAGAACAGATACAAAATTTTCTTAATTTTTTTGGACTGCCTAGTGGTTAAAATTTTTTTTAAAAATCTAGACTTTAAGAAAAAAAGTTTGAAATAGGCCAAGGATGTGGAGTATGCACAATTTAATGCATATTTACTGAAATGCACAGCAATAATCATCGAGTTTAAAAGTGAACTCAGTGCTGCATGTCATTCAAATTAGTGATAACTTGGGCAAAACATTTTTCTGTAATTAACGATCCTTATTTCGAGGTCCTTTGAGGCTATATGTTTCATAGATTCAACAACAAGTACACCCCAAACTATGGTGTTTAACAGCTCTTTTGCTAAGATTTAGAGCCATTTGAACAACACCCTTAACAACAGTAAGTTTTAACTGTTGGTCAACCCTGAAGTGGTCAGGCAGTTGGACTATATGATTGCTGCAGCACCCTCCAACTGCAACTATGTTGTTCTATTCTATTTTAGTTTATGGGGGAAAACAGAATGAGTTTTAACAGCTTTAAGATCTATACATTATTCCTTGACCTAATGAAGGAATGGATAAGTAATTACTTCCATCAGTGGGAGGAAAAATCCTCATAGACTACTCAGCTTCCTTCTCTGTTCTTTTTCTTTCCACTGAAAGCATTTTACTCTTTGGATTTTTGACATCATGTCAGCAACTTTTTGCTTGTTCATTCTTTCAAACATAGCCACAAGGCATATTGAGAATCAAAATTGCTTCAGTACTTGACAGTACGGGTTTTGTAAATCCTCTCTTATCCCTGAATTGTAGAAAGAAAGTCGGGATTTGCAAGTAAAAGTGTTTGAGTTCTTCATTCAGGATTCATTGACTTAATTGGTGAAGCTGTTTTGAGATTTGTAAGCATATTCTGGGACTCAGAAATACTTTGTGAGATTTGCAAAATGCACAGACTTTCCAATGTCAACAACATACTCCTCAAATCAGCTGAATATCAACCTAGTATTTTAACAGAAATTTGGTTAGTTTTTAACAATGCCTGTTCAGGTTTCCAGAGATCACAGACTCTAAGACATCACAGGTACATGGATTTAGGGCTTTGTAAGACAAGTGCTGCTGTGAGTTGTTATTTTTTTTCTGACAAGGTTCCTGGCAAAGTAACAGACAGACAGGTATCAGGTATCAGGCAGCTGGAGAAACAGGTAGGAAGAGAGATCCTGGCATTGTTGGAACATGAAGGGTCAGACCCTGTGCAAAGACCATTGCACAACTTTGTTCTCTAAGGTCACGTCGTGGAGAGATTAAAAATGGAAATGGTATTTCTGTCACCGCTGAAAAGAAATCTGTTATGGTCTCTGGTGGCTCTTAGGTGTTTTTCTTTGACCCTTCTAGTGGAAACAACCTCACTAAATAACTGCCTGGAGGAAAGGGACCCACACTGGACCAGCACTACTATTTGTTAATACCCTCATTCACAGTATTTCTACAGGACTTGATCCAAATGTCGTTGGAATCAGTAGTAGACTTTGGATTTGACATTTTAAGAAACTGGAAACTAATCCATCCAAATTATGATTGGCCAAATAGAGGAATAGAATAGAAATAGGAATAGAATAGAATAGAATAGAATAGAATAGAATAGAATAGAATAGAATAGAATAGAATAGTTCATTTGGGAGGTACCTAAAAAATCATCTAATCTGATTGCCTGACCAATTCAGGGCTGACCAAGTTAAAGCACGTTGTTAAGGGCATTCTCCAAATACCTCTTAACACTGACAGACTTATGGTACCAACAAGCTCTCTAGGAAGCCTTTTCCAGTGTTTGACCACCCAAGAAATGTTTCTTGTCCAGTCTAAACCTCCCCAGGGGCAGTTTTGAACCATTCTCATGCATCTTATCATTGGACAACAGAGAGAAAAGATCACTTCCCTCTCCACTTCCCTCCTCGGAAAACTGTAGAAAATAATGAGGTTATCCCTCAGCCTCCTTTTGAAGGCCTTAACATAATGAGATTGTCCCTCAGCCTCCTTTTGAAGTCCTTAACCAATATCTACAATCTCTACAGATGGGCTCCTGCTTTTACTTATGCAGCATGTCAGGATCGTGGTCCTTGTCACTGTAGGTGCTTTACAAATACACAGGAAGATAAACCCCCTATTCTAACAAGCTAATAAGATAGTAACTGGCCATAAATAACAGTAGCAGGAATGTAAGAAAGAAGGATGACAGCAGCAAATATAGGAAGATTACACTGGTAGCTACTGAGCAAGTTGATGCCCTACTGAAGGCAATGGCTTTCTATTTACAAGCAAAAAAAATGAAATCAATGGTCCATGGCTGATTGAGAGCCAAAGCATCATATGCTAGCCAATTCCTCACAGACATCACAGCACACACACCTCATCTAAGGCTTACAAGGAATGGGTAAGTGGGTAATGCACTGCTTCCATCCTCAGAGCAAGACAAATTCTTTGTTTAAAATAAATGTGGTAAGTCTCAAGTAGCCAGAAGTAAAACATATGAATGACTTTAAACCATAATAGACTTTTCTTAACAATGAAAAAAGATTCCCGCTCAAAAGTATTTTACCCAGTTTCAAGGGTAAGAAGTTTTCATTTATTTCTATGAGAAAAAAGGAATTAATCAGCATACTGCAAGTTATTGGCTGCCTTATGAAACAAGGCTGTACATTTTGTGAACTAGGATAAACAGTCAAAAAACCCACATCCCAAATTAATGTCTGAATCTAAGTACAAGAGCTTCACAACTACCAGAGCTGTGTGCAGCTCAGTGGGCAACTTCTAGGTAGAAGGCAGAGGATCTGCCAGGTCTTGAAGTCTCTTCCCTCAAACCACACAATTTATTCAGTAAAAATATTTGCACATTTTCCCACTAAGCAGTGGTGTAAATACTTCAGCAATGAGACATCTAAGTACACACCAGAGCAGGAAGACACAGGTCAGCGATACCTCTTCACTGTCTGTGCATATTTTATCAGTCAAAACCTATCTAACAGTCTGATATCTCAGATTAGAGAAAAACAAAAAACAAACAAAACCCCAACCAAACATAAAAACCCCAAAGAAAAGCAAAAAAAAACCCAAAGCCCCCCCAAAAAACAAACCCCAAACCCTAAAAGAACGGGGAGAAAAAAAAAACAAAAGGAAATCTATAAAAATTGTTAGAAAAAAAGGAAAGAGTTCTAGGAGCTCTTTAAAGAGAACTGAAGTACCTAAAATGTCATAAATACACATCTAAAAGGGAGGACAACATTAGTTATAACCCTTCCAGGCTCAACAAAGGACTGGAAGAGTTACAAATTAAAAGGCAGTATTTAGCAAACAGAAAGGGGAAGCAAGAGCTATCAACTGGGAGGAGAAGTTATAGGTTGCAGGAAATTAAGGCAGTAAAAGAGCAAAATCTTTGACTAGCTGGAATAAGGTAGGTTCTGAATAATAGCTATAATAAAATTCTGGTGCTTAGGGGGGTGGCAGAACTTTTAATGACAGATATGTTTATTCAATATTTCTGTTTTGTATCTTGAAAGAAGCAGGAGGACGTATTTGAATCATATGAACATGATAAAGTATTTTCCAGTCCATTAGTAGCTGTGGAGGGTGTTAAACATCTCTCAGAGATAAATAATTTTAAATCAGCAGGCCAGAATACTTGCTTGGATGGATTCTGTGTGAGTTGATGGAGGACATCTCTAGTTCATGCTCTGAATTTTGAATAGACAGGGTAAATAGACAGGGATAGAGGGAAAACACCAGCAGGCAGGACAAATCCTAGCACTCTGTTCTAATTCAGATAAGGCAAGGTGGTCTGGGATACTACAGACACAATTATCCTGATAGCTGTCACACATAAAATTTAAGGAAAACCTGATTCTGGTATAAATTCCTAAATTATTAGGTTGGGAAGGTGATTAATGTCAGTCAATATATTTTTATTTTCCTGGATAATCTCAATGCAATAAAAAAAATAATTTTTTGAAATGACAGGTTTGATAACTGTAAACATACTAGGACTTCAGAAGAGTGTGGGATTTAGTATTTCACTACCTTCTGGTTAGAAGTTCTCAAGAAAGAACATTAGGTGGGTTGAGAACTCTGGGACTGTCTATTCTCAGAAAGTTCAGTGCAAAATTGCCAGCCTGGGGAGGAAGAATAGACAAAAAAGATTTGCCAAGGACTTGCCTAATGCTGCTCATTATTTTCAGAAGGAAACCAGAAGGAAACAAAAGGGGGAAAAAAAAGACATCAGGACTGAAAGCACAGGAATTCCTAAGGAAATCATGTCAGTATGCAAGTGAAACTGCATGCCCATGGGAAAATCCCCTCACCAGCCTTCTTGTAAGCCCCCTGTAGGTACTAGAAGGCTGCTATAATGCTTTCTAGAGCCTTCTTTTCTTCAGGCTGAACAGTCGCAGCTCTCTCAGCCTGTCTCCAGAGCAGAGGTGCTCCAGTCCTAGGATCAGCTGAGCGGCCTCCTTCCAACATGTCAACATCTTTCTTGTGATGGGTGCCCTAGACCTGGAAGCAGTACTCCAGGTGGGGTCTCACAAGAGCAGGGTAGAAGGAGAACCACCTTCCTCCACCTGCTGTTCACATCTCTTTGCTGCAGACGAGGATGTAGTTGGCCTCCTGGTCTTCTGGGCTGGAAGTGCACAAGGCCAAGTCAAATTGAACTTTTCATCCCCAAGCACCTGCAAGTCCTTCTCCCCAGGGCTGCTCCTTATCTGTTTCTGCCCAGCCTGTACTTGTGCTTCAAGTTGCCCTGGTCCAGGTGCAGGACCTTGAACTTGGCCTTGTTGAACTTCATGAGGTTCTCACAGACCCACTTCTGCAGCCTGTCCAGGCCCCTTTGGATGGCACCCCTTCCCTCCAGTGTGTTGATCACATCACACAGCTTGGTGTCATCAGAAAACCTCTTGAGGGTGCACTCAATCGCACTGTCCACGTTGCTGACAAAGATGTTAAACAGTGTGTTAATATGGACCCCTGAGGAGCATATCTCACCATTGGTGTCTACTTGGACATCAAGATGTTGATCACAACCCTTTGAAACCATCCACCCAGTTCCTTATCCAACACATGGTCCATCTGTCAAATCCATATCTCTCCAGCTTAGACACAAGGGCATGTGGTACAGTGTCAAATACTTTGTACAATTCTAGAGAAATGACATTTTCTGCTCTTTCATCCACCAAAACTATAACCCTGTTGTAGAAGGCCATCAAATTTGTCAGGCATGATTTACCCTTGGGGAAGCCGTGTTGGCTTCTCACTTTGCATGTGCCTTAGCACGGTTTCCAGGATGATCTGCTCCGTGATCTCTCTGGGCACGGTGGTGAGATTGACCAGCCTGTAGGTCCCTGGGTCTTCCTTTTTTCCCTTGTTAAATTTGTGGGTTACATTTCCCTTTTCCCAGTCAATGGGAACTTCAGAGGACTGCCATGAGTTTCAAGTAGGATGGAGTGTGGCTTAGCCACTTTATCCATCAGTCCTCAGGACTTGCACTTGCATCTCATCAGGTTTCATGGACTAGTGCATGTTCACGGTCCCTAGGTGGTCTCAAATCTGAACCCCCTACAGCAGGCAGCTCTTCATTCTCCCTGTCCCTACCTTTGCCTTCTACCATGTGAGCAGTGTCACTGAAGTTCTTGTCAGTGAAGACTGATGCAAAAACTTTTTGAGTATCTCAGCTTTTTTCATATCCATGGTGGATTCCAAGCCTTCCCACTGGGCCAGTGGAACAACCCTCCCTCCAAAAGTGCCTTCCTACGTGTCCTCACATGCAAACACCAAAGCCTCTAAGTTTAAAGCTTCAATCAGATGAAAGTGAACGAGTTACATTTTAATTTATTTTTCCCCAAGAATGAGGATATTTAATTACTGGAAAACAGTGACAAGGGAAATGTTCTGTCTCCTGACCAAGAGCAGATGCCTTGTTGGAAGATAGACTTTAAAAAAACCCCAAAACAATGGTCAAGTGGCAAAGCTCTCTGGTAAGGTAATGAGGACATAAAGTAAAAGATACCTTTTTAAAAAAAAATTAAATCCCTGATACATTATATAATAGTGCACCTGTCAGGAAAGATTTATAATGCAGACAGCACTAACACAATTCATAGGATAGTCTTGATCTTGGTGGCCACAAAGGCAAAATTATTGATTTTAATGGAATAAACAATTAACTAAATCTGGCAAAATGTCAGACTATATGCTGATCAGTGAGAACAAATCTGAAGTGATTTCTTCATATTTTTATTCCAGTCAGTAATTTTTGGCTCCTTTGAAGTGCAACTCAGCTGCAGCCAGTGACCACCAGACCTATCATTATCTCACAGATCTGTCACACACTCAAAACACCCAGTTAAGTCTGCTTAGTTTTGCAAGACAAAAGATTTTGCAACAAAAACAGAGAGGTTAATTGATAGCATATAAATAACATACTTTCATTAAAGAAAGACTGTGATTCTACATATTTTGTATATCTGATTGCCAAAATTTTTTCCTTTATGCATTTTGAAACAGTGATTATTATATCATAGCACAGATTTCTGTGTCAGACCCAGGAAGAGATCTCTAATTTGTGAGGGAACAAATTAAACAGGGAAACATTAAGAACCATGAACTGATAATGAAAGAAAGAATGCAAATTCAGACTGTAAACAGTTAATACAATGATTAGGCAGGCCATTTATTCAGCATAGGGGTAACATTTGCACAAACTACTTAGCATATGGTGATGGCAAGTGCAAATATGGTTGTCTGAGAGAACTTTCCCTGTGCTATTTCTGATGATCAACTCCATGGAAAAGAAAATCAGTAAGGAATAACTGTGGAACAGATCTTTCAGTACTTGCAAATTTGTATTCTCTTTCCAATTAGCCACAGGCCAGTATATTGACACAGATTGTTAATATCTGCATCAAAGTTCAGGTGACATCTAGTGTAGCTCATGACTGAGTGGCCAATTTGACATGCAGAATGATCTTACCACTGTACACAATTACCCATCATGATCACATTGATAGAACATTTTTGCAAAGAAAAAATCCTCATTAGAAAATATGTTCTAATGCATTGTGCTACAGCCAGATGATTAAAAATGTAATGAAATATATATTCAAAAACACAACAGCACTGTCAATAATCAGCAGCAGTAGAGCAAGAAATGCAGAATATTAGAAAAACTTGATATTATTTTCTTTGTATGTCTATTTTTTTAAGGCATACCTGGCAGCTGAATATTTTTACTCTGTCTGCAATAACCAGTCAAGCAGCTCAGCAAATGCAATGACAACTTGATAAGAAAAATGATGTGTTCAGAGATATAAATAGTTTAAGCACACACTGCTATTTCCATAGATTCAGAGAGGTTAGGAATATATCTTACATAATAGAAAAAAATGCTAGAAAACTGTTGGGCACTCTAAAATATTCATCTTAACCACAGTTTTTTAAGATGAGGAAAAAGAAGGGAAAGATTATTTTTTCTTTCTCTCAGATGTATACTCAGAAGGCCTGCAAATTATACATCCTCAAGAGCACAAATCAGAAGCACAAGTATAAGCCTAAAACTTGGCAGATGCAAAAGTGCTATCAATTGCTGTTAACATTGAATTTGATTGTGGCTTTGTCCTGGTCTCAAACAAGGAAGAGAAGCATCAAAAATGCAGGATTTTCCCTGGGTTACTCTTCACTGTTTTTTAAATGCAATCTCCAGGCCAGGCTTGAACGAACTGGTTGATTTTCTGTATCCTTGTTACACAGGTTCTTGTTTGGATTCAGTCTTGGCTTGAATCTACCAGGATGCTGAGAGCCTTGCACAAAGAAAGACAAGGGAGGCGTCCATGGGCAAAGTTTTATTTGTGGGGTCTCTAACTGATGGCATACACCAACTCAAATGGTGAAGTTACTTTTAGATGATAAACAGAGTGAGAGAGTGAGAGAATGGAATAGTGAAAACTGTCCCCAGCGGCCAGCCAGGAAGAAAAGCAAACTCCTAGTTGACGGTTCCTGCCTGTGGACCTACTAACACTCCCTAGAACAAGCTTTGATTACATATTGCACACAGAGTAACAACTAAATTTTGTGCATAAATATATATTTCTGGATAATAATTCTTGGCTATTGAAATGGTTGTTATGTATTGAAATAATTCATTAAGTCTTCTTTTCCTCTCCTATAAAGTTACACACTGAAAAAAAAAGGCAGGAAAAAAGGGGAGAAAGTGTTATTCTCACATCAATGACAATTTCTTACAGGAAAAACTTGATTAAATCAATATTGTGTCAGGATTTGCAAGTGCAAATGAGAACAGCACACAAGAAAACCAGCATGACATCTGAAACTGTAGAAGTGCCACAGCAACTCCAGGGTGCACAGGCAAAAGTGGCAGAGCAGGGTCACAAGTGAAAGGGAAAGTTTCCAGCTTGACAAAGGTTAAGGCACTGTGCTAGAAGAAAAATACCCCATTGCCAACACAACCAAGAACAGTTCAAGAAGATCTGCAGCAATATCTCTCTATTCTTCACTGCCATCTGTAATGCAGACAGGCAGACAGGATTCCCTCTGCTCTCCCATTTAATAAAGTCAAAATTCATGCTTTGGGACTTACCATTCTCCTTGCATTTGCCAACATCAGCTAAAGAACAGTTAGAACCATAATCCTTCATATCTGCAACTGGGGAAGAGAGAGTATCATGTATCAACTTGTTTTCTGGCAACATTTTAGTACATTAGGAAATTTTTTACAGGGTCAGATCTCAGGAAGGGCTTGGAGCTCCAGTCAAGACACAAGGTAGATGCTATCCAAAAATAACCAACCAAACAAAACCTGATGTTTCCTAAACTCACTTGGTTAGATCTCATTATCACTGAATTCTTTAAAGATTGATAGAAATAGCAAATCTATCATTAAAAATTAAAATTTTGTCTGTACTTTAATTGATACATCAGACTTTAGTATCAATAATAAGATTCTCTTAGGGTGTGTTCCTTATCTCATCCAGCACATCAAAGTTTGTGGTAAGGAACAATGTGAGCCTATGGGAGACTCTGCTTCAAGAGAGCTCTTAGAAGGCTGAAGATTAGATAGAAATAACAACAGGGAAGTGTTCAGCTCTTGTCTCATCAAAAGTACTCTTTCTCAACAAAAAATATAATCTAACAATATTGCATTGTATGCTAGAAAAGTTAAAGAAAAATATATCTTGAAAGGAAACATTGGTTTCTTTTTATAAAACCCAAAAAGCATAAAACCTTGTGAATGATGCTTTTGAGTTGTCCAATCATGGACAGTCATGCCAGTGCTGAAAGTATTTTAAAACTTGACCCTGATGAGGCAAAGAAAACCAGGGTGATAAAAATACAATTCCAAACTCTGATTGACCTACTTTTTTTAGTCACAGACATAAGGACTGCAAACTTTAAAGAGTTCGTGTCAGACATTGTCCTTATTTTTACATCTGCTACATAGAATATCTGAGGACAAAGCACAAACCTTCCACGGAAAGCAAGCCAGCAAACCAAAATAGAGAAAATATTTTCCAAAAATATTAGAAGTCCACAGAAGGGAATTAATATGTGAAATATACCTTATGAAGATGTCTTGGGTTGAGCTGGCAAAATGCCAACTGCCCAACACAGAGAGAAAAGGGTCATCCCCCCCAGCTGAGGGAAAAGGAGGGAGAGGAAAAAAAACCCAAACTTGAAGTAGCAAGCTTCTTATTTTACACAAAAGAAAGGCAATTAAAAACAGAATATGATATAATACACATATATATACAAACGTGAGGGAGAAACCCCCACAAACTAACAACAATAGCTACCTAGTCACCCAGCCAAATAATACAGATTCCAACCACCCTAACCCAACAAAACCTCTCAAAACCTCTTCCAGAGAAACCTCCCAACAGGAGAGGAGAAAATTAACAAGAAAATGTTCTCCTCCCTAGATAACAACAGCGCAGATGGTGGTAAGGCCTAATCTTGGCAGACAAAGCAGTGCATCCTCACTGGTCTGAGGCAAAACCCAAAACAGACAGAAGCTCCTCCTCTCTCTCTCTGTTTATACCTCTTTACAGTTCTTGATGATGTCAGATGATATGAAATACCTCTTTGGTTGCTTAAGTCAGATGATGCTTGTCCCTTCTGATCTATGTCACATCCTTTGGGCCTACTATATTTAGCCCTAACTGAGGCCTAAAGCCAAAACTACCACAGAAGAGAAAATACAGGTCTTTAGCACCTCAAATGAAGTTTTACAACACGGGAACTTGTCAATAGTACTAAAAATATTTACAGGATTCTGTTCAAATAATGAAAAATCACAATTTTTCCGTAGTAAGTCTTTTCTCACATGAGCACAAGCATGCTGAAAAAACATTCATGGCCAAGGATAGAGGGATAGATACGATTTACCAAAATGAACCGTGTCTTATCCTTCTAAAAATTCACAGTTCTGACTTAAACTCCTTCCCACTGATGTAGTTAGCAACAGTCAGACCAACGAGTGTTGACTCAGACCTCTGGGTGTTCTTGGAAAATCTAACAAGAGAGACAACTATAGCACTGCAGGAAGGGACTCCTGAAGTACAAAGAATGAGAATTTTTTGGCTTTCTAGTGAAGGTCATAGTATGTTGCTGGAAGTGGAAATGCACATCTCACTGTGAGTCTAATTCATGCTGAGGGTTTCTCTGAATGACTTACTGAGCACTTTGGCAAAAATAGCAATGCAGGTTCAGTGATCAAAAGCACCATCCTCCCTTCTCCATGCAATTAATTATTTTTACCTATCTTTTTATAGAATAAAACAGTGGTGAACACTACTGGTTATCCACATGGTCCGGCAGAGGCTGAGGAAAGTCTTTGCTGTGCAGAATCCAGAAGAGGTTTGAATTCCTGTAACAATGCCAAAACCTTGGTTCTCAGATGTGTGTCTTTACAGGTTCTGGTAAGGTCCAATCCAGAAGTGTCTACACCGATGCCAATTGCTCACTGATACTGGGCTATGGAAGCCAAGCTGCAATGGTGACTGCACTGGAGAAGCAGAGACTAATTGGAAGGCAGAATGGAAACCAAAGTGTTCAGCTGAGAAGATAAGGCAAGAACTATGGGTGATGTTTTGTAACTTAATGTTGTGGGTACTTGTGCACAAGCTGATGTCCTTTCATTGAGAAAATGGGAAATTCAAATAATAATAATTCCAGCTTGAAACAGAAGAACTGGGAAGAAATCTTTCCTTAATAATCACCATTGCATTGTATAATATGACAGTCCTTCCCTGTTTCTTCTCTGAGACAATCTCAAAACAAAGGCCAGGGTGACATGCTCTGCCCATCTATTTCCATCTGAAGTCTTTTGTTTTTCTTTCAGTACAGAAACATCAAACCTAGCATATCTTGTCTTCACATTGTTCAGCATCCAACATCTATTGTCCTTCCCCAGAAGCAAGAGAGTAGCTGGCCCCGTAGGTGGTGGAGGGGAACACAATTTGTCCTCAATAATTTTCTTCCCTTTTCAAGTCAAATTCTGAGCTTTTTTTAAACCTGAAGAAACCTTGTGTTGTTTGTTTGAATTCAGGGAAGTAGAAACATTTTGTTGTTACTCTCTCAGTTTTTTTGCTAAGTGTCTTTTAGAGTACTTATAGATCTAGAGTAATACACTTTGTATTAATAGGGGAGTGGAAGGTTATTTCTTGTTATATATAACTTGTGTAAGTGTATGTTATATTGTAGTTTTCTTTTAATTTTCTCTTTTTTTCTGTATAAATACATATAGTTAGCTTCAGCATAGACCTAGTGTGAAGTTTTTTTCTTCCCTCTCCCTCTTCTTCCCTTTTCACTCTGTCTTGAACAGTTAACGTTTTACCAGCTCAACCCAAGACAACACATAATTTATTTTTTCTTCTCTGCCTAAGCCATACTTCATTATCACTTAAGAAAACAAATAGAGAAAATCATCTCGGCTAAAGCAAAAGGAAAAACTCCAATTCGACTTTGTTGTAGTCAGATGTCACCTAAATTTAGGCCTAACTGAGGCCTAAAGCCAAAACTACCACAGAAGAGAAAATACAGGTCTTTAGCACCTCGAATGAAGATTTACAACACAGGAACTTGTCAATAGTACTAATAATATTTACAGGATTCTGTTCAAATACTGAAAAATCACAATTTTCAGGTCCTGAGTAAACAAGCTGCGTCTGCTGCTTTCATCCTGATGCTGAACAGAGCGCAAACTCCATTGCCATAATCTGCAGCACAGAGGTGCTGTGCAGGAACCACAGAATGAAATACAGCACCATTTTTATCAAGGATAAACAACTGAAAACCACCTCCAAATATAAGCCTGGATTAATGGTATACAAAGCAGATTTTAGCAACATGGCAGAAACACCTCAGAAAATATTGTGAATATTAACAGATGAATTTTAGGCACACAGCCCACCTATGCACTGAAAGGGCCTGTAGCGGCTGGGGATACATTGCTAGGACAGGTAAGACAGGACATGTGAAATCATTTGAACAACAGGAAAAAGTGACCCAAGAAGACAACAATAAGAATTGTTTCCATTTTTATGAATGGAAATCAGAGAACTTCCATCAGCTTCATGGAAATGACTCTATAGTAGGTAAGTTGAAAGTCTGGATGTGCACTGTCAAAGGGTATGTTGGTCTGAGGATGTGCTTTTCTCCAAGATAGTATCAGATACACTATTTTTCATCGTACCTGTGTGATTGTTTCAATTTAAAGTTTTGTTCCTCCACACTTTTGTAAAACTGAATAAATAATTTCTAATCAAATTTCTGCTCAAATAATTTCTAAAAATAAATACATATATCAGATCTTTACTACCTTAGTCATTGAGATAGAGTCTTTTTGGAGAATAAAGCAAACTTTGCATAAAATTAAAAGAAAAAAACTTGATCAGAAACTTTTTCATGGCTATATCTTGGTGTTTTTAGGATACGTAAACCACAAGGAAAGTGCTAAATCTTGACTTAAAAATGTAAAATGGATTTTTCAGTTATTTGTTAAGAAAACCTGCAAAAGATAAAAGCAAACAATCATTTGGCAGAAATTTGGCTGTAGGGATCAGCATTGTGCTGGCAAGTGGGTAAACAAGGCCCTGTCAAAATATAACCCCTCCCCCTGCCTGATTTAATGATTTCCTGAGGGTGGAAGACAAGACTTGCCCTTTATTCACAACGACATGATGATGGCTCCAGACATATGTAGTTCCTTTGACTGAGCTCATCATATGAACCCCTTTTAAACTCTTTTATCTGAGGATCTAAATTGGACCATCAATAGTGCAAGTTCAACACT
The DNA here is from genome assembly GCA_013396695.1 of Sakesphorus luctuosus. NCBI lineage: Eukaryota > Metazoa > Chordata > Aves > Passeriformes > Thamnophilidae > Sakesphorus > Sakesphorus luctuosus. The sequence goes on along the minus strand of VWZD01005107.1, from coordinate 332,717 downwards.
CTTCTATTCTTACCCTGAAACATGGTCTTATTTCTTCTTTTGAATGAAGGATACTTTTGAAAGCAGAAGAGGCATAGTCTGAATTTTTAAGTCTCATCAATTTTCAAGGCCAGATAAACTTCTTCCTGTCTTCCTATTCCATAATGGAAATTGGAAAGGTTTCTAGCCAGCCCTGTCTCCTTCTGGTTGGGTTGGAAGTACATAGAGTCTTACTTGAAAGTTTCCACGATGAATTGAAAGTTTCCATGATGAATGGAAAATTCCCATGCTGCTTAAATCACAACAAAGCTTTGGGAATGTTTTCTGCTAAGTGACTTTGGTCCTGGGGTACTCATTTATTCCCTTAAATCAGGGATTCCACAGCAGAAAACATTCCCTTTGCATGGTTTACAGTCTTAGTTTTTATAAAAGGGTTGCAAGTGGGGTTTGTTTTTCTCTGAAAAAGTAAAATAGCATATGTAAAATGACAGAGAATGCATTCTTATTTGTTTTGAGATTGGAGTCCTGCATTCCATGAAGCAGAAAAATAGTCTTCAGATTGATTTTTTTAGCCCATAGAATTATCTCTCTTACTGCAATATATTAACTCTGAAGTATCTTATCCCCCATCCCATTCCTATTCCTTTTTCTTCCCACTGTTTCAATTCATCTGCTATTTCAAAAGCACTCCCTGTTGTATTTGTTACATTTAATATCTGCAAGAAGCACTTACAGAAAGGCATTTTCTACTATTAGAAGGAGAAAAAAACCCACCCCATCCCATTTCTATTAAGAGGTTTAAAGCAACCTATTTAACTTTTCTGTCTTCAATTTTTTTTTCCATATTTGGTTTGCCTCACATAACCTTTTCATGAGTGTATTAGCTACAGCAGCTCAGACTGGAGAGGTGCACGAGGTACACGTACACCCAGTGTCTGAGGGCATTTATACCCTCCAGGATGGAAATTCACAATGGTAATTTTAGCCTAATCAATTGAAATAAAAGATTGAAGCTACTGCTAATTGACTGAACGAAATTGAAATTTGGTGAATGTCATAATGTCAGTTTACTCATTCAAAAGTTTCTCATTGACTGAGAAAAGAGGTTTTTAGAGGAGGGTATCAGAATGACAGGTTGCTCAAGGGTTGTGTCTGGAGCATTATGGGATAAAGACAATGCATTCACTTGGGTCCAGATGCCTCAGACCCTTGTGCAGAGTGTATCAGCTATTTAGTTGTCAGAAAAAAAGGCTTTTGTGGTTAAGAGAGTTGCCTGGAAACATAAAAAAAGTCATTGACAGTAGGGAGAACATATAAATCACAAATTTAGTCCCACCCACTTTTTTCCTGTTGCATTTGTATCTCTTACAGGAAGGTGAAAAGTTCTTTCCTATGGTTTTATAAGTTTTAAATAAAAAAAGAAGGGGTCTCTTCTGTGTGGTGTGGAGGGAAAGGGAGAAACAAGAGTTCCAAGCAGTTGCAAGGCAGAGAGAAAAATCTCTTTATTCAAAAAAGGCACAGGTATTAACAGACTTTGGGGGCGGTCCCCAGGTCTGGCTGGATTGGGTGAAAACTGAAGGAGAGGCGGGGTCAAAGGTCCCTCGACCAATAGAACTGGTACGGGGGCAGGGCTGGCTGGGGCCCTGGCACTGCCCCCTCCCAGCCACGAGGCACAGGAGACTCACACAGGGTTTCCTACCCTGGAGTGGCAGGGGCAGTGAGAGGAGGGGGAGCCCGGGGCCTCCGACCACGGGAGCTGCTGGGTATGGGGAGCCCTGCCTGGGCCAGGACAAGGCAATCTAACCTAATGTCTGGGTCCTCAAGAGAACAAAGGGCACCAGGGAACACAAAGAAGGCTGGCTCGGGGGATACAATGGACAGAGTGCGGTAGTCATCAACCCAGCACAGACAGGGTAACAGAACTAGAAAAACTGCTTTTTAAAACTTCTGCCAGTCTCTGAGCTGTCCAAGGCACTTGTGCAGTGCTGGTGCTGGACCTCAGTTCAGCATCTTCCTACATGGTAGGAAAGCCATGACTACTCTCTTCAAAGAAATGAGGCTGAGTATTAGAAGATTAACTACTTTTTGAAAAGGGTCTTGCAACTTCTTTCTTGCTTTTGGTAACACTTATTTCAGCATCTAATAATGGCCAATCTTCGCGGATGCAGCTTTGGGAAGGGCTCACCCCACGTGGGTGTGCCCTCCGAGCCTGCGCAGTGGATTTTTTTAGGTGAGGCACAGCATGTGCAGAACTGGCCCCACCGTTTTGGTCCTAAGGCTCATTTACCATGGCTGAGCAAGCTTGGACAGTGACAGTGAAGTCCTTAGGACTATCTACAGCACCCGGTACTAACCGGGGCTGACCCTGCTTGGCATCCGAGATCTGACGGGATTGGGTGGCAGGGAGGCATTCAACTGCCAGGGACGGTCCGTACTGAGACTCGAACTCGCCACCTTGGGATTCGGAGACCGGAGTGCTCTCCACTACACCACAGGACCGCCTTTCAGCATCTAATAAATCTACCTAAATTCGTCATCATCAAGGAATCCCAGATTTCTCAGATTTTGATGCTCTCAATTAGTAAAATAAAATTATTGGAAGTCCTCAGTTTTGTTTATGAGTGAGAACTAATTCACATACAGATATTTAGCACCAGCAAAACATTCTGAATGTGTTAGGTGGGATATTAGCTCTTGTAGTGGTTTTTTAATGCATTCAGAGGCAACCTTCACCTAAACTTTTCAGTTTAAGAGCAATATATATGTAATGAAATACACTGAAGTGAACAGAAATTTTCATACCACTTCATCACCCATGTTTTTTATATCCCTGGATGAAATTCATAGTTGATCTCTTTGCAGAAACTGTATGGTGTGAATCTTATAAGCCTATATCCTGTAAGGATATAGGTCATAAACTTGTCTTACAGTTTATCATCCTCTTTATCCTCATAGAAGATAAAATAAGACATTCTTTAGATCTTGTATGTTCAAAGGACCATCTGTTTTTCCCAAATACATCAGTGGAGGCAGTATGAAGGAGTACTCCTTCCTGCAAACTTGGTTCTGTCAATATCCTTAGACAACTTAGATACCAGTGCAGTTAAAATACCAGTCCAAAGAGAACAAATATGGAATTGTATGCTATTTGACATTGTTGTCTATTTACCCAGAAATATTTTAGTTGTCCACAGTTTTACACTCATCATCGAGGACTTTAACTCTTGTATGAACTATCCTCCCTTTACTAGAGACAGCCAAGACAGGGTCAATGAAGCCTAATTTGGGTATCCAATATGACAGGGGTATGCTACAATCAATAAACCTATAAAAGGTCATTGGAAAGCCTTTTTCTTTAAAAGCTTTTTTCCTAATACTTTTAATCTCCCTATAGCACAAGGATGCTTTTAAACTTTACCTACAGAGAAAGACATGAAATTCTCTTTTTCTTCAATTCAGCCTCATAAATTCATCCCCCAGTCCACAGCCTACTTCACACCTGCATTCACTCAACTGCATTAGTCATTCTCTGGGATGAGCAATTAAAAGGCTCACATAGCTCTGCTTACATTTCTGAAAAAATTCCTGGTTAAGGCTATTATTAGAGTCATAGAATCATTTAGGTTGGAAGAGACCTCTAAATTCATCAAGTCCAACTGTTATCCCAGCATGTCCAAGCCCACCACTAAACCATGTCCCCAAGGCCCACTTCCACATGGCTTTTAAATCTCTCCAGGGATGGTGTCTCCACCACTGCCCTGGGCAATGCTTGACAGCTCTTGCAGTGAAGACATTTTTCCTAATGTCCAAACTAAACCTCTCCTGGTGCAACTTGAGGCTGTTTCCTCTTGTCTTTTCATAGATTACTTGGGAGAAGAGACCAATCCTCACCAGGCTCCAGGCTGAGCCTCTCCAACTCCCTCAGCCACTCCTCATCAGACTTTTGCTCCAGACCCTTCCCCAGCTTTCTTTGACTTTGTTGGCAATTAATTTTACTTAAGAACTATGGGTCCAGAATATTTTACTTAAACAAAGTTTTCCAAATGAGGATTGGCTTTGAAAGGGTACAAGAGAAATTTATGAGGCATAAACAACCTTATGGATTTTTTCACTCAGATTTCACCCCACATCTACATAGTTCAGCCTGTAACTGAGGTGTGGAAATAAAATGGAACTGAAGTCACTCTGATCTTCTTCCTGTGCAGGGGGGAGAAACAGATGCCTTCAAAGTTTAGGAAACCTTGTCTGTCCTATAGGTTCTTGTTGAAATCTCCCTATTCTTCACTCTTATTTCCCTTGTAATCACTGTTTTTGCTATCAAAACCAGTAGAAGTAAAAGACTTTTACTAAAGGACTTTTGGATTCTTTTTAAGGCTGATAATGCTGATGACCAGGCATTCAGAAGTAATAAGGGCAAAGTGTGCAACTGGCCAATGCCATTCTGAGCTATTTAGTAAATTTGTTCTCGACTATATTCTCTGAGTATTTTTTGAAAAGCAGATATCAGCTCATGGGTAGCAACCCATGGCAAACTGTTAAACATCAAATTCTAAGGGATTTATCTGCTTCTCAGAGAAGCAGCTAGAATGATTTAAATTACAACAAAAAACCAAATACAATCAGGAGACAAAATGCCCTCATATTCAGTTGAAAAGTTGCAATGTTTTCCAAAACTTAGGGGGAGATGATAGAGTTGTGGACCTGGAGATCAAATACAGATAATCCTTCTCACTTTTTCTAGTAGAAAAAATAGATATATTGCATATTTAGACACAGATATATATTCCCACATAATTGCAGAAATCTAATGCAGCTAAAGTCATGATGATCAAACTTTTCTTGGAAGTCAGTGAAACATAACTAGAACATTTATTTTCTCCTTGGACCTTAGTGTAACCAAACAATTTCACATTGTATTAAACAATTTTTGGTGGGGATTTTTTTTGTGTTTTTTTTTTTGGTTGGTTGGTTGTTTTTTTCTTAATTTGTTTTTTCCTTCAAATAGGACATTTCTTTTATATGCATAATTCTTTTCAGATCTGTCAAGAGAGTGCACAAAAATAAAGGTTTGCAATAGCAGTAATACAGCAACTGACTGAGAGGGGGATGGCAGTGCAGCTTCCAGGCTGGAAGCTGTGTGATGAATTTAGTGATAAGAATAAATACAATTTCCTCCATAGCAGAGCTCTGATTTGCATAGAAGGCAAAGTGGGGGATTCAGTTTGTTTACACAAACACTTTAATTACTTAGTAAGAAAGAAAAGATTCACAAAAATTAAAAGGATTGCAGAAAATGCCTTCCAGGAGAGATTTGGTTCTGTAAAGATAGAGAGATAAAACAGCTCTGATCCATGTCCATCACAGGAAAGAAAGATGGGGTGTGACGGGAGGCCTGAGTGGAGGGAACAGAGCCAGAATCAAACAATGGCAGTTGAAGCTTAACATTTTGTGGTAGTGGAGGCGAGGAGAGAGAAATGGATGTGAAATCCTCACAGCTTCCAATGCTGCATTAATGCCTCAATGAGAGATCTGTCCTGCTGGGATCAGTGCAAGATCTGCAGGTAGAATTTGCTGGCCTGCCATTCAGAGGAATCTGGAGCAGGTGATCTAATGGTTTTGTTCTGGTCTTGAAACCAATGAATCTGTCACTGAGTTCCTTGTACTCACAAGCACCACAGGTGGTGGGAGTTGAAGAGCATGAGTTTTGCAGGAGTAGAACATGTTGTTCTTGCACCAGGCCATCCTTGTATGTACCTGAAGCAAAAGGAACCAGAGCTGTGATTTTGGGCCACTTAGAACAGGACTGTAAAGCTGAACGAAGCCTTTTTTTCCTTTTCTTTCTTTTCTTTTTTTTTCGTATGTAAAACAAAGAAACGTATTTCATGGCTGAAGGGTAGGAATATCACACCCCTGTGGACCACACCTTAGCAGGATCTGCTGTTTTATATCCAGTTGATGAAAATTCCTTTCTGGGCACTTCCACTGATACTTCATCTGGCAGGAGGAGTCTTTCCCCATCACCCACTGCAGTGTATAAAATCATGGCAAGGACAGAAATCATTCTCAGGGCAAAACTACTTATAGACTGCGGATAAACACATTTTATTGTTTAAAACTAGATTCATTAACCTATATTTGCAAAGAATACATTTTCACAGCTAAAACATATTCTGTTTTTTCCCTGGTAATATGTCCTCACAAAAATAACACTTTGATGATTCTTGTACTGCTGCTTAGTCATATTAGTATTTAATTCTGGTCCCTGGTTGTGTCAGCAGATGAAGAGAAACACACAAACAGAGCACGTTTGTTTAGCAATTAATTGAAAAGGATTTTTTATTAGTTGGAATTTTGAAAGTATCCCTTTGTACAGTATTTCAAGTGTTAGCTAGCAACTCTGGGACCAACAGCAGCTGTTGGCTGATTAGCTGCACTGCATCAAGAACATGTTGGTTCATGTTTTTTTCCTATGAACTACCTAATAATCCTATAGATAGGTGTGTATGTAATTACTATAATTAATATGAGATAACTAATTAGCAGTGCTGAAGGAAGTACACAATCAAATTAATGTTCCTATGGTAATATGAAAGAGAATGAAGCTGTTCAGAGCATTGCATTTTTCATTGCCAGTTCTCCTATCATTTGGGCAACTTGTAAGATGGACAGACCTGGTATATGGGCTGGGTTTTATTCAGAAGAATCCTGAAGTCACTAATTCAGGATGGAATTCTGCTCATGTAAGCAAATTTGCTCAGGTATGCAGGTCTGCTCAGGTGTAGATAATAGATTTTTTTGTGCAGGTTTTGCTCATGGAAGTTTTTCTTTTGGTTTAGCCTGGCCTTTAATGCCTAATTAAAAATAATACTAAATCATGTCCTGGCAGCTCTGCCTGCTTTGGAGTCATGGTAGGTATATTCTCACCCTTACAGATCCCATGAATTAGAATCTTGTGTCCAAACCACTGAATGTAAATAAGACTAATAAACTTTTTTTTTCAAATAATCAACAAAATATATGCAAGGAGTATGAATGGTCAATATTTTCCCATTCAATAATTTTTTCTTCCATCATGCTCTACCATTGTCCTCAGGGACACAAATATAGCAGCACCTAGAAGATATAATTTTGTAAGTCTACCCAATAGCACGGAAGTGAAGGCCAGGGCAATGGAAATAATTCCCATAATCCTAAAAGGTTGGCACAGGCACAGTGAGATTAGTGTTAGATTGACCTTAAGTAAAACATTTCTGCTTGGCTGGTAAACTAAGACATTTCATTTTGATCTTATTTTGATCTTATCATTGTTTTGAAGCATCCCCATAATCTTTTCCAAATCGCAGTGATTTGGGGTAAGATTACTGAAGTTCCTTCAGGGGAAGTAAAACAATCTCAGTTTCCAAGGAACATCTTCACAAACATGAAATAGTTTTCACTTGATTTTCTGTTTATATTTTCAGAAAGGCAAGATAAAAACACATCATGTTCCTCCGTTCATTCTATTACAGTGAACAACAGTAATTTACATCCTTCTTTCATGGTGATGATTTTGTACAAGTTCAGAAACCGACCTTGGAAGGTTTACGAGAATCAAATTCCTTCCCAACCTTATGGACAGTAACTAAAGAAAGACAGACATATCATTTCCATGTGAGTGCAACACCAGAAAGACAACACTGACACTTTGGTCAGGACATGCCCCCTCACTGCAGTGAGCTCTGTCTTGCTCTGATTCCACTTTAAGACACGAGTGAAATGAATTTGCCAGATTTTCCAGGTTCCTTGCATGATTTTACACCATTTTCATCAATGGTTTATTAATCAGAGTAGGTCATGTAGACTTGTATGTCACCTCTTGCCACATTACTTCTGACAGACAGTATCCAAGATATCTAGTCAAGTGTCTGAGGGATGATCTTGGATGCATTTGTCAAAATTTAAGCTCATGAAAAACTTAATTGTTCCTCTGAACCATTAAAACTTTTTTGATCCCCCCCTTCACCTGTGAATTCTAAGGCCATTGGTTGACAGGGCTGAAATATCAAAACTCGCTTTCATCCTATGTGGACATATCTTTTCATATTTTGCCCTACAAAGCGATCCTGGTGTATTGAGATGGCTGTGGAATTCTGCATAACTGAATCTAATTGCCGCATTCTTACTTATTCGAACTTTTAAATGTTTATTTCTGTTACTGAAAGTGTGCTACATGAAGACCAGGATTAAGAGAAAAGATAACATTTCCCTAACACTCTGAATTCAAAATTAAATGAAAGGGATAAACTGCTGACCTTCAGCATCCATCCAACTCAGAGGAGAAGGTGGGGAGGTGAGTGAAATGTGTCCCAAAGCCAAATCTGAGGACCTGGGACAAAAATTGTTCAGCATAATGGTAATTGCAGCATCATATTTCCTTCCAGATTATGTGCAAAAAATGTCTTTCTAGGAAAAAAAAAACCAAACTAGAGTCACAGAGGAAACATAAAACGGTTCCCAAACGACATTCCAATTATGAGACCACCAAACAAATATTCTATTTATTTCGATGCTAATTTGCTGTCAGATTCCACAAAAACAAGGGGCGGGAAACCCACAGCAGCCGATTGTCTCTTTTGGGGGAAAGTTCTCTATCACCATCTAGTGGAAAGACTGTCTCATTGCTCTGGCAAGATGTAAATAAAATAAAGGTATTGACTATTTTGAAGGTATAAATGAGCTTCTGAACATTCTACTCTCTGAATTGCAGTCGGTCTTCTCACCCTGACTTTTTTTAAAAGTGGTGCTACTATTCTATTGCCACCACGAAGTTTAAAAACAAATTATTTGTCTTTCATTCATTCTTATTCATAATTCATTATTATATATACTATAGTATACAGAATCAATAAATTAAATCATAATGTGAAATATATTATAATTTTTATTTCAATATATAAAATATATGTATTCAATAACTAATACCACTTGACTAAATGCAACCAAAAGTAATTCCATAGTCCAGTATACAGAACAGTACTTAATTTTGAGAGGAAAATTTTTGTTTTCTGTCGTTAATATTCGCCTAATTATTCAGCTTCCTGAATGGATTTTTCACCCCAAAAGTGCTACCCAGAGTGGATGCGTGTTTTGAAAAATCCAAGCCAGGAGAAGTTGTAAAACTTTGATCCTAATTGGGGAGAAAGGCAAGATAAAGTTATTTTCATGGAGTAAGTCTTGCTTCTAAAATATTTCAAAGACAAAAGGAATAATTGGTGCTCCATGATCACTAAGAATAGGAGAAGAAACAAGGAAGCTCTAACGGACATATTAGGGAAAAAATTCTGATGGGAAGTTAATCACAATAGATTGTTGTCAGTTTTTATGAAATCTCCTTCGCAGGGGGCTTTTAGGATGATGTTAAAAAATTCTCTATAAAGAACTAGATAATTGCTGATGATGCTGTTCTGAAGCTGACAATACCTGAAATTATTTCCAGTCCTTCTTCTGGGATATTACTCATAATGAAATCTGTCATGTCTTAAGGATTTGGTCATATCAAAGACTCCTGGCACCACTCATCTCATAAACTGAGTTTCCAAATTAAAATATAACCATCAAATTCAACATTTATATCTGCCAAAGTCAGCATTACCATGGGAATCCTGAGATAATCTGCACCCAGCAATAGATGAAAATCACAGGTGTTATTTAGACACAGGAAGTGTACTTGAAAAGATTGCTTTATATAAGACACGGAATGGAAAGTAAAGTTTAAATTACTCTGGCTTTGGATGTCACAAAGCCAACCAGATCTACCCTAAGGGAAGAAGAGTCTCTCCCTCCCTAATTGAGGAGAAAAATATATAACCCTGAGATCTTAATTCCAGAATACAGTGAATACACAAGGATACAGTGATACACAAGGAGGTCTTTGGGGTTTAGGATATGTTGTGGAACTGCAGGATGGCAATAGAAAGGACTGGAGACTTATTTTCTCTACAAAAGAAGTTAAATCTATATATCAAAAATTGTTTCAGTACCAAAACAGATCTTTTCTACAAGGTCAACAATTTTCATGGCAGAAGTTATATGAAAAATCTGGCACAAACTGATAGAGTTTCAGCTGTCCCTGAACTGTAATTTTCAATAGGGAACAGGAACAATAAAAATAAACCAACAAACAAACCCCACCAAACTCAAAATCCAAACCACACATAGACACAGAAACACAACTCACCCTACATTTAAGATTTCTCCTCCATGCTCAGAAGTTTATTTTTAATTCATTGCCTAAAGAGCACTTCAGTGTGAAAATACTTTAATTATTGAAAGAAGTTTATTACACTAACAACATCCAGCTATTCCAAAAGCATTGTTGGAGGAATTTAAGACTGTGCATAATCAGTTAGCAGAGAAAAGGTCAAGTAAAGAGTAATACAACAGTAGTGCATCAGTACCTTTTATCCAACATCAACACACACTGCTGTCTGCTTTACATGGGGTACATTTCTTTTTGGGATGGAGCAACCAATGTATTTCAGAAAGAGTGGTTGGAAAAAATTGTTCTTCTTAAAATTTTGCAGAGGTAGAGATGCTGACTGATGTATGTGAGTTCTTTGAAGTTTTCTCCCTCAAATTGAACTATAAAAATTCCAAAGGTGGTAATCAAAGAACAATGTTCCTCAAGGTAACAATTATTGCTCCTTTTGGGAACATTAGCACTGTCTAAATTTAAGCACCTATTTGAAATGCTGTCCTGAGTTTCACTGGGATAGTGTTATATTTTTTTCCTAGTAGATGGTACAGTGATGTGTTTTGGATTTAGTATGGGAATAATGTTGGTAACACACTGATTTTCTAGCTGTAGTGCTTACTCTAAATCAAGAACTTTTCAGTTTCCCAGGCTCTGACAGCAAGGAATTGCACAAGAATCCAGGAGAAGCACGGCTGGGACAGATGATCCCAACTGGCCAGAGTGATGTTCCATACCATAGAATGTCATGCCCAGTATATATACTGGAGTAAACCAGCCAGGATGGGCCAATGGCTGCTCAGGATGGGCTGGACATTGATCAGGGGTGAGCAATGATATTACGTATCACTTGTCTTTCTTGGGTTTTATTTGTGACTGTCTTTTTGTTGTGTCATTTTTCATTACTGTTCTTGTTAATATTACTGTTATCATTTCATGAGTATTTAATTTCTTTTATTTCAGTTATTAAACCATTCTGATCCCAGCTCATGAGATTGACCTTTGTTTTTTTCTGATTCTCCTCTCCGTTGCTCTGTGTGGGGAGTGAGTGAGCAGCTGTGTGGTCCTTAGTTGCCAGCTGGGGTTAAATCATTGTCGCAGGTTTGGCTTAACTGTATGCCAGCCCTGGACTGTATGCTCCCTCCCTTCTCTTAAAGCCATCTCAGCAAAGGGAAAAAACTGGAAAGAAACGAAATGCAACAGAAACTGAATTGAATAAATAAAAAAACTATATTATTTGATATTCACAATCACACTGTATGTACAGGACGTAGGGGGCCCCCACTTCCCCCAGGGGAAAAGAAGGGAAAAGGGAAAGGGAAAACTCCCTGAAATGTGGAGAAAACTAACTTAAACTTAAACCAAATACAATAAAAGACTTCAGGAAAAGAGAACAAACAAAAACAATCTCACCCAGGCCAGGAGAACTCACAGCTACAGGAGAAACCAGCCAGGCTCACTCCCTGCTCTACTAGCTCTTCCGATAGAAGCACCCAGTCCGGAAACTCCTCCCCCACCACGTGGAAAACAAGTGTGGAATACTTGTGTAATTTCCTTAGATACCATGGTGGCCAAAGAAGCCATAACTTGAAACCATGACAATCATCACATGTTCAGTACTACATGTGGAACATGTCCAAGAGTGTGCTGCCTCCAGCTCCTGCTCCAGGAGGTTTACTGCATGCAAAGAGCCTCTGGTATCTGTCATGCTGAAGTTTTGAATGCCAGAGGTTGTTTAATATGTCTAAGTTGTAACAGCTTGAGGTCTTGGTTTCAACACATAACTGTTCCTACATATAGGAGTACCCACAGTGGGGTAAACTGCATCATTCCCTGGACTCCTTTTATGGTATTAACCAAATCTTCATCAGTTCTAATGGACATTGGACACCCAGAAAGCCAGTAAACATCCACACACAGGCTCTAAATGCAGTTGTCTTAAGAACTTGATTCAGTTGCCTGCAAAAAGACCAGTGAAATACTCCAGGGTATTTTGCCTGGTCTGCTGTTGGTGCACTGGTCACCACTGATCTCTCAAAGGTCAGTTATCACACTGGTCACATTTCTTTGGATGCCATCAGTGACTGTGACTTCTCAGATGGCACTTAGGTCGGAGTCTGTAATTGTGACTTAAGCCCAAAGCAGTTGAGCCCAAAGTCAAGTCATGTGTGTCAATAGCCTATGTTCCTGTTAGATTCTATTCTAGAGGTCACATCTGAGTAATTCCAATGGGCAATACCTCCTGAAAATCTTCAACACTTTAAATGATCTCCTAAAACAGATTATCCTTTGGGATATTTGTTTCCTTTCCTTGATTACAGTGGAAGTTGATGCCAAGAATACATTCCTTTATAGACTTTAAGAGCAGGCATTCCTTCAGTACCTCACGCAGTACCCTGAACTGTACAGAAAGAAATCACTTTTCCTCAGGCAAATTATGTACATAGTTACCATTTTCCTGTTAATTTAAGCTGTACACTACCCTCCCCATTTAGGCATCTAATATTGGAGGAACGTAAATCACATCGGAGGTTGGTGTGCTCTCTGTGCAGGGAAGCAGAAGGGGATTTTCTGAGTTCAGGGGATGTCTGCTTTATGGTTCACTCTTCTCTTGTTTTTTTGAATTAGCAGAAGACATATAATTAGAAGCTCTGTTGATTCACAAGCTGCTCTCAGCCGTGGGTTAATATCAGTTCCTCATCTCTCTTCTGCTTTTCTGTGGGTGACTGGCCCAATAAGGTCACTGGAATGGTTGAAGAATATTCCTGGTATAAAGTGGTATGTCGCACAAGCAACATTATCCAGGAAAGTATATTCCTGCTTTGCTTTGAAACAGGAATGATTCCTTTTTTTGTAGACTAAACCCATGCAGAAATGCTTTGGTGGGCTGGGAGAACGCTCACCATGCAGTGATGATGAATCCCTGGGTTCGTGAGCAAACACCCTTGTTTGCATGAGAGTGCAGCTGCTTCTCATAATATTCTCCAATTATTTCTCTGCATGAGCAACAGTGCAAAGAGGAACAAAAACCACAAAGCACCTGTTTGAAATCTGAATGAAAATTTGCCAGGAATGTTTTTTAGGATTTACCCAATTCTACCCTGAGTGAGCAAATGCCAGTCTGGGGGATTGTTGCTTGTATTTTTTATTGCGAGGTCAAATATCAACTGGACAATTTAAAGTAAGAAGTTATTCATTTTTTTAGAGTTTTAAGGATGCTTTGGGGTTTGTTTTGTTTATCTGTTTTTATGCATGAAATCATGTCCTATAGCTCAGAATACTGGAGCCTGGGAGAATGTTCTGGGAAAGCATCATCCCACCTCATACTCTTTTGTATGATCCACCACTCTATACACATTCATAACACAAGGTGTGGTACTGTGTGGGTGTTATAAACAACCCGGTTCTACCCCTCTGTGTAAGGAGTGGCTATCTACCTTTGGCCACTGTCAGAGACAGTGTAGTTGGCTGGAAGAACATTTGGTCTGACTCATTATTACTGTTATTATTGCTCAGTCATTTGGTTTTCATTTAATATTTAGCAAACAAAAAAAGTCTGCCTCCCATCCAAACCCTCTCATTAACTGACATGGGACTCAGTCCTTCAGACTCTGAGCAATTACCGAATTAGATCATACATGTAAAACTGACTTATCCTATCTGCCAAATTTCTGATCTATCCTCTGAAAGCACCTCTCTACTCATTGTGGAAATAGCGTAAGGGCTTCTTTCAACTAACTAATTATAAACATCTAATATCCCAGGAGATACCATGAGCTCTCTGTAAAACCCATATGTTGCTGAAGGACACAACCCTAAACTAACCACAGAACTTAGTCCTCCCAGAACAATACACAGCTGATATCATAGCATGGTCTGTGTCAGAAGAGACCTTAAAGATCATCTAGTTGGGTTGAAAAGGATCTTAAAATCATCTAATAACAGATGGATTATGGCTGAATCAAGACCTAAATGACCAGCACCCAAAGTGAGATTCATCTCACCAAATGTAGACATCTGCAATGTAAGTATTTAGATGAAAACAAAATACCTAGACTATTTTCAGATCAAAAGAATTAAATCAATGTTTCAGCCCACATCAGAAAAGTCATCTAGGATACTGGGTGAACTGAACTGAGTCAAACATTGTAGAAAACAGTTTCTTTCCAGAAACTTTGCAAAGAAAAGTCTCTTCTATACAAAGACACCTTTTCAAGTGTCTCACCATAAAACACCAAGAAACATTTTCAAATTTTCTCATTTTCTTACCTAATATTGAGAAATCATTTTTTTTATTAATACAAGGTTACATGTTGCGAGTCTGGAGACTGTGACCCCCATAGCAAACCTTCACAGGCTGCTTATTTAAATGTCCTTTGGTTTCCCCACAATTGCAAAATACTTTGGGGACATGTTTTACCACATTTAGGTTGGGATTTGCTGACAACTTCCAACAAAGGTTGAAACTTTTTAAGCTTTCTATGATATATGCCTGACTTTCCATAGACCAGTTGCACCTCAGGTTCAGCCAAGAGGGAAACAAGCAACATCACTTCTCTGCCATAATTAGTCCAAAATCCAGCTAAGGGAGACAAGAGGTAATTTTAGCCCAAGATCTTCCTGAGTTTTTCACTACACAGCTGTATTACAAGCTCTGACACAGACCAGGTTTTGAGGAGGCCTCGAGAAAATAAAAAGTACCATAAATGGAATCTATTTCTTCGGAATTTTCTGAAATTCATTGGGTTATGGGCGACTGTCCTTATCTGAAGAACAGGTATTTAGTGTACCTGATAAATCCAGTAATTAATTTCATTTTGCCATCTTTAGATCCTTCTCTGAAGGATACACTATGGTTTAAAAAAAAAGAGTACATTCTGAGCATCAGCCATAGATGCACCTCAAAGAAGAAGAAAGAAGAAAAGAGGGATAAAACATAGGCCTATAGCCAGAAAAAAATGTTTATTTTTGCCATTGGCAGTACATGGTTTGCCTGATAATCTGAGACACAAATTTTAGCTGCATTTTTTCCCCCTGACATTTCAAGAAACAAACTTCAAAGAATACAAGGGCTGACTTGGAGACTAAGGGTTTTTCCTGGGACAAATTGCTTGGCTGGAACTAGTGATAGTTTATTTCCACTGTTATTGAAATATATATATAATACATATATAATATATATGGGAGTGGTGAGACACTAGTACAGGTTTCCTAGAGGAACTGGGAGTTCCTGGTATCTGGAAGTGCTAAAGGCTAAGCTGGATGGGGCTTTGAGCAACCTGGTCTAGTGGAAGGTGTCCCTGGCCATGGCAGGGGAGTTGGAACTGAATGGTCTTTAAGGTCCCTTCCAACCCAAACCCTTCTATGATTCTATGCTATATAAACTATGCTGAGATGGTTCCATCATCTGCATCACCAGAACATGACTACAAAAGGCTTCTCCAGGCATCAGCAGTGTAAGGGTGAAGTTTATTTCATCATCATGCATTTTCTAATGGATGGGAGTTATTTAAGACAGCTTAGAGGAAATTCAATAAAAGAAATTTTAGGTGTCAGTAGCTGACTGTGGCCAGTAGATGTCACTGCTGCTCACACCATCACACACCATGCGAATTGCTGCATGTACTAGACTATATAATTTATGATTGAAATACAAGGTTTTGAGATAAATATTGATCAGGTTGAGAACTACATTTTTTTGTCGTGCTTTTTAATACCTAATGCATTTTGGTACCCTATATATTCGATACACCAACGCCTTCAGCTGTATAGTTCTCTTTTATTCAATTAAATGCTTTTTTTATATACTTTCAGAGGGGAAAGTGTAAGTCAGATCTTTCTGTTAGGCAGAAAAATAAAGAAAAGGAAAATAAACAAAATAAGTGGAATTTTGTGAATTAGTCCTGTTGAGAACCATGGAGAGTATCTATACACTATGTTTCATAAAGTTAGCAAAAATGTGGTCTCATAAATGGCAGTAAAAACTGTTAAAAAGCTACAGAGAAATAAATATTAGAAAGACTATTTTTCCTCCGTATGTGTGTGTAGGGGTGAATGTATGTATATTTTTATATGTATATGCACACTCTACATTTAGACTATGGTGTCCCTCCCCATGGCAGAGGGTTGGAACTGGATGATCTTTAAGGTCCCTTCCAGCCCAAACCATTCTGTGATTCTATGATTCTGTGGTTCTATTATTGTATGATATGAGGTACTTATAGGTAATTTAATGTATCTATGGAATTGTGTACTCTCTGGATTCTGTAGTTGTACTGAATTCTTTACTAAAGCAACCTGTCCTCACTACTTGACACGAACGTCAATTGAGAAAAGTGCTTTCTTTCCCCACAAGATGTCAGTGTTTCCTACCTTTTAAGTCATGCTAAGTTTGCTGGCAGTGATTATCCACGGTATCTTAAGAGGAATTCAGTTAATTAAAAATGAGAGGTGGTCAAACATGCAACTCAAAGCATTCTATAATTAAAGAGTTTCCTTTAATTGGAAAAATGGAGCTATTGACTCTGCTTTTATGAAGAAAACTTGAAAGATTAACACTGTACAACCAAAATTTTAGCCTCTTACTTTCTCTGATAGGACAAAAGATACAAGAGAAGTGGAGTACTGCAAACGGTGAAAAATGAAAGTCCTTTTGGAAAGTTTCTGAGATTCCTACCCAAGAGCAAACGTTAAGTTCCTGTTAGTTTACTGTTTCTTTTAAAATATTATATATATATTTGTTTGTTCAAGCACTACTTATACTGCTAACTATGTCAGCAAGATAAATAATGGTCATTTTCTTTGTGCCCACAGGATGTCAGAGTTCACTTTAGAATACAGTAATGTAAAATTTAGAGCGACAAGTTCAGCCTTTGTCATCAGGGTTTGCAATATTTATAAATGCATGTTTTGATCAAAACCAGTGAAAATGAGCAGAGTAGCTGGTGCTCAATGTAATAAACACGTCAACACCCAGATCTGCAACCCAAGGAGGCATGTTGAATTAATTTCTTTACATGGAAGAAGAGGTTTTTCCTTGATTCAGTATCCTTTTGCTTCAGTGAGTTTTCATCACTGAAAGCACCAACTTCAGCAGAGTTCAAGGCTCTCTATCAATTTGGTCCTCAGGTATATCCCAAGCAAGGTGCTACATCATGCTACTTCCATTGTCTGGATAGTTCCAGTGAGATTTGTAACACCAAAGTATTGCAGATCAAACAATACTGTAACCATCTGCCTTTTAGCCTGGTGTAAGTGACTGCACAATCAATAGTCCTGCTTTTCTGTATCTAATCACAGCCATTCTTTTGTAATGATAAAATCGAAAATGCAATTTTTTGAAGACAAAGGTTCATTGATTTCTTATTGCATCTCATTATTTAATATCATATCTGGCTTTGTCAGACTGAGAAGCACATTGTACATTTATTATCCAGCTAACTTTAACAAGGATCTGTGATCCATCACATATGTGCAAGCCAATATGTCTTGGAATAATCCTTCACTCCTTACACCAGCAAACACATCTCAGACATCACTGCAGACAGTGAAAGCTTTGTTTTCTTAGGGCTACAGAATCCAAATTGTGATGAGAACATGGCAGGTACTTGTAACAATTAATCCACTGGAGGACACAGACTCTGTTTTGTTTGCAAGTTATCTGTGAGCAAGGCTTGTTTGGAGGATCTGTTTGTTCTTTGAGATGGTTTGAACCTTTCATTTCAATACAGGAATTATTTGGCAGCCTTTCACTACCATCGAACAGCTGGCAATTGGTAATTTGCTATGCAGGTAGTAGTTTCACCAGCTTGAGATGTTATCATGTATTTGATGGTATTTGGTGCATTTCTTCAAGCCTCTGCTTCTGATGAGGGTCCAGACTCATGTGAAAACTGCTTAACTGAATGTGAGATTAAAAAAAACACAAAACAACCAAACAAAAACCTTCTTGTTTTGAGAAAATGCAGGACTTTACCAATGTTGGGTTTTTTTCCTAAACCAACTCCTTCAACAGTCAACACAGATGGTGCCTCAGGGAGGTAACTCAGACCATTCTACCTGTGTTACATATCTACATTACTGTGTGTTAGTGCAGGTCAAAACATCATTTTCCCATATAAATCTAAAAGGATTTCTATTTTACCTCGTTTCAGATTGCTAACTCCAGGTGAAATCATTCCCAGATTAAATACTAATTTGGGATTTTTGGTTGTTTTAACTAAAAAAAACAAAACAAAACAAAAAACACAAACAAACACAAAGAAAAACCCCAAACAAACAAACAAACAAACAAAAAAGACAGCTGTAGTCATTGAGTGAAGGAATGGGGTAACTTACAGTGTTGTGCTGCAGGACTAAACCTCTTGTGTTTTTTGCTATTTCTTCATTGTATTTAGTGAGAAGAGAGCCCTAAATTTCCTCTAAGCAATTCTATGAAATGAATAACAGCCTGGAGAAGCACCTAGATAAATACTGAAGAGGTACATATAAACTGGGATTCTCTCTCTCCTTTAAAATGTCTTTCAATGCCTTGTTTACCTCTGTGCTTATAGACCACACCACCCTCTGTTTTACAGCCTGCTGTGTTTGCTTCTTTACAGCAGAGCAGCTTCTCTGGAAGGTTCATCAAGGCTGAAAAACAAAGTAAGGAATTTTAAAATGTGAATCTAAATACATGAGACTCAATACCTGAAAGTGCAGAACAGAACTTCACTATCAACAATAGATATAGTTTGCAACAAGTTACTCAGATATACTGCCACTCCACAGCAGAGACTGCAGATGACTTTGATTTAAATGACTGCTACCAAATTCTGTAACCTTTCCTTGAACAAAAACAATGTCAACTTTAACTGCGTTACACTTGAAAAAAAAATCAGAGCATGGTTCATAATTCTTTGCCTTACATTTCTCATTCACCTGCTAGCTCCTTTTAGGAATCTATTTTATATCTGACTCATGGGGAACCTGACAAATGAATGATTTCTCCTGTCTCTAAAGTCCTAATCTCAGTGGAACTATAGGAGTTTTCACTGCCTGGATATGTGGCATAGAGTACTTAAAGAGAGAAAAAAGATGATCCAGCCATTCATTCTGGGCATCTATCCTAAATCTGCAATTTCTGCCCCTGTTTCCTCTATGACTCTTTGGGATTCAGGTCTCTGAAAGTAAAATGTGTCTAACAATATTTTTGGTAGAAAAAAATTTAGGGATAAACACACAAATATTTCTGAGAAGATTAGATACAATGATAATTTATGTAATTGGATTATAATTTTATACTTCCACTTATATGCTGGCAGTGGTCAAAAGTACTCCCTCCCTTACCTCTGGCAGCAAAGCCCAGAGCTGTGGTCTTCTAATTCTCATCTGGCATGTCTCTCATGCTTCTGGTTTATAATTCAAACCAGACCTTAATATTTACGTTACTTAAACTAGGCATCAGGCAAGGAATCATTAAATTCAAGGAATAAATCCTGTAAACTTAAGCAGTTGAACCTATTCTTGTTGAGGCCAGTGACTTCTTGTTATTAATGCTGCAAGGGACCATCATCAAGCCCCTTCACCTTCCATTTTGACACTTAAAAGCTGGAGATAAAATGGAAGTAAATTCTCTTTGCAAGCACATTCCTTTTCTCCTCTCTCACCTCCCAGTAATATTGAATATTCCCTAAAGAATGAGTAAACAACTAATTTGAGTTGAGTAAAGTAGGAAACTCAGAGGTGATCACAGTCACATTTTGTTGTTTGTTGTTCGTTGTTTTGGGGTTTTTTTAATGCACCATTTCTTTGTGACAACACATTATGTCAGCCCCGCTAGCTCATTTGTCTGCTGCAGTTCTGCTTTATCAGCCTGGAGTAAAAAGAATTGATAAGTCTGGTTAGATAAAGTAAATGGAAACTCAGGGCTCATTCCAATTTGCTCTACTTCGATATATTTCACAAACCTGAGAGTACTGTGTCTAACACTAGTTGCTATTTGTATATAAATATTGCACATTAGAAGATCTCTTAAAATAGTATTTATGTTTGTTTCTTCCTGCCTCCCCTGGTTGTGTGTTTATTGGTTTTCTGATTGGAAGACAAATGTCATGCTTTCTCACTACATTCTTTTTCAGTCTGGGATGCCACCCCTAACAAGAATTCATCTTCATTGGGAGCTTGCTAGGCTGATAAAGCAGAAGGAGATATTTTTCCAGCAGTCTTGGATACTAATGCAGCTGAAGCTTATAACTGCAATAAGTTATTCTGTGCTGTGCAAGATGAGTTCCTAAAGATATTTGATCACTGCCACCAGCCAAATCTATCTTCTTGTAATTTTGTTTGCTAGACTAGAAGTGCACTGAGGATGGTTCCTAAATCAGGTCTTATTTATTAAGGGGTTTGTAAGGTGTTGTAGTGCAAGGCTCCAGAATTAAGAACAAAAAGGTCTGTAGGAATGGAGAAGTGCTGGTCACCAGGTGGGACAGAAAGATTGGGGTTTTTTTTCTGCTTTTACTGTAGGGAGATGTATCTGCCCGTTTGAATTCTTAAGATGATTTACTGTTCAGGAAGGCTGCTTTGCAATTAGACACATTTAGACAATGACATCTCCCTCTCCTGATCAGCTGAAATGTCACAGCACATAAATGGACACGTGCTATAAAGTAAGGGCAAGTATTTCTACTTCAGAACAACTTTTTCTACCAAATTATTTAAGAGGAGTAGGAACAAGGCTTGGAGCAGGAGAAAGAATATTGCAAAAAGGAAGAGACTCATTGAATTTTATCTTCTTTATCTTAACATTCAAACCTTGAGTTTAGATCTTGTTCTGAAACCACCATATTTATGCCCATGCAGGACAAACCTAATAATACCTGTTTTGGTTTTTTTCTGGGGACAACCTTGTATAAGGTGATGATCTTGAAGGCCTTTTCCAGCCTAAATGACTCCATGAATCTGTGATTATGTAGTCCTGTACTGGAGCCGTCAAGCACTGATGCAGCAAACGCAGTTGCAGTACACAGCTCCTACTTCCTAATGACATATCCCAGGAAAAACTGGAATTCATGATGGCAGCACTGGATTCCTCTTTGGAGAGGGAAAACAGGATTTGCTGTCTCTCAAAAGAAAGGTATATGTGGGAACCCCAAAGTAAGCTGGTCTAGAACAGATTTTGCATATTGATGGCCAACAGAGAACAGGGGGGGAAAGTAAAGTCAAACTAATGTAAGATATTCAGCCTTGGGTCTTTATTTTTGAAAATGATAATTAAAAAAAATGATTCCCAGCAGATCCATTGTGTTATACTTGGTAATAAGTGAAATGGTCCACTTTGCTTCTATGTGATTTAAAGTTATATTTTTCCACTTTCTGTGTATGTTAGCTTTTAGGCAAAATACAGTGCTTGGAAAAGTCTACATTCTCCACCAAAAAGATATCAGATTTCTTCAGTCTGTATTATATTAACCCAGTTTGACTTTACAAAATGGATAAGGTTGGAAGTGACCATGGTGGGGTTGCCTAGTCCAGCCCCTAGAGCACATAACACAGGAGTGTGTCCAGATGGCTTTTGAATATCTCCAGGACAGGAGACTCCATAACCTCTCTGGACAGCCAGTGTTAATGCTCAGCCACTCCTACAGTATAGAAGGTCTTCCTCATTTTCAGGTGGAACTTTTTATGTTCCAGTTTCTGCCTATTTCCTTTGGTTCTATTGCTTAGCATCATCAAGATACTTACATACATTTATAAAGCCCATTCTGAGTCTTCTCACTGCTGATAAAGCCCAGCTCCCTCAGCCTTTCCCTATAAGAGAGATGATCCAGTCCCCTCAATATCTTTGTACCCCTCTGCTGGACCTGCTCCAGGGCAGAATTTAATCTGGTATGGCTGATTATAGGCACATAGCTGCATAATGATAAATATATTTTCATGTTTTCTATTTCTCCCCCTTTCACCCAGTTCCAATTTCAACCAGCCTGCATTACAGAGACAAGTTCCTTGCAAGAGTTTTATATAATTTTCAATTTTATTTTCTTTTAATGACAAAGCTCTAGAAGTGTATTTAAACTTCTTGAGGACACACACCAAAAAATACACAATCTTTCTTCCACAGAGACAATGGCAAATGAGAACTCAAAAGATTACAGACTTTTGAGTCTTGTGAGTCTGTAACTGCGTTTGGAGGCTTCCACATGACTCTGTTTAAGACCTTTCTGTAATATGTTCATCTGTTTCTCACTGTCCTGGTTTCATCCTCTGTGGTCTCTCACACTTGTACAAAAGGAGCTCAGTAGAAGAGAGACCAGCTCTCTGCATACAGGTTTCACAACAGGGGAGCTTCAACTTATTCAGTCATTCCACTAATTACCTGAGTTGATCATCTGCTCAATCTGATTCAGTCTCCACAGCAATGAGTGATGAAAACACCATAAAAGCTTGCTAATAATTATGCTTTTCTTTTTCTCATGGTCAGTATGAACTAACCTGTACACAGCCTTGCAAAATACAGATCACCATTTCTTTGTGTAATAGATGAGAAAATTGCAGCAGCAAACTGTAACTGGAGAGCATCTATGAGGAAATTAAGAACCTGAAGAGTTCTTCCAGTATTGGTACAGGATTTGGGGCCTAAATTACTGACTGATCATTGTAATTTCCATTGATGTTTTCCAAACAGTGAAATTCTGCAAGAAGTTTGGAACTTCTTCGTATTTTTGGAACCAGCCTTTAAGGACACTGTTAATTTGCTTTTTAAGTCAGCTAAACAGAAGAAGGCTTGAATAAGCAAGCTGATACTTCAATTGTGCAGCCTCTCCCACTGTGAGAAGGCAAAATCCATGGCACACCTCAAGGTATGAGCAGCTCTGCTGTGAGCACATGCTTATGAGGGTCTGGGTGGCATGTCAGGAGAAGTGGACAAGTATTGCAATATCAAGTGTTTTAATTTCTCTTTGAGATTTGATATAAAAATAATGCCTGATGAAAATAGAATAGACATGAAAATACATCTTTCCTCAGCTATTATTTTTACATAAAAGCAGCCACATTTTGAAAACAAAGTAGAAAACTCACTCAGAAGAGGCAGATTGTTGCTCTGGTTTTAATGGTTTCAGTACCTATTAAAGTATTTGGAATGAATGAAGTGAATAATGGAAGTTACCTGTAACACTCTCACTTTCAGTTCTCAGTCTCTAAGAGATAAATGGTTTCAGAAACACTACGATCAATGGGTTTTAAGATTTTTGCATCCTGCAGCTTTTGAATTTTCCACCTCATTTTTCTCTCATTAAGACTCCTTATGTGGAACCTTATATGGACCCTCTCCCACATGCTGCCAGTTTCAATGTAACCTTGAGCCTCTCAACAGTCTTGAAATTTCTACCTATTGTATCTGGCTGACACTTTTTTAAGGCTAAAAGTCTTTGAAAGTAAATGACAAATGGAAAGAGAGACAGGTGTTTGATCCAATGGAAGTTCATTTCTTTAGGAGCACAAGAAAAATAAACTGGGATTAATTCTTTTCATCTGCAGGTCTCTACACAAAGGTTGTTCCTTCAGTGTGAAGTCTTTGTTACATGAGAAGCTCCTTGGGTTGTCCTGGTGTCAGCAAGGCTGGTACTGCTCCCCTTCACTGGAACCTGTTAGAGCCATTCTACAGCTCCTTGAAGATTCTTCCTGGCTCCTTTCTGCAATTGGAAGAGAACTTCCTTCTCTCTCGTGGATGAAGAGCTGTGCTTCTCTGTGGTTACTCTATCAGGGAGCTATCCTTTCATCTCCCTGACCCAGCATCTTCTCCCACTGGTTTTGACAATGTATTTTTTAGCAATAGAGCAATGGTGCTGCTTAAAAAAAAAACTAGACATTTTCCTACTTCCTAGAAAGTAGTTAGAGTGAAATTCGGTCAGGGATACAAAAATATTTTGAGAATATTTTGAGGTATGTGTACTATCAAACCTGAATATTACCCTTAACATTTTATTTCTGTGGTCCCTACAAGTCTCGTGGATAAAACTGAGTCTTGTCTCCTGGCAGGGGAACAGATGACCAGCAATTTCAGGGCCACCCAGTCTGACTCCAGGCAGACAGTGCAGCCCTTGGATGATTTTTTCTGATAAACATCACACTCTGTGTATGTGTAATGACCTTGGTGTTTCAGGAGCAGCTTAAGGTTTGTTCTAAGGTCATAGGTTGGAAAATTGCCCTCTCCACTCACTGGTTCGAAAAAATGAAATCAGATGAGAAGATCTAACAGAATCAGATCACACCAAATTAAACGAACACAATCTGTTAATCTTTCTTTGGGTTCTTCCAGCCTCCTGGAAAACAATAACCAATACTACACTTCTAGGCAAATAAAGTACCTTTATTAAGTCAGGAATGCATGAGAACATAACATTGATATTTTAGTAATTTATTATCATCTTGGGAAACAGAAGGGAGAATCTTCAATCTCAAAACGATTCACCAGCTTCAGTTAACAGGAAAAAAACAACCTCTCTTTCTCAGAACACATATTTTTGAGATGCCTGCAGATATGAGAGGGGACTCAGTCAGAAAGAGCTGTGTAGGTCTGATTCAGAGCAAGAGTGAGGCAGTGGCAAATATATCAGGCAGAGCATCCAAGCAACCACACAATTCTCATCTTTTGCTTACCTTTTAGATCTTAGTTTAGCAAGTTACATTCTGCACCACAACCTCCTCCTCATCATCAGTGAGATTGGGACCAGTTCCACAGGTCTGTGTGCCCTCTCTCCCACATGTACAAGAGGGAGTTCAATGCCATGATCATAGTGGTCAGTTGTGTTGGGTTTAGTGTGTTTTTTTTTTTGGTTGGTTGGTTTGGTTGTTTTTGGTTTTGGTGTTGTTTTTTGTTTGTTTGTTTGTTTTTGTTTGGTTTTTGTGTTTTTTTTTTTCCCCCTGAGAAAGAGGGAAGAAAAGCAGATAAAGCTTGGTCTGAAAATCTAGTTCTAAAATTTTGGGCTTGGACTCACAGTTTGTGCTCAGAAAACATATGTTATATCTTTTTAAATATTTAAAATATTATTTTATATTTGAGCTAAAATAAAGAAAACCTGTAATGGTTCAACTTAAATATAATAAATAAATATATTATATACTATGTATATAAATTTTAGATTATTTACATATTTTATATTTACGTTGACGATATCATCAAATGAAAATGAAAAAAATCTATTTTATTTAAGCTCTACTGCTCTTCTTTAAAATATCACAAATTCAGGTCCATTTCCAATACCAAATGTTACTTTTATTTGCTGGAATGTTGAGACATTTCATTTTGGGAACATAATAATAACAAAAAAAGATTATTTGGATTTGTATATTTCTATCACTGTTCGATTAAATTCTGTCTTTAAATGACGTAATTCAAATCCGAACTATAATTTTCAGATTTTCATGAAAACAAGTTGCTGAGTTTTACTTTTTTATAACAACAATATCTGTCTCTTGAAGTTTTATGATTTTTTTTCCCTGTATATATTTTGCAAGCTGAAAATGCTTTGTTGACTTAGGGCTGGTGATTGTTTCTATGTAGAATCCTAAATCTAAATTAATTTTCTTTCCTTATATTTGCAACATTTGAATATTGCCCTTAATCTGAAATCCCCTAAGTGATCTCAGTAATTATCCTGCCCTGGCAAAGGGATGTTCACAGTGATCCATAATTGTTTTTCCTAACTTTTGGTCTTTACTTCTATGAACAATGTATTAGATTTCCCAGAAACAGGGAGGCACAATTGTTTTTCCTAACTTTTGGTCTTTACTTCTATGAACAATGTATTAGATTTCCCAGAAACAGGGAGGCACTCTGGAGAAGCAGAATAATCATGCCAATATAGATTCAACTATAAAGGTATATGTTATTTCTTAGCTCTATAAACTGTGGGCAGGGTTGTTTGTTGGGGTTGTTTTTTTTCCCCAAGCTCATATATACCTATTTTATGCTTTACTGCTCTGTTGGCAAATTTTAATTTATTTTTTATTTCCAATGTTTTATTATGTTTGCACTCAACTGAGTTAGAGACCAGAATGGGTGATTGTTATACAGTAGTTTACTTTTAAAAGAAATAGGGCTTCTCAAGCAGCTAATACAGGAAGATGTATCACCGGCTTGAATAATTGTGACAACCATAGACGGTATCAGTGCCTGTTTGTTTGCACAATACCCTACTGCATTAAGAAAGCCATCCCAGCTGTCTTCGGCTCTGGAGTCACCCATTTCATCACTTGACACTGCAGCAGATGTTATGGATTGATAACAGACTTCACTTCATTCACTCCACATCTAAGATTACCTCTGGAAAAAAAATCAAATACATTATAACACTCCCAGCCATTTGTTAAAAAAAAAAAAAAGAAAAAGAAAAAGAAAAAAAAAGGCCATCAGCAATTTATTCTCTTTCCTAAAGCATTAAATGGCTGGGTTTGGACTTTTAAAATATTTAATTTTTTTTCTTTTATTTAACTCATTCACAGTGGTTGGTATGCATCTCGCTAGCTCCTGAAACAGGGAGAAAGATGGAGATAGAATTAATGATTTAATTATTTGAAGACTCAGACAGGTTTTAGGATTCTGAGTTGCATTTCCATTACATCAGTAGCCTTATATTTTTTAGTGACAGTATGTTAATGCAGCACATTTATTATGTTCGTAGCAGAAACAGCAGATGAACCAAGCACTGCAGTTTTGGGTCTACTAGACAAGTAGTGATGTTTGGAAGTGCTCTGCCTTCCTTCTTGTAATGCTGGACATTGTGTTTTATTTGAGATACAGTGGGTGAATTTGTAATTAAATACTGTAGTGTCATGCTGATAAGTGACCAGAAAATGTGTCTATGGCAGGGCAGGGGTTCCCCACACACCTTTTGAGAGTGCAGCTGATGGAAGAACTACATAATATACACAAAGGCAATAAAATATAGGGTGTTATCCTGCCATTACCTGCAAACTGAATCATAAGAATGATGTTATTCATGGGACCTTCTTCTCTGTCTTTGAAGGGGACGGAGCAGTGGGTGCCTTCTGTGGGACTGTGCCAGATGTGCACCCAATACTGCGTCCTGTGAAAGCTCAAGGGATGCAAATGAAACGGCCAAGGTTTGTTTTCACTTTGCTGACTGGCAATTACATGAATCACTTGGAATGGGAGCAGAGTCACCCTGTGTTCCCTGTGCAGCTGCCCAGCAGTCCTGGGAAGCCTGGAGCAATCCTGCAGAAGATCCCAGCTCTGTCTCTCAGCAGCTGTATGGGCTCCTAGGGCAAGCAGGGTCAAGCTTGGCCCAGTCAGTGATGTGGCTGGAGATATGTGCAAGAGATGCAAGATTTAGGATGGCATTTCACTGAATGTGGTGAGTTTGGTCTTGACTGACCATCAGGAGCTCACCAAGCTGCTCTATCTCTACCCCTTCCCAGTAGGAGAGGGAGGGAAAATACAACAAAAAGCTTATAGATCAAGATATAGAGGGTGAGCTCACTCAGCAGTTATTGTCATAGGCAAAACAGATGTGACTTAGGGAAATTAATTTAGTTTATTGCCAATTAAACAGAGTAGGATAATGAGAAATAAGAAGAAATCCCACAAAAAAAAAATCTTTCCCCCAATCCCTCCATTCTTCCAGGCTCAATTTTACTCCCAACTCTTCTACTTGCTCCCACGAAGTGATGCAGGCGGAAAGGAATGGGAGTTGGCCAGTTCTTAATCCTTCATCTCTGCTGCACAATCCTCCCTTGCTCTTCTCCTCTCCAGTGTGATGTCCCTGACTTGAAATACTGTTCTTAGAGAACTTCTCTGATGTGGGTCCTCCACATGGGCTGCAGTTCTTCACAAAGTTCTCCAGCCTGGGTCCTTTCCTATTTCAACAAGGGTCCTCCACGAGTACACAAATCCTGCCAGAAAATCTGCTCCTGTATGTGCTCCTCTCTAGAGGTTGCAGCTCCTGCCTGGAATCTGCTAAAGTGTGCACTCTCTGTAGCTGCAGCTTCCTTCAGGGTATATCCCCCTGCTCCAGTGTGGGGTCCTCCATGGGCTGCAGGTGGGTCTCAGCTCCACCATGGACCTCCATGGGCTGTTAGGACACAGCAGCCTCATCATGGTCTGCCCAATGAACTGCAGGGAAACCTCTGCTCTGGTGCTTGGAGCACCTCCTCTCTCTCTTTCCTTGCTGACATGTGTCTATTGGGCTATGGCTCCCACCTTTTGTTATTCTTCTTTGCCAGGTGCTGTTCCACAGCTTTTTTCACCCTTCTTAACTCCATTATCACAGAGGTGTTACCACTGTCACTGATGAGCTCAGCTTTGGCCAGCAGTGAGTCTGTCCTGGAGCTGCTGGAACTGACTTTGTCCAACACAGGAGCAGCTTCTGGTGTCCCCTCACAGATGCCTCTGCTGCAGTCTTCCCTAGTACTAAAGCCTTGCCACATAAATCCCATACAGGAAAATATTTTTAAAGTTTTCATTGATATTGTGTGTGATTTGGATGCTGAATTTCCATGTTCACTTTGAAATAAACCACCAGGTTTAAAATTGATTTTAAATGTCCAAATTTTTGGTGTACAGATGGTATTGACTTCTCTAGCTGAGCTGATAAATGCTACTAAATTCAAGATGTCCAGCATTTCTGTGGAGGGTGATCTTGTTGTATAGCAGTGTCTGACTCTTCATCATTTACAGCTTGGCAAAACAAATCAGATGTTTTGAAGACCACAAGGAATCCTTGTGATCGACTCTAAAATTAAGTTTCTGCTTGTTGGAATACAAAAGACATAAAAACAATTTTTCTGACAATTTTCAAATTATACCATGAAAATTGACAACACCGTGACAAACTGCTTGTGATGATGACTTTAGCATGAGCAGCTTCTTCCACCCAATTATTTATTTATTAATAAAGCTCCCTATTAGCTATTACTTCTGAACTCTCTAAAAACATAATAAATAGATGCTAGACACATGGAGTTGATTGTTTCATTGATAACTGAGAGAAAGAAGCTTACTATACAGCCTGTAATTTTCAGAGTTTAAACATGTTTAGAGTTTTTTCGTTTTGAAAAGAAAATATTACATTGCTCAATCTAATGAGGAACCAGTAATATTTCTTAATATGAATAAGACCACACAGAATTTGTCAGGTATAAATGAGGTTTAATTTATCATATTTTTTATTCATCTCTTGATTCTTATTCTCTTCAAAATCCTCAGAGCATGACTCTGCAGTGATGGAAATTTAAGCAGAACCATTTTTGTTTTGTTGTTTTTTTGCTTTTTTTCCACACACATTTATACAACTACAGGAGTTGAAGCAACACATTATCACCCTGACATGTTCCAGCTTGTCCCTGCTAGCACTAAAATAGCTGTTGATTGATATGATAGAAATTGGTGTAGGGTCCTCAAGAAAAGGGTGACTTCTGGATACAGGCTCTGAACATCTGCAATTCTGTTTCACACGACTGCAGAAATACATGTTCTCGTCTGATAAAAGACTTGGCAGAGAAAGGCAGGTAGATTTCTCTCCCATCTCATATATAATGAAACACTAATATAAAATCTCAATGGAGCTTCTCAGCTGAGGAAAATACAGAAAATTTTCATTATATTAAGTCAAAACCTCCCATTCATTTTGTCTACAGTAGAAAGACACGCAAGAGTAACTTACTGTAGGCAACATTTCATAAGTTAATATCTAGATCATTATTCTTGTGTATGTTTCCTGGAAAGAATGTTAGATGTGTGGGGGTTTTCTATGAAATACATATTCAATTAGCTTATGAACTTTCTAATGTTATTGCTTGTATTCTGCCTATTGGCCTATTCTGGCACAGAACCTGCTGAAGTCAAATCACTGAGCTCACTGGGATTATTCTCACTTATTCCAGTGCTGTGGAAATTTGAATTAGTCTGTCTCTCAGGCTACTTCTCTGATAGTTATTAGGTACGAGATCATCCAGAGCTCTACCTATTTTTAGTAAAACCTTATACTGTATAGTAAACTCTCACTGTACTGTGCAAAGTGTCCATCTGGGGGTTTATACCCTGAGCATTGCAAACCATTCATCTCCCTGCCTGTTTCTCTGCGGTGTTCATAGTGTTTGCTGCTAAATTAACCACAAAGATCTTACACAAGAAAGACTGCCAATATCAACACCCCCCTGCTCAAATTTTTCTGACCACTTGAATGTCACTTCTATTACATATCTATATGTAGGGGAAGTAGAAAGTGAAGAGGCAAACTGTTGTCAGCCAGACTATTGAAATGAATGTTCTTCACTTTTACAACAGAAAATCCTAACATTCATTTCTGAGCATTTTTGGAGTTCTTAATCTATGAGCTTTATCTCTGCTTGTCCATTAAATAAAACATATGAATGACTGGGAAGAGCTAAAAGTGATGATAAAAACACTAGGACTATAAAAGTCTGTGTTTTCCTGTATTCTTCTTTCGATCCCCAGAAGAAACAGACTGAGACTCTTTGCACATATGAGGATGTTTTACATTTCCACTTAAAATTCTCAGTTCAGGAAAGTATATGTTCTAATTCATTCATTCCTCTGAGCCCTATTTAGGAGCACAAATTAAAATTTATACAGGGAGGATTAAACTGTTGTTCTTCAATGCCATCCTGCAAGTAAAATGCCATCATGTGGGACTAGTAGATATGACAAGGTGCCCACAACTGTTATGTGCTTGCCAAACAGTTCTGCATTAGACTTACAGATATACAAACCCAAATTCTTTATCATTAGAAAAAAGTATACCTCAGTTGGGACTACTTGTGCCACATTGTACCACAGGCACCAAAAGAGACACAATCCTGCTTTCATGTTTTATACTGGAATAAATCCATTCCCTATCATGGAAAATATTGATGTCACCAAGTGGAGAATCAGGTGCCTGTAATAATGTTTGCAATAACAATTAATTCTTCACTGAAGAGGTCAGAAGGCCAAAAGGGACTCCCTGCTGAAAAAGAAAACAGTTATGCCCCTATTTGAAGATTTTTAAAAATTTTTAGAAATGATTAATTTATTTTTCTCTGCAAGTTTTCAATATTTATCATTAGTTTTTTATTGGATCATCTTAGATGGAAAACAAACCAACTGTTACTAATTAGTAACATGTATTTGTCTAAGCATGCTGAATAGGTGAATCCTGTTAAACTGGAAATGGTTCTTTTGTTTCTTATGACTATGATACATAAAATCAGTATTTTCTCAGTGAAAAATACTTTGCAAGAAAAAAATATTTTCTTCATGTCTTTGCATTCTACTATTTTTTCTGCCAAGATGTTCTCTGTGTGCCTCTCACATTTACCATGTGTAAGTTCTTAATGATGTTGAAAACATTGGTTTCGCTGTTTCACAGATGTGGATACTTTGCTGCTGGAAGGTCTTTGAGAAGCTTTTTGTTGGGCTGTACAGTAAATTTGTGAAAAGAGCAGAACTTGAAGGAAGCTGTTCTGAGGCCCACATGAGTGCCCTACATATGAGAATCTTTAACAAGTTGACTGTGCCTTTCTTTGACAGTTTTTAAAGGTGCATATGATCCTGTCTGGACCTTGCTAATAAATGTACAAGATTTGTATTGCATTTCAACATGCTTTCCTGTAAATGATAAGTTCTAAGTAAGTCATGTGTAATGATTCCCACACAGTCTTTTATCTACCTTAAAAGAACTACTGACAGCAAATTTTCAGGCTTTTTCCTTCTATTTTTTTTTCTCTTGAGTTTCACAGAACGGCTGATGCAGCCCAGCACATGAGAAAAGCTGAAGATAAAAAGTGTGAGATGAAGTCAAACCTGAATAATAGAAGTGAAGCATAGCTTATAAAGCTTGACAGAAACATGTATATATTTCTAATTATATTGTTTTGCTACCTTGTCAAAGAGCTGAGAACATCCGATGTTTCTCACTCTCTGGGTTTTGTTTGTTTGTTTGTTTGTTTGTGGGGTGTTTGTTTTTTGTTTGTTTGTTTTAGCAGCAGAACATGACATTCTCAGCTCAGAAGATTCAGAAGCATTAATCCAGTTCTAAAGAGCAATAGAAACTTCAGCAGTACTATGTGGTCTGAGGTTACACAGAGAAAGGCGATCATGTCACTCATCTCCACAATGTCTCTGATGTAAATTTCATGAAAATGAAGTGATTTAGCACCAGTAGTGTAGTGTGTGGTTGGGTTTTTACCTGTACAACCAGAAATGCATGAGAAAATGGTGTGGCAGAAAAAGGAGGTGAATAAGGCAAACAAGATGCAAAAACCCCTTTGGTTCTGATATTAAACAGGAAGTAAGGAAGAGCTGTGTTTTAAATCTGATGTACCACTGGAATCAGCATTTTAATGAAGTGTGATTAGTTCCACAGAATGATTGGGATTCCTTAAACCACTTAAAATGAGGCACATAAAATGACATTTATCCCATTTAGCCCTATATAAAATTAAGTGCTCAGGTAAAGCTAGCTTTTTAAACACCTTCTTTAATCAACAGAAAAGAGGTAGCCACACTAGAAACTAATTAGTGCTAACTGTCTAATCATAGGAAGCACTGCCTTTTGGAGGAGAATGTGAAATTAAATCAGAGTTACAAAGAAACAGGGGGGTCCTCAGTCCTTGAGGCCATATAGATTCCCTGAAAAAGCATAAGGAGTACATATGAACACCAGAAACAAAAGCCACTGGCCCATGATCTTCAGTCAAAAAGCAGGGGGTATAAGACCAGTGTTGTTTGAAGTAGTCAAATATATTGCATAGCTGTAACAAACTGCGGAAGAACAGCAGCACTTAAATAAGCTCATGAGGTTCCATGCTTAGGTAGTATAAATCCATAAGCCAGGAGAGTGGTGATGGTGAAGGTCTTGCAATACTCCTCATGAAGACACTGAGAATGATACCGAGCCATTAGGAACTCTGTAGGCATGGCAAGAACATAATCCAGCTCCTCACTACCCATCTTAGTTCTCTTTGTGTCCCTCTATCACAAGCAATTAACTTAGACACTTCCCAATTTGAATACTAAAAATTGTACTTTGAAAAATAATAGCATATTGCATGAAATATGAATGATTTGACCAGTTTCGTAGGTATTTTCACTCACCTTTGCATGATTAAAACAAGGAGAGAGCAGAGACCATGCACTGACATGGAACGATCTTTATCTCCTTTGAGGCAATACAATTTCTGCTGAGTGATCAGGGCTTTCTGGGAAAATTACCTCAAGCCCACATATAAACAATATACTGGGAGCTTCAAAAACAAGTGAAGGGAGAAGATGAAAATAAAGTCTCTTCAATATTGAGAATTTGAACAGCAAAGAATAATTCTGGGCCTGATGTACTGGAAGTGCTCCCCACTATGCAGGACAATCACAATAATTACTCTTGTTGAGTATCTCTCTGTTTCCATTTGTCTTCCACAGAGATTGTGAAGTCTGTGGAATGGGGAAATGCCTTTCCATTTGAATTTTCATGGTCCCTAGCATATCACAACTTCCTATGCCACTACTCAATCATAACTGAAATGATACATGCAAAATAAATGTGAGAATTTCCTTGTTTATGTACAACAAAATTAATATCATTACACTTAACTCTAAGAGTTCTTGAGAAGGTCAGCTAATTGTTGTGATGGAAACTCCTTTGGAAGACTTTTGGGCAGAAGCTGGGGAAAAAGAGGGGTGGGAAATACCTTGACATAATCCTTCACTCCAGGAATTTGGTTTCACAGTAATAGCTTAAGGCAGTATAGAGAGGATTTCAAGTCAGCGCCATCTGAAAATTTGCATTTCAGAAAGTAAACCAGTCTAGAACTTCAGCAAACTAAATAGATACTACCAAATTTTGATTTTTTGAGCAATACTACTTTGATAGAAATGAAGATGAAATATATTCCTTTCACTAAAGAAAAGCCAAAGTCAACTGCTTTATCCAAAGACTTAGTCCCCTTATTTATACATATTCTAATGATTCTAATAAAGCACAAAACTATTCATATTTAGCTGGGTGATATCACTATTAGAATTCAAATCAAAGAATTAGCTGATTATTTTTTTCTTCATGGATTACTCTCCACAGAGTGAATTTTGCTCTGCATGCTATTCTATCAAGTAATGAACTGCCCTCCTTCAGAAATTGCTTTCACACAGTGACAAATCCCAGAACATGAAAAACAACAAGTGAAAAATCATTTAGTGTGGGCAGCATCTCTAAAAAACAGAGATAATCACAGCTAATAGTGATCACATCAGTAAATTCCTTGGCTCTGTGGGCTGGAGCTCTTAATGAGAAGTGATTGCTGCCATATAACTTGCTTTGCAGCCTGCAGCACTCAAATCCCAAAGAGTAAATAAGGGCAACACTCAGAGAACACTCTGTAGGTGTGAGAAGGACAGTGGCTATCTGATAGTCATGACTGCACTCCTAAATCATGGGAAAATGTAGGTAGGCTGTGGGAGATAAATGAGCAAGAAAAATAGAATGCTCGAACTAAGGAATATGGTTCTTCCTGTCCCTGCACTTAAACTTTGAGTTGCTGTGAGAAAGAATTGCTGACCACACAGAGGTTGTCTGTAAGGATTCCACTGCAAATATCACTTCTGATATTTATCAGATGCTCAGTAGTTCTTTATCACTATCATTACTTTATTAATATCATTACTACTGTGAATGAAGAATTCTTCCTCTAACATGTAGCAGAAAAAGCATTCAGAGGGATGGAAATTAAGACAAATATAAAAATAAAAACTGAGAAAAAAATAAAATACTTCAAACATTTTTCTTTCATTTTCTCCTAAAAACATCTAATTCCTGATATTTCATAAGCCTCCAGGTGCATGAGTGCATAAATTTTACCATTGTAACAGTGTACTACTTATCTAGTTACATGGCTAATTCTTCATGTACTGCAATATAAAGTGTGTTTTCTCTGGTACCAGTGTCCCAAGGGGAAATCCAATTGCATATGTAACTGTGCTTCTTCAGTATCCTTACCAGAAATCAGAATTACTTTGGAATCTCTGATCTTGCACACACCTTTGTGTGCCAGGCTCTGCACACGTAGGAGCAGCCTTCTTATCACATATCAAAGCGCTTCTAGGATTTAGGATGTCCTGAGACAAGGGACTTTTTACTGCATATTGTTTTTAAATGGTTTCAGATAAACCACTATTTCAAAAAATCAGAAACAACCCAATAAATTCATTTTCCATGTAGATCTACTAAGAAGTGTGAAAGGAAAAGAGACAAAAATCATTAAATAAAGTCTTTTTTTATAAATAACTCTTCACTGTTTAGAAAGCAAGTGGCTAAAGGGATCATTTTTGTTAAGGTAGGTCATCTCAATTAGATTGAATAGCTTTTAATATATTTTTGGTAGAGCCCACTTATGTGTACATATGTTCCTATTTAATTAATCATTCTAAAATGCATCAGATTTTTTCCACAAGGGTGGGCATACAGTCTGTTTAACAAATAATGCTCATTTGAGTCTCCAAAAATGCACAACAACAGACAGGGTTCTAATGAGTTTGTACATTTCTTTAACCTTTATTGGGGGTGAGAGAAGATGAATATCATGGACACTGAATTTTTCTGTTTGAAACTTATACAGTACATCTGGGTTGGCAAATGTTAAATAATCAGTCTCAAGAATCTGACATAGAGAAAAGTCTGGACAGACTGCTCAGTTAATGGATGAAGATATCATATGTGCCCTCTATCTGAAGCATTTACACATGACATGAGATCCCCCAACATGAAACAAAATCCCTGACCCTCATTTCTGACAGCAACAGTAGCTGCAAGTACTTAATATGTTGTGGAGCTGTAGTTGTGAAATCTCTCTTCCCTTATAAATATTCAGAGAGTTCTGTAAAGAGTTTTACTTCATGTCCCTCAAGTCTCAAATTGCAGTTTGAGATGTGTTCTCAAAATTTCAGGGCGTCTTCACATTATGAGACACTTCAAAAGTTCTCGGAATCTCGAATATTACACTTGGAAAATGTTCTTTGAGAAAATCCTGCCACAGATTAAACCAGAGATCCCATCCTCTCTTGATATAGATCAGATTAGTTGATTTTCCCCTCTTGAGGATTTGACCAAGGAACTGTATGTTATTTGCATTTGATTTGGTAGGAACACACTGAAGCTCATATATTTTGGATGATTTAAGTTTCATATTAATTCTGGAAGCATATCCAATAATCTTTGCTGGATTTACTTTTCTGAGCTGTACTGAAATATCCCCATCCATGTAGTTAGTCAGATGAAAGAAAGATTGTGTTACCTGGTTTTGGAACATTGAGAAGTATCAGTGGGCCTGTTCTCCTCAGTCCTTCCCCTCACTGGACAGCTTTCAAAGTGATAAATAGGAATGACCCTGAAAAAATAATGGAATTATGTTAGAATAAATGTGAACATAAACAGGGCTGCTCAAATTATGTATATTATGTTTCATGCCTGCATAGATACATGCAGAAATCTATGATTTTCCTTTATTAAACCTTTACTAGACTGTCCTGGGTTTAGGATGCTCAAATCAATACACAGTAAAAAGGTTTTACTAAGTTCGTAGGATCATAGAATGGTTTGGGTTGGAAGCAACTTTAAAAATCATCTAATTCCAATCCCTTGCCATGGACAGAATATGTTTGTGCACTTGCACTCTTGTTTAGGTTTAAGTCACACACGCACACACACACATACATATATACACATATAATTCTTGACTGACATGCCCAGATATCCAGTAAGATATATGCTATGGTACCTGATCCACTATTATGGCATAAATCTTAGAATATACAATGCATTTCAGAGCTATACAGAGAGAACTTTTACTGTAAAAGTGTTTTGCTTGGCAAGAAAATAACACTTCTTATGCCACGGGCAACCGCAAATTAAACATCTAATTTTTTATATATTCATTTCAATTGGATGCAAATGAACTTCAACGGGGACTCAAAAAGGACATGAACATCAGCTGCATAGGGAATGCTCTTCAAAAACAGCTTGCCCACTGAAGCTGGATGCAGCTTAATATGCATCTGCATAGGTATCCTTCTGTTTGAAAATATATGCATTTACATGGGGATTTCGACTTTTCTTCAGATCTCTTTTCAAACAACCAATATGAAAGGGAAAGAACTTTAAAAAGCTGGCTTTTCAAGTAGAATAAAACTTGGCTTGTCATGCTGCTTCTAATATGTTTTTCCTCTGTCTGACCTTTGCTCTAAATTTCTACGATGGAAGTTTTAGGGTTGTAGGACTGGGAGGTAAATGTTTGTCAGCTTCATAAGCTTTTTTGGAGAGTACCCAGCTTCAGATCCAGCTTTATAAGGAAAAAAAAAATAAAAAGGAAAAAGAAGGAAAAAAAGTAAAGAAAGAAATACTTTTCATGCCGCTTCAATTAGGCCCCCGGGTGAAGATCATACAGCTTTGAAACTGTTCCGTTTTGACAAAGTTCCAAAGTGCTATGCACATCAGGGAAAACTAGAGTTTGCTGTAATGTAAACTGTTTAACGTGCCCACAGAGGTCAAATCTAAATTTTCCCAAGCGTTTGGGTTTGTTTAAACATTAGAACATGGTTTGGTGTCAGTGAATAGGAAAACTTTAATGTTGTGGGTGGGAATCTACCCATCTTTCTTTGTTAAAGTTCCAAAGGCTACTGCAATAAAAATATTCATTTACCAAGGGGGCTGTTGTGATAAGCATCCAAAGACATTATGCATTGGTGTGAAAGAAGCGAGCAGGAATAGACATCAGCATTGTGGGTGAAAAGAAACAAGTCTTCCTTTCTATTTTTCTTTCTTTTTTTCCTTTGTAGGAGTTCCAAAGTCCAGTTTTAAATTAAGGGTTTTTTCAGGGTGGTCTGGTTATCTGCACTCCCATATTTTTCTGTATGAATATAATAAAGCTTGAATAGCTGTGAGAGTTGCTAAGTTGAACAATAACTGTATATTTTATTTCTGTTTTTCAATTATGTCCTTTAAAATCAATGTGTACTGTATTTACCTGCAGAGCCTGAATTGCCCACAGAACACTGACTGCCTGATGTAAAGAAATAGAACATTTTTGGGGCAGCATCACAAATTATGTTAATCAGGAGGGGTTCTGAGGATATGTTTGAGGGATTTTTTCAGTTATTACAGAACCACAGGCATCTATCACTAAGCTAATATTGCTAATTAATCATTATGTTTTGGAATTCCAAAGAGCTGGGAAGGTTCACCAATAAAACACCCTTCCGATTTGGCTGAAATGTTCTAGCCAATGTATTATACATTTAACACTCTTAGAAGATACTTGCATACTTTAGAATAAAAACTTTGTGTTTATTTCTCCTTTATATTTTCCTGGTTTGTAATTGGGAGTTAAAATCAGTCATGTTTTCAGTTTATTATACCAAGCCCTAGGTACAGAATCACAGCATCATTAGAGTTGGAGGGAGATCATCCAGTCCAACCTTCACTGCCAAGGCAGAATCATTTGGAGCAGGTGACACAGGAACATGTCCAGGTGTGTTAGGAATGTCTCCAGAAAGGGAGAGGCTATGGCTTAACAGTCTACTAGAAGTTGGTTAACTCACCTGGCCAAATTTACTTGTCTACCTTTCCTAATGGTTCTCCATGTAGTGAGTGTAGAAAATTGAGGTTCTTAAGACAACTCAGAGCATTTCGGAAAACTCCCTAAAGAAATTATGTTTCCTACCAGTGTGAAAAACAACCTACATCTTTGGGAACAAGTGTAATGGATAGTTATAGTTTTATAATTCTTACTCCATTGCCCAGTAAATGCATGGAGAGCTCAAGAGCTCTGTGTTTTCAGATGGTCACCATTGTTATAAAAAGCAGACCGAAAAGCAACCAAAACCCCAACTGCCATTGCCTAAAAATCCCTCCCAATCTAAGCTGGTTTTTGGTATCTGAAGCAGCATTCTGGCGTGACACTCAGGAAAGCAGAGTAAGTTTCATGTGTTCTCATAAATCCATGCATAAATTATGTCTCATGTAAAAAGTTGGAACATTAAAAACTTGTGGCCTTTTAAAATTACTTTTTAAAAATGTATATTATTTTTTATTACCTTATCCAGGTGTCAGATTGTTGGCACCAGTGTAGTGGACTTTGTAGTCTTGTCCCCACAAAGGTCTGGCCATATTGGGTAGCTGATGTATTCCTATACAGAGAAAAATTCACTTGCTATCACTTCTACAGCTCTCCCTGCAATCATGGCTGTGAGATGCCAGTTCAGCACACGACAGGGAAATACTAACCCAAATAAAACTTGAACACAGAAAAACTTGCAATATCCTATTACATTTCTTAGTGGAAGAACAGGAGGCGCACATACAGAACCTAATTTCCATGACTAGTTCAGACATGAGCAGTGTGCTTCCTACATTGGTCTGAACTCTGTCCAAATTAGTAGCACCTGAAATTCATCACCATCCAAAAAGCAGTACAGAGGTCTGTAGGAGAGAAGGTTTTTTTCCTTTTTCTTTTTTTTTTTTTTTCCTTTTCATATAGGCCTTTACACCTTCAAAAGGGATCACAAGTAGTACAGGTTAGTATATCTTATCCTAATTACTGAACATTGAATATTTGGCTTACCAAGCAAGTGTTAGTTTTCCAAATCTGTATGCTTTGACAAAGTCTTTTCTCCAAAACCTCTTTTATATTTCTGTCCCTGAAACTTTCTTGAAATTAAATTTGGGGGTTATTTACCATAATAAAATATGATAGTTGCACATATGAATACAGGCTTTTAATTGATGGACAGGGAGAATAAATGCTCTGCTTGTGACTGCAGAATCAAGTTGCTTGCAGTCCAAAGGAAAACAGCTGGGGCAAGTTGTGGTATATGAAAGCAGAGCTCAGATGCACCTTGCACAGCTTTAATTGTAAATCAGTCTTTCCCAGAAGTGTAATCGTTACATAGGAATGTGTGGGCCTTTCTAGAAGTAACATGTTCATGCTGCCTTGATCTCATAAAAGGACATGATTCAGATGAAAAACTGGGCATCTGTTTCTTCAGTGTGAAAGGAAATAATTTAAGCCTTTATTAGGAAATAGAAATATAAAGATGATCATCTCTGGAGGGCTTTATGGACATTCTTTGTTCCGTATCCATGTATCTGCTCTGTGATTCATAGCATAGATGAAGATCTTGGTCCCCATGGAAAAAGGGGGCTCTTAGATACTATCCCCTGACACTATCAAAATGTAAAAGCCAGCTGATGTTGAGAATGGTATCCAGACTGGAACTCTGAGGTTTAGCCTTGAATAAAGAGCATGGATTTGACCAAGTTCCAAAATGCCTTCTTTTCTTCTACTCACTTGCATATAAAATAGCCATAATATAATGCTGTCTTACATGACTGACAAATGACATGTATTGGCTAATCAATTTTTATCAAAAGAAAAGATAAAAAGGATATTCTGACATTTTTATATATATAAACAAATGAATCATTAATGAAATATTGACAAATGCAAACCTTGACTGCCAGATTCTGCCCCCTGCTTTGAGATCTTTAGATGCAAAAAGTATAAATCAGACTCCAAGGCCATGACCATGGGAATGGCATGGGAATACACTGGAGAGGTGGAGAAAAATTCAATAGACAGGTGTTCAGAATTAAGAACTCCTGTAAGGTGAGGTTTATTATCAGTTGGATGATGCAATGAGTTCATGAGCTGCACACAGTCGCAGATTTGCCAGGATGTTTCATGACAGAAACACCAGCTTCCAAACCCTGCTATTAAAGTAGCTGTGTCTTAGTTCTTGAAATAAGGGTCTTATTTCCTCTGTAAGGTAAATACTGGATAGTCAACTTGTCATAATACACCTATTGCAGAAAAGGAAGATTGCAGCTTCCTGCTCCTCCAGATTGCCATTCATTTTGCTCAGATG
This sequence comes from Sakesphorus luctuosus, assembly GCA_013396695.1. Lineage (NCBI taxonomy): Eukaryota > Metazoa > Chordata > Aves > Passeriformes > Thamnophilidae > Sakesphorus > Sakesphorus luctuosus. The sequence goes on along the minus strand of VWZD01005107.1, from coordinate 291,600 downwards.
GTGAAATTGCCTCTTACCCAGTCACTGGGAATATACTCTAATGACTCACACAAGAAAGTGTAGATGACTCAAGGACATTTTGTAGAGCCCTATTCAAGACTGACTTGATGCTTACCTTTAGGCACATGTCCCTGAGTCCCAAACTTATGTGTGCTTGCATAAACATATCAACTTTCGTTAAAGAAATATCTTGTTCTGCAGGTTGGGAAAAGACAGAAGGCTTGACCACATGAGCCAGTACATGAAAACAACCTGGATATGCAGAGATGTTGGAGGCCTGGAGAAGAAAGAGTTGCCTCAGGCATGATGAGTACAGCACAGTCTGTTTGAGGTAGCTGACTTAGACCCTGTAGTACCATGGAATTCCAAAAGACATGGTACTTGTGTCCCTAAAGGTCCCAGTTTGCTACAGAATGCAATATTTATGTGTAAAAAACAAGTGTTTGGAGATTCAGAAAACTGGGAAGGAGGAAAAATTTGGCATCTTCAAGGGTTGAAAGGGATGATGTCTTTTAAGAGAGAAACATCCACTCCGTCCACTTATTTCATGGGAATAGGACTTATTTTCCATTAAATTCAAGAGTACTATAAGTTGTTCTGCAAATATATTTTCATTTAAATCATATTTAATAAGCCAAAATTATTTAGAAGGAGAAATCTTTAGCATTATTATGCCTTGAACAGAGGCCAGCTCTGTGGCATGGGCTGTAAATTCCACCACATGATGTTGCAACACTGAGTTAAACAGAAATGGGGATTTTCACCAGTTTCCATAGTCTACTGGACTTTCCATGTCTTAGAAGATTGTTAGACAATGTCATAACTCTACCAGGAAGTAATACCAGAAAGTTTGGATGAAGAAGAGTATGTCTTATCTGGGAAGCTCCAACTGACCTCAGGAATATCTAGGAAGATTAAATCTTGCTCTCACTAAGTCTGATGGTGAAATGCTGACCTTGATGACTGAGCAAAGCCTAGTATCTAGTCCCTTCATAGGAAGGGAGAACTGCTCTTGTTACAACCCTGATTCTATAATGAACTTCAGGAGCTTCTTAGATTACTTTTTCTCCCAGTAACAAAAAGTTGGAAAATAATTAAATAGGTTAACTAAAAAATAGCAAAACATCTCTTATTCACACAAGCCCCATTATGTATTACCAAGTGTTGGGGTCACACCTTCCAGATATGAACTTTATTGATACTTTTATAGTTTAGGATCTCTGGTCCGTTCTCTTTCTGTCCAGTGTACTGTAATGACTTTAAAGAAAGGAATATTTTCCCAGTTTCTCTTTTCAAGCTCATGATAACCAAGTGCCTCCAGGGTCTGCCTAACTCACCTGAGATTTAACTCCTTTGACTGTACAGAAGGCCTACAGCAGGTGCATTCAATTAGATGGGCTGAATTAATAAATGAAGACATACAAGTCACCATGTCTTTAGCTCTCCTTCCTGCTTTAATATATCATCTGTAAAAACTATTCATTAATACAGAGTTTTTTCATTTCTGACCTCCAGATGTCACGCAAATAGAAGTTGTGATGACATTCCTCATTTTGTGCTCTTGACACAGCTAGCAGATGCTTTTCTCTTGGTTGGATTAGAACAACTTATATATAAATAAGGAGCTGAAGAAGATTTTCATGTTACAACTGAAAATGAACCCTGTTATTCTTATCACATTCATCTTCCTCCTAGCTACCCTCTTGTGGTATCATGGCCTCCTACATTGATGAATACTGCAAGAGCAGAGAGGTAGGTATTGAGGGTGTATGTTTGGCTTTTCTGAGGTCAGTGACTGTTTTGACAACAACTTCAGTAGATCCAGAGTAATTTTGTGGAATAACTTGGCATCAGTCTTGCATATGCTTACAAACTAATACATGATGCCTCCCACTCAGAGTCCAATTAAGGTTGATCCTATATAATAGTACAATGCCTTCCACTGCACATCATCAAGGCCCTATAAGCATAGCTAGTTGTTACTCTGGTTGGCAAGGGCATGGGGAAGACTTTGCAGAGGTCAAAGGGGAAATTAAACAAATAATCCTAGAAATTTGTGTCTGTGTTTGAATATAGGGAAAGGATTTTTAAATCATCATTTTTCCTTTTATCCATAGCAACATGAATGAAACCAAATCTTTGTGTTTATTATATGTACATAAGTAATAACTCCAGTATAAAAAACATGGTGAGGAGAACTGGAGCCATTACAGTTACTGCCTGTTTACCTTTTGCATTTCTTGACTCAAAAATCAAGAACGTCGAGATTCCATTTTCTTCCTTTTTAAAAATTAAGGAAAAACTTTGGAAGTTTTGTTTGTGTGAGTTTTATTTTTTTTCCTTTCAGTTAAAGCTCTGCTTAATTAAGAGCCATGGACTTTAGCCCACCATTTATAGTATGTAAAACCAATGCAAGTTTACTGTGTGATGTTGGCAATATTCATTAGAGAACAAAGGAGACTCATTCTGTAGAGATATGGTGATATTGCCATGAGTAAACCGTGCATGGAAATTACCAAATTTGGATGTTAACAAAACAACAGCTCTCAAAAGAAGGGAAATTAATTTCTGCTACTTTTCACAAGATGAAAAAAACCACCCTAAAATGTGAGGAAAGTTGATCTCACACGGCATGTTTCCCATTGTCCGTAGTGTCAATTCCCTCTGATCTTTTTTTTTTCTCCAGTTACCAGATTCAATAGCAACAGGGGCAGCAGATGCCACCCTGTCAACAACAGATCTGAGAAGAATAGTGTACATCACTAAAGACACACACAGCAAAATACAGAGCCATACATGCAGTAGTGTCCCAACAAATACAAGGAAGGTAGAATATTCAAATTCCAATTCACCGTGACATGAAGAATATAAAATAATAGTTTTAATTTCTTTTCCTGATTGGGAAGGAATAACGAGTAGTGTTTGCTACAAAAGTATTATCAAAACTAACATCTCTATGTAAAAGGAAGCATGGGAAAATAAATTGTTTCAATTACATAAATCTACACCTCTAAATTTCAAAATTACTCACTGTATTATTTTTCAAAAACATGCCTAATTATGTCATATGTTTATCAGGTGATTATGTTCTTTAAAAACCCTCATAATCCATGGTTATGTATTATCATTGAGACACTAAAGAGAGAGAGAGAAACAGGGAGATTGGTCTAGGAATCATACTTGAACTAATAACAGAACCTCCCTATCTGAAATCTTCATCCTGACTTTTTTCCCCTCCAGTGGAAGCTACAGGATTATCATCATTTCTGTTAACGGGAAAATAATTTTTGTTTATGCTCTTTTCTGCTGTTTTACCTAGGAGAACTTGGGAGTCTTTGTAACTGCTTCAGGAAACTCATGCCATCTGACCTTATTTCATGTGTTCCCTCATATGAGCTGGAACAAAGGAATGAGCTGGGTGGAATTAAAGAGTGGAGAGTGTGTGTGCATGTGTGTGGTGCATGTGTGCCCGTGTGCCTGTGTGTATAAAGAAGTGGTGATCAGACGTTACTGATAAGAGAAGCCAGTGGTGCTTCTGGGTGATGTGTGTATTCAACTCCAGGCTGACTCCTCTTATGCTAATACAGCCAATTTCCTCTTTTATTTCATTTCTGGAGCCTGAATCTGTGATCTCTGATAAGGTTCCCAAGGATACCGCCTTCACTCACAAATGGGCAGGCAAAGGGGGGGGTAGGTGACAGAGACGTGTAACTCGCAGAGAGCACCAGTGGATGAATAATTTAAAACTCCGCCCGGAGATTTGAGGCAAAATGGAGAGATAAGAGACACCACAGGGTCTTCTCTGTTTATTCAGAGCTTCATCTTCCAATGACAGGTGACCTCCGAGGTCAAGGGCATCATGGGAAATGGAGCCAACAGTGGGAAAAGGTACCACATCCCAGAAGGAAGTCATGATTCACTTGGTGTCAAATGAAAAATTGATCCTTTTCCTCCCTCTTTGAGATTTTTCTCTCTCCCAGTTTTCACAGGGAAACTTTGGGCCCAAGGCTGGCACAAGTTTGAACAGTGAGAGCACATCCAGAGCAAAATGGCTGGTAGAAATGGGATTGCACCAGTGTGAAACTGGTGCAAGATAAGGATCAGGACCTTTGTCTGAGCAGCGTGCTGTCTGTGTCTGTACACAGGGAGTCTGCTTTGCTAGCACTTTTATCAAATCAGATATGTATAAAGGCACTACCTCAGAAACATCACAGGCTCCATCCACCTCATGTAAATTGTTGTTTTTCACTAGAGCGACCTGAATTTGTATCCACTCAGAATCTGCCTTCTTGTTTTTAAACAAAACACTCCCTCCTAACAGTTTTAAACCTTAATTTCATTTATTTTATGTTGGCCTGAAAGTATTTACTGTCATGTTTTTACCCACTATTTGGTAAAGCTGAAACAGCTGAAAAATTCTCAAGAAACACCTGATCGTCCTTGGGCCTTATGCTAAAAAGGCACAGTCTCAAACTCTGGCTTTTGTTGTTGCCTCTTTCATTTGAGAAATCCTGACCTGGATGCCTCTTTTACAATAAGAAAAAATCTGAAACTGCTCACTTTGGTCATATTTATATTGTTAGCTTTAGAATCTTACAAATTCTGGCATTAAGAAGTATCCCTAGAAGAGTTCTGCTCTACATTATCAAAACCTTCTGCTCAGTTGTTCCTATTTGTTTCAATGTAATGCAGCCATGACCTCTAGAGAGAAGAAAAAAAAAAAAAGGCAAAGTCAAACGTTTCTCAGTGCTGGTTTACATTTCCCTGCCTCTTAAACTGCTGTTTCTGCTTTCCTCTGTTTGAATGTTACCCATGTTTTCATTCCTGAGCAAGCACATACCTTTTATCTTTTTAGATAAATGTGAAAACATACAAAGGTCACTGCCCGGTGAGAGTTAAGGATTTGCGTGACTGCCACCCGCGTGTACCACGTATACGCTTCCCTTCCAACTCCCCCACTCCCACTGCGAGCCGGTCCCACCTCAGAAATGTTTCTTGTAAGCTTTTGGAACTGTTTGGGCAAGTCCTGGGGCTGAGTCACATCACACCTCGCTTACTAGTTAACCAACCCAGGCAGAGAGCACCGTGCTGGGCGGCATCAACCTGCCTGGACTCCTGGTGTGGTTCACACCCAGCCATCTTGCCCACTCCTTTTCATGTCCTTGTTTTCATACTCATACCCTGATGAAACAAAATGTGCTCATGAGCCTAAACCTGAACATCTCACCCACAACACCCACACCACTGGGAGGGCTCGAAAGCATGAGGTGAGCCATAGAACCCGGCTGCTATTTATGTTCATGACAGGTGTTTGCCATGAGGGTCCTCTTGGGGCTCCTCCAGCTCAGCCAAGAACAGCTTTTGCCTCCAATGTACCAGTTTGACTAGACGCATTTCTCCCAATCTGAAGATGGTGCTGAACTGGGGCAAGTTAGATGGGAATCAGCCCTCCCGGCCTCACAAGGGTGTTTCTCCCTAGCTATGAGTAATGGTGGTGGGTAAACAAAATATTCTCCTTCATGTTGCAAGTGAGAATAAGGAGGTGAGGGATGCAGATACTGACTTCATTTTAAATCATTGCACCCACTGAGGAATGGAGTTTTGCTCTGGATGGCAGGATAGTATCACTGAGATTAAATAGTCAAATATTACTTTGGTCATTTAAGAGTACAATTTCATGTCTCAAAACCAAGGTATGTGTTCGTACATGTGCATATTTACATATTGTCAAAGTCCAGAGTATTTCAACACATTATACCTTATTAAGGGAGAAATGTGTCCATATCCACATTATGTCTAAAGCCAATGTGTCCTGCTTCCATGGGAGTCATAGCCATAAAACCTGTGTTGGACTTTACTGCTTAAACAATTTCTCTCAGAGGCAGAGGAGGGCTTCCATTTTTCTTTGGAGATGTAGTTACAGTTTATGCTCCAAAATTCACTCCTCTTTTCATAGAAGAATAAAGCAATTAGAGACAATGCACAATGTGGGAGGTACTGGTTCAGTTCCTTCTTCTGTGTGAGAAGGTTCAAGCACACACAAATAGACTATTTTTTCTAGGTTAAATGTTTGGAAAAAATTTAAAGATTTCCTTCAAAGAGAAGAGGAAATACGTTTTTGTCCCATTAGTTATTTACCAAAAAATAATGCATCTCTAGCTGCTGGAGCAGGACTCATCACTTATGACATCTCCTCCAAAAAGTGTCCTGATGACTCTGCAGCTCCTCAATTATTTCTTATGCAGGGGAATCATCTCAAAAGGAGTCTAAATTGATGGAACTTTTAGACTGGAGGTTACATAACTTCTGAGAGAGGGATTATATGAAAAGTCTACTAAGAAAAGTCAAGCATTTCTTGCTATAAGCTTAATTTCTGAGAAGTCTTATGACAACAAAAGGATGATGACACCATATTTTTTAAGCAATGTGATGGCCAGTGCCACGTTTTGCATGTTTGTTCTAATGATGGTAAAAGAACGCTTAAAATATATTTCCTGGAGAAAAGAAAAGGAGAATCTTTAGATGGCAGATCCTTACAGGACTGAGACATGAACTGCAGAGGTGTTAAACACTGACAGAAATGCAAAATTTACTTTTTAGGACAGAAAATACAACTCTGAGTTTGATGAAACAAAAGTTGCCATTGATTCATCATGGTACTAACATTTTTTTCAGTCTCTTTTTTTTTTTCTAGTTTTGATGATGAAATCCTCTCTAGTAAGGGTGCTTCAGTTTTGAAGATGTGATTTGCTAGATACTAAATAGTAACAGCTCCTCAAAATGAAAGATAGTGCCTATCAGTTTTGGGCAGAGAAGTGCAGTGATGTTACAGAATCTTGAATCAAATCTGAAATGCTGCATTGACAGTAACATTCTGTGTATTTTTTGGGGGAAAAAAAGAAGCATTTATGACAATGGTCTTTCTTAACTGTTCACAAATCAAAAGAAAATGAAAAGAAGTGAAAAATCTAACACTTTTTGGACTAATCTAAGAGTTTTTTTCCAATGAACTGACCTCTATCTCCCTTTATTCGACTCCAACCTGATACTGATTGAATTAGCTTATTAAAATTTTAAAAAGGAAAAAAATACAATCATGCTGTTTAGAATCTGTCATTTACAATTTCCTCATTATGCACACACTCTAAACTTTAGAAAAATGTATTCTGAGTCTATTCAGAGTAATTGCCAATCGGGAAAAAAGTGTTCCAGATGTTATTCAGTCCTGTTTGTTTTACCACACTGCAGTGCAGATTGCTGTGGGACTTCCACTGCTGAATGAAAGGATGGATCAACCAGATAGAATGAAAAATGGAACTGAAGGAAATACAGAAAGAGTATGGGCTTTGATTTTTGGGGTTTTTTTGGGGGGGGTTCTCTCTTCCTTTCTTTTAAAAACCGCCAAATATCCCCTCTTCCAGATTATGGCTAGAACAGGAAATTAAAGTGTGAAGAGACTGGATATAAGACTGAACCTGATTCATTGAGATGATTCGTAGTTCTGTAATAAGTGTTGATGGTTAAATCTTGGACCCATTAAAATCAATGTCAGGCTCAGGGATTTACTCGAGTGTAACAGTTTTCTGTCTCTGGCAATCATACTCTCCATTTCATAAAAGAAAAGGGCTGTAGGCAATAAATAATAGAAAGATGACTGTGCATCAACTTTGCTATGCAGCAGGTAAGGAGCAGGGCTCCTGTACCCCACAGGCATCCCCCAGTCAGAAGATAAACTCCGCTTTTACTGTTGAAAAGACCTTTGAGACATTCCCAATTGGCTCACTGACTGGTGGAGACAATTTATAAAATGAAGGGCCCAAAAGGAGCATAAAAGTGAAGTAAAAGTTATACCACATAATAGTGCTGCCTTTTGAGTGCCTCTCCCACAGAAGGACCAGTAGCAGGAAACAATGTTAAATTCTTTCCTTTACATCAGTTCTACACTGAGCTAATACCATCCAGTTTGGTACAGCTACTCCTGATTTAAGATGGGGTAAATGAAAGCAGAGTCAGACCCCAAAGGAACATAATATAGACCACCTGTTTGGAGAGAACAACTGGGTTAAGAAATTACTTATATACTGTACATATAAGAAGCATGTGAAAAGGGCATGGTGGGAGTAACAAAAGCCTTCAATTATCCAGGCCTAGACTGGATTACATTAAGTGGAGGAAATAAGGTTGGCAGTATGTTTGTGGATCTGGGACAGGATTGCTTCCTAATTCAATATGTGCCACGACCAACCAGGAAGGAAACCATATTAAAGTTGTGATTAAGCACTGAAGGGCCATGATTGAATACCTTCCCTCCCCTTCAGAGGTAGGAGACACACAAAGATCATAAGCTCAGAAGCTCAAGAACAAACTAAACTGAGAAGCTGGGGTTAGGAAAAATGACCCAGTTGCTGAATTTGGGGAGATTAATATAGGAAATACTTGCTGAATACTGGTTTGTTAAACATGCATGTTTGACTTCTGTTGTCAAGGTGATTACATGCCTTGATACCACTAAAAACAACCCACTGTAAACTCAGAGACTGTGGCAAAATCCCCAGTTTGTTTATAATAAAGTAAAATCCGTAAGAAAGGCTGAAAACCAAAATAAAACAAACAAAGCCTCATCGACACTCAACAGCTTTATAGGGGGAGCTGTACTAACAACACTTTATTTATGTGAACACTGCTTATACTGGCAAAATCCACTTTTTGCTGGAATGGCTTATAGTGGCTCACCAAGGGCAATGAGCTGGGAAAGGGAAAACAGTGTTTTGCTGGTTTAACATCTCCCATGGAACAGGGACTCACCTCCTTTAACTTTATCTAACTACTGTTTGGTCCCAGCTAGCCATCTTGGACACTCTGTAGTCAACAGACACAGATAGGTATTTTCAGAATAGGATAATTCCCTCTTATATTTTATACCAACTTTATGATGGGTTCAGTTTCCTCTAGGGTTTCTGCTTTTCTTCACTGACCTCAGGAACACTGATGACCAAAATTGTGTACTGTCTCCTACCATCAAGCTTTTCAGATAACTCTGCTATGCAAGGCTTTTAAAGGTACCCAAATTACTTGTGAAGGAGCAGATGTGACAACACAGATCGGGTCCTACAAGTAGTAGGATTACATGACTGTGGTTAGTTCCTGGGCCAGTTAACCTGTTCTTCTGGTGGCATTTCATGATAATGTGTTTCCACTGCTTTGGGGGCCTGAGCTGACCCCAGTGTTCATTATGAAATCTCTGCAGAGTGCTCCTCATCGTGGTCAGATCCTTCCGGCAGATAAACACCTGAACAGCAGTGGAAATCACATCTGTGAACAACACACAGCGAGGGGTTTTGTGAGGACCTGGCTAAAGTTGCTGCTGGAATCCTGGTTCAAATTCAGCTCCCCAGGAAATCAGGTTCTGAGGTGAGATCTCCCTTCAGGAGTCTGTCCCACCATGTGAGGTGGGAATAAGCCAGCCTTAGGGACACTAGGAACACCAGGTAAACCCATGCCTCAGACTCGCCTCCTCCCTTACAGACCCTTACTGCTTGGATTGGTAAAAAAGTACATGGAGTGAGTTGAAAGAACTGGACTGTGGACATCAGCTTGTGGTTTTGACAGGACTGTTCCATTTGGATAAATAAACAAGGTATATAGCTTTTTTCCAGTGGTTTTGTTTTATGAGTAATTGTATCCTGGCCAAATTTTAATTTGAAAAGCTGCCTAATTTCCTTTCAAACTAGAATTTCAATAGGATAAGGTGACAAAGTTTCCAAAGGCTCTTAGAGGATTAAGAGGCATAGTTTGTTTTAAATTCAACTCCAGGAGCAGAGTACACCTCAGTCTCCAATATGCTTTTAAGCCCTTTTCCCAGTGTACTTCCTTTCTTGTGTTATATTATCCAGGGTTGCACACCATCATTTTCCATACCACAGGGGCTTCATTAGTCAAGTTCTTTCCAGTTGTCTGAATTCTCTGAGAACCACTGCTTATTCTTATAGACATTGTAGCCCTTCTACACATTTAGACCTCAGACACAAAAAGGGGCAAGTACTGAAATGATTAAGCTTCTCCTAAGGCAAACCAGCATCATTATGATAACATTGCTTTCAAAGTAAGATAATGATTTCTGTCCCATCTCCAGCCCACATATTAGTGCTGATTTCCTTCTTTTCCTTTGGTTCCCAGATTTCACAAGGATAATAAAGTGGCAAACTGGGACTATGAAAGATAGATGGGGGTGAACTGGAGGTAGTGAAGGGAGGAAGGATTAACCAAATGTCAGTACACAGAAGTGAAGAGTCATAAAAACTTGCCAAAGAAGGCCAGAAGTAGTAGATGGAATTGAAAAACTAAAGAAAGAAAAATAATCATTAAAAGAGGCAGATAATTTAAAAATGAGTCAGTAAGATTGCTAATAGACAAGTGTGGGAGAATCTGTGACAAACGAGTTTGGCTTTTGGCAAGAGCTTCAATTAATTCTCTCCAGCATAAAAAGACATTAAAAATCAGATATCTGAAACTATCACACTGCTCTTTAAGGAGTAGTAGTCATTTATTAAACACTTGTTGATTGAACAGCTGGATTCAGTACATGAACAACTAGATGAAATATGGTAGTTTTTGTTTTAAAGGAAGTTAAATTACATCATCCTATAGTTCTTTCGACTCTAAAATCTTTGTTTCTCTGAATCTGAAAGTTTTAGTGACAGATACACTCATTAATCATCAGTTGCTTAACCTGTTTAACATAACTTCATCTTCAGTCTGGAAAACTGAATTGGTAACAACAGATTTCAATTAAGTGCTAGACCACCTTTGTGAATTCAGTAGTAGATACTGTGATTTAAAACTGAAGTGAGATCAAAGGCTTAGAAAGGAACATTTTACAGGAAGAAATTGTTGTGTACATTCAGACTTGGCATTTTAAGTAGTCTCTGGTGTCAGGGAGAATTTTAGGGAGAGTGTATATTATATGTAAGACAAAATATCAATTACTAAAAGCAGCAGAATCAATATGCAGCATGTTGATGTTCCAGGGCCTGCCCTGTGTTGTCTTCCTGATGGGGAATTCAAGAGGAAAAAATAAATGAAAATTAGATTTTTCATTCCTTTATTTCCTTTTGCCTAAAGAAACAAACATTGTTTAGGTGTTTTGGGAAACTGACATTGTACTTCCATACGGAAATACCAACACAAAGTCTTCTAAAACTGCTAAAGACAGAAGAATGGCTAAGAATTATTATAAAAGCCCTCTGAGATCATTGAGTCCAATCATTAACCCAACACTGCCAGATTCACCACTACCCCATGTCCCTAAGCATCACATCCACATGGTTTTTGAACACTTCCATGGATGGTGATTCTACCCTTTCCCTTACAATTATATGTGAGCACAGAGGATTTACATTGCTGCTCCAGGAATCCTGTTATCTGTGGCATATCCAAAGTGAAGCCTCTGATGCTTGGTCTAGTACCATAAAATCCACACAGCACTTTCCATCCAACATACATACTCATACAAGCTTCCATATATATAAGTACTTTAGGTCATACAATCATCTTGAAATTATGCAAGAACCAATATTTTATAGTAGGAACACAGCCAAGCCAAAAAAAAATGCACCTTCATTCCCATTCAATCCACTTTTTATTGTCCCCACCCAGGTTTTACAATTAGAACATGAAGCATTGCAGAAAACAATATATGTGAATATAATAATAATGGCCAATCTTCGCGAACGAAGATTTGGGAAGGGCTCACCCCACGTGTGCCCTCCGAGCCTGCGCAGGGGATTTTTTAGGTGAGGCTCAGCGTGCGCAGAACTGGCCCCACCGTTTAAATCCTAAGGTTCATTTGCCACGGCCAAGCAAGCTTGGACAGTGACAGTGAAGTCCTTAGGACTATCTATAGCTCCCAGTACTAACCGGGGCTGACCCTGCCTCGCATCCGAGATCTGACGGGATGGGATGGCAGGGAGGCATTGAACTGCCGGGGCCGCCAGTACTGAGACTCGAACTCACCACCTTGGGAGTCTGAGACCGGAGTGCTCTCCACTATGCCACGGGACCGCCCCATATGTGAATATATATTAGATCCTAAACCCCTTAAGATTGGCTGATGAAATGGGATTTGGGCACATGCTTGTATGCTCAATTTTGTTTCATTTTACATGCCTTTTTCCTTCTTTACAGCTATATTTTTTCAGCTGATTCAAATGTGACTCACAATGAACTGACATTTTTTTCCAACTTCACCATATCAGAAGTCATCAACAGCTAATACAAGATTATATTCTCTGTGACCTATTTTTATACTTACAACAAGAACCACAAGTATGAGAGACTTGCGATTTTTTATTTATTTTAATAGAAATTGAAATGTCCACCTTTTTGTGTACTTTTGTAAACCAGGATTCACAAAAGAATTTGATAAGGTTAGCAAGACTGGAATAGAGTTGTGCTGAGGTCTACACCTTTGTTTTTCTGGGTGTATATTTTCATCACAGTTAAGGTACATGGAGTGTCATGACTTGATTTTCCTCTGAAGGCCAAAAAAAGATTAGTCTAAAATTTAAGCACAAATTCATTTCATGCACCAAAATAAATGGGGATGCAAAGCGAAAATTACTAAATTCCCCTATTCTCTGTCCTTACTGTTGTGAGAGGAAAGTAATCATATCTGTTTGACTGATCTGGGACTCAAATAATGCAAATGAAGATGTCCTGTACCTGGCACTAATACAAACTCTTTGAAGAAATATTTTAAGACCTGGGGACAAACCAAGATTTACTTCTAGTCTTTTATGGGGGGGAGAAAAAAAAATGGAAACCAACTCTGGGTGCTACACCAATGTAGGATGTACATAACTATCTACAATATTTACAAAATTTCTTGCAAAATGATATTTTTGTGCATCAATGCGTGATACAAATTCTATATTGATTTGATTATATCAATAAAATTTAAAATTTATTGTCTGGTTGAACTATGGCAGTATTAGCAGACGTGACAAAATACAGATCATACTTATATTCTTCTAATTACACGTTTAAATTCCTCTCAGGAATTTTGGTAATGGTATTAGTCATAAGAAGAAACTACCCCAGAGGTTATTCAAAATACTTGGTTCACCATGTTGCAGCTAGTATTGACCTGGTATTTTTAAAGCCTGTAGTTTATCAGCCCAATCTCCCTTTCTATCAGTTGATCTATAGAACACAATTAGGCTATTTCTCATATTGAGTGCAGTTTCTTAAATTTCTTTCATTTTCAATTGTGCAATGTATGTGTAATTAACGTGCTGCCTGTAAGTCATTCTCGATCTCACCCTTTGCCCACAGGGAGGCAAATGATTGCCATAAACCATTCTGTTTTGGTATGGACAGATGGGCACATGAAACTTTATTAGAGAAATCAAGGGAAGACGCACCTGGTCTGAAGAGAAAACAAAGAAATATTTGGGATAGACTGTTGAACACCCCATAGTCTCTAACTTTTTTCCAAAAAAATTCTGTGTCCGAACAAGGTTCCTTTATGGTTTCTGAAAAATTTTGACAGAGGATAAACCTTATTGACCATAGCAAACATAGGTAGTATTGGACTCAGAGCTTCTTAGTTTTTCTCCTTTTCAGCAGAATAATTTTCCCCATTCCTTCAATAGTGTTTAATATTATTTTGGAGGGGAACATTAAACATCCAAATTTTTTTTCTCAAGAACAAACCAATGCAAACACACCTGACTCTGAATACCACAACGGGTGGACTGGATGTGTATCAAACCCAAACCTCTCAAAACAGGAACAGTTGAGAACTAAAAGGTTTTTAAAATACTTAAACTACCATAATTTCTCACAGAGATGAAGTGTATAGAAAACGATCATAAAGGCCTTGAAATATACCTGAAACAGTATGCTGATTCTGATTATTTTACCCAGAACATACGGGTTTTTTCTCCCTGGCATAGAATGTATTGTCAACTTCACAGAGTTTGAAGAGGTCTCTCCATATCGCCATAGGCTTAGACTCAGAATTACATCTAACTTAAGGCATTTAGCTGAAGTGCCTGAATTAGCAAGTGTCACACCAAATCTCTAGTAGCCTCCAGGGAAACAGACACACCTGAAGAAGGTTGTTAATATTTAATGAGAGTCTGCTTTCTTATGCAGGTATTTATGGTTATTGATTTGTTTTGCTGTTGCTTTTTTTTTCCTCAGACACTGCAAAGCTGGGTACCTCTACCACAAATAGGGCCTAAACCCTGGCTACAATTTCTGTTTTGACAACTTCTCATACTATAAAAACCTCAGCCATTCCAAGTGCATGATTATGAGGTAAATGCAGCTCCTAAACATCTGAAGATGCATCATTTGGGAAGACATTATGATGGCAGTGCTACTAAAATCAAATGAGCTTCCCAGTCCATATGGCATCCAGGGTCAAATTCATGAGCAAAACAATTCCATCTTAACTGATCTGGATGTTTCCCAGCTGCTCTGCCTCCTTGTCACAAAGCAAGTATAGTGCACCAGTGAATCTGATGCCGACTGTAAATCTTATAAATATGGCATAGCCCAGAGGGTCAAATTCATCCCTGATTGAGATGCATTAACCTTATTCACTGTCTTGTGTCACTTTTTTATAACTTCAAAGTGGTGTCAGCTTTGTTTAGAGTGTATAATGATAGGAAAATTGTATGAAATATGGTGATCAATGAGATTTATAGGTGGCCTATACTCACATATTAGCAAGCAAGAGAGAAATCAAACTGCTAATGCCCAAGTATTTTCTCCAGGTAGTAACCTCCTGCTCATGCTTTGGTCACTTATACTTTGCAAAACATATCACAGTGAGAGACTCTATCCAGCATACTCCTGATTTAGCCATAACTTTCAATTGTCACATTGTAAGCTGCTCCCCTCTTCCTTCGTATTGGGCTTTTTCTATCCCTACAATGGGAAATATTTTTCCCCTGTTTCTATTTGCGTTCCTTTTTCTAAGTGGAGATTTGTTGAATAATGGGTAAGGACTTGGATTCTTCATAAAATCGCTGAAATATATTAATCACTTCACTTTTGTCTGTGGAAGGGGAGGCAGAAAAGGGAGAAAGCTTTGTATGAAAATTATTAAATTGGGATTGTTTGAACTCATTATTGGAATTATCGAGCTTTCTGTTCCCTTGAAAGAAAAGTTCAGATCAATTATGCACACTCACTACATGTTCTTATTTTTCTAATAGCCTAAAGATAGAAGTAACATTTCTTGCATACAATTGCAGTCAAGGCATAAAAGACACATTTTATTTCTACAGCAGAAGAGAGCAGAAGGAACAAGTCTGATTGCCATATCTTAGTTTTTCCATAGAAGAGCAAAAGGTCAAAATCTGCTATCCAGCCCTATGCAGATGCCCAGTTCAAGCCCAGAGCAATTTTCATCTCTCTTAAACCCTTGAAAGGAAGTGTATGTGCTGTGGAAGTCTTGTACCAGGGTGAGATGTGTTTTCTGTGATATGTTGCAAGGAAGGTTTTTCCATCCCTATGCAGTAGCCCATGGTACCACTGGATGGCAATGGTTACATTTGTCACTAGTGCTTTTAACTCCAGTCACTGTGATCTTCTGTACAAAGAACTGCAGCATTGAGGACCTGGTTTTCTTCCAGCAAAGCTATTGAGAACTTTTCCATTGCTGTTTGCCAGAGAAAGATTAGACTTAATATCTTTTAAAGAATGGATAAGTACTGCCCAGTTTTCTCTCATGTTGGTACTCTTAGCAATGTAGGCAGAGACCCTCACAGAATGGATTTTAGGTATCTGAGACTTAGCAGCTTCCATCCTATACCTGAGGTAGAACAGACTTTGGGCTATTCTAACATTGTGAGAGGGCAGGAGAGAAGACCTTGTGTGTCACTGTCATCTCCTTGCATGCCTCACCTGGCACATGTCAAAACTCTGTACCAGAGAGTCACGGAATGGTTTGGATTGGAAAGAACCTTAAAGGTCATCTAGTTCGAACACCCCCTACCATAGGCAGGGACACCTTCCACTAGACCAGACCTCTGAAGTATTTGATTGTGCTGGTCTATGTCAGCAGCAGCAGCCTTCCTTCCCCACAACAGGAATTTGCTGGTGTCTTCTGCTTAACTCACATAAGTAGCACAAGGGAGAAAAGCTGTATTCAACAACTTGCTCTATAGCCTATATAGAAAATAACAATGAACATCTTCCTTTGTATTAGTCTTCTTTTGCTGTTCAAATATGTGGACTCATCAATTCTACAGCAGTTGTGTATATGGTCCTAGGACATGAAAATTTTCAATGGTTTATTCATTTTTCTTCTGACCTGTGCGGTGATAGCCAATATGTTTGCAAACCCAAGTGCTCAGTTTTGCATCAAGCAGGAAGACTGTGCAACCTCTGTCATATACAGACTTTTAATTTATTGAGGTTTTAGCTTTGTGCAACTGGAAAGCAGAGGATCTGCAGACTACAAGTGCAGAGATGGAGATACTCATACCTGTTTCATGCAGCACTGGTGGGAACTCAACTCACATCTGTTCTTGCAAACCTCAGCATCCCATTTTTATGACTCAGGTTTGTATTGCTTATTTGCAGTTATGTCTAATCACAGAAGGTGCTCAGATATTTGTATTTCTAATCCAGAAAGTTTGGTGTTATTTGTCATTCCAAATAGTAATCATCCAAACAGAATTGATCAAATAAGAACATTATACGTCTTATTTTGTTGCGATGGTGTTTTATCTTTTCTGTTGTTAATTAGAGAGAATATGATCTATGGATTTAAACCAATCTATTGGGAAATTTTGCTAATCTAAAATTGTAATAAATTTATTTTATGTTTCCAAAGACAGAGAAGAAAATATTATTAGAAGTGCCAGATAGTCACAGTAGTTATATTATTGTCACTATTGTCCATACAGAGCAGTTGACAGTCTGTGTTGATTCACCCGACCTATTTCATGAACCTACACTGACAGAGACAAACTGTATTTATAAACATTTAGCTTCACTCACTGACTCTAAGATCAATGCCCAAGGTTAAGGGATGGGAATCTCACTACTTTCTGTTGTTTTCTTGGCTGCAACAGAGGGAGAGCACAGCAAGACATTCATTAAAGGTGCAATGGTTAGATAAAGCTGATACCATATCGACATTGAAAGTTGCTTGGCCTCATTATATTGGAGATCGTCTCCTCTATGTGTGTCTAGCTAAGGAAGTTTTTATCTTTTATGACTAAGGCAATAATGAATCAGAATCTTTATGTCAGAGCTCCACAACGGTCTCTTATTTGTACAGTTATAGTCATTCAGGTAGAAAGGAACCTCAGAAAAGCCCTGGTCCAGACTTCTGCTCTGAGCAGGGCCAGGCTAGTTTGCTCAAACCATGATACTTTCCCACTAAGATCCTGAGTTCATCTTCTCAGTAACATAGAATCATGTTTTGTTTTGCTTCCTGTGTGGAAATGTGAAGTAGTCAGAGCTGAGGAAGAGGAGTTATGAGGTAGCCTTTATATTGACAGTGGGGAAAAAGGGTTAGGAAAGATGATGCAATTCAGAATCTTTATAAATCAGCAGGAATCACCTTTTTACACTGCTCAAAATGATGCCTCAAAGAAAATCCTAGGATACCACTCTGAAAACTGCTGATAAAACACTTCACTTCTGTGGAAATGAGCTCATCTCAGGAGTGGAAATGGGCACTGAGAGAAAATTGCACACTGCTTTCACCTCTCACTCTCAGAGAGAAAGTATGCATAGTCTATAACTGGGAAAAACGTTAGATCTTCCATAGCTCACTGGGGAAGGCCTGTCATCGAACTTTAGGAGAATGTCTTGCCAACTTCTGCATGTGAATGACTTATCTAAAATCCCCTGACTGTTAATGGGGAGAGAAAGAACTTTATTTGGTAAAGATCACTTTGTCCTAAGGTGAGTATTTAGGCATCATACAGTTAACTCCACTCCATAAAAATTTACTTTTATTCTAAGGAGAGCAATGGGTAACTGATTCAGGTGAGTACCTTTAAAAATTACACAATTTAGTGTTAACTCACCTGCTTCGTAAAATCGAGAGCTGCATCATATGGAAAAAGGGAACAATGTGGAAACTGGGTGGGAATAAGAACTCAAGAGGAACAAAAAAGAGATGTGAGAAGACAGCTTGATGATGGGAACAATGAATGGAAAAGGTGTATGAGCAACAGACAAATGTACTTGGCCATATCATTGTCCTCTAATATTTCCAAGTTGTGGGAAGTTCTGTGGGTTGGTTTTTATCTGTTTCCTCTTAATCTAGTTTTTTAAATGTTTTCCCTCAGTTCCATCAGTAGCTGAATGCAACTTTCCGGTTGCAAACCCCTCCATACACTCACTCTTTCCTCCTCCCACATCCAGGATGCTTGACCTTTCACTGATATCAACCATAAATTAGCTGACCCAGGGCAGAACTTTAATCATGGGAGCAAGCTGCTAGGAAATGGATTGCTGTGCCAAATTGTGCAAGTCTGAATGTACCTTTTTTTAGTTCACCCAAAAATGCTGAAAATTCAGCTTTATTTGAGGAAAGGTTTGCTTGCAAGAATATGAGAAACAGACTGAAGAATACTTTCCAGTTGGAGGAAGGACTTTTGTAGGTACATTTTTCTAAGCCTCTAGCATCACAGGAAGATGCACTAGTGACAAATAATTTAACTCCAGCAGATTAGCCGTGTACATGACCATTTGCACAAATGTGCCGTGTAGATGACCATTTGCACACTTGTGCCTATTGAAGGTTTAGAAGCATAGCACAGTTATCCTAAGAGATGAGGAAAATAATATAGGTCACGTTCTCATCTATGATAATTTTGAATGAAATCCATTCAGGGTTGTCCTTACAAGTCTCCGTCAGCACCCACATGACTCTGCCATCATTTCTGGCAGGATATGCTCTATTTAGGCAAACTTGGCATTCAGCATTGTCATTGTTACACAGTAGGTTGAAAGATGGGGAAATACTGTCTCTTATTTATTAGAAAACATTAGAAGTCAATTACAACAACTGCCTTAGAGTGATTTAATAGGAAGATTTTAGCAAATGGCTCCTCAAGCCAACCCAGTCTATTCCAGTGGGGTACTCATCACAAAACATACCATATATACTTGGTTAACAGGTAAAAAGCATCTGCCTAGTTAACCTACAAGGTTGTGATGACAAACTATGCTGTAATCTTCCAGTACACCCTGCTAGAGAAGTTGTGAATGCCCCATCCCTGGAAGCATTCAAGGCAGGTAGAATGGGGTCTCAGAAACCTGGTCTAGTAGAAGACGTCCCTGCCCATGGCAGAGAAGTTGGAACTGGATGATCTTGAAAGTCCTTTCCAAGTCAAACCATTCTATGATTCTATGATACAGAGTCTGGGCTAATGTGTAATTAACATGAAAGTCAGTCTGGGCTCGTTGTCTACTCACTATGCCTTTTCCAGTTCCAGCCATCCACATTCTTTCTACTGGGCCCTGGATTGTGTATGCTTGAGATCTACCTGTGAGGACTTTAAATGAATGAGAGTTGCACTGGAAATGAGGCCAGGTTCCTTTCCCAGAGTACTGACTATCTGTTATGAAATCCCACAGAGATTAGTCAGATCTTCTTGGTACAGAAAATGTTGTCATCCTGGGCATCCCTTTAAGGGAAGATGGTCACTTATCTTTTTAGGTATCTCTGCTCATTGTAAAGTAATCTGACAAGCGCTGGGATTCATGTTTAGAGACAAGGAGTGGGTGAGACATGAAAAGGAGATTGCTTTGCTTTCCAAAAAAAGTTGAGCTAGAGAAAGCTGAGGAAATATATTGTCTTAGCTCCCATGTGTGATCATGTGTGGGATAGAAGAAGTAAAGATCTCATTAGAGTTGATGTGTAGATCCAATCTAATAGGCATGAATTAAACACAGCATTTATGAAATGACCTACTGAAGTGAAAAAAAAAAAAACCAAACAACAAATCATCTCACAGACGATTCCCTCTGATTAACACCTGTCCATGATGATAAAAAATAGTAGAAAACAGAAGGCATTAGCAAAGACCAAAAGGTTTCGGGGAATTTTTTTGTCTTAACTTTTTCAAAGAAGCCTCTCCACAGTGAACTGCAGTGAGAATTTCTAAGTCCACAGGTGACTACACCTCTTATTTCTCTTTATACCAGTGCAAGTCTGCAATGACTCTAGGACCAGTTTCAGGGCACAATAGGGCACATAAATTAGATACTGAATAAAAACAACAGGTGAGTAACCAGAGTTACTCAAAAATTGAACCTGAACTCTTTTGCATCAAGTTACTAAACTATTGCCACCTAAAGTAAAGGGCAAGATTTATAACTGAGACCTCTGTTCCAGCTACATGTGTTCTGTGGCTTAGACATAGCACATGCTGTATAATATAGCCATATTTTTAAGCCATCGAAGCAACCCCTAGGATCTGTCCAGCAGACCTGATGTCAGAGGGCTTGTTGAATCAGTCCCCCTTGATGGCACCAGTAGTGGTTATATATAATGTTTACACTTCCCAAAGAAAGGAAAAAAATAGGATGCAGACTAAAATCTCTCACATGCCTTCAATTACATCGACATTCCCTACAGAAGCACTCCTTATTCTCCATGCTTCTGAGTGGCTGTTTGAATTCAGTCGGTGGAATCTGGTCTTAACTTTGATGTTTTCAAAGCTTGCAGCGAAACTATGCAATCAGAAAAAAAATCTAATTAAAAGGAAAAATTATGAGATCTGAAAAAAAAATAGTTACAGGAGTCAGAAGAAACAGAGAGGAAGGTATATATTAAGAGCTTGCTTTTAACTTCAGAACTTCCCCTTTAAGGTAAAAATAAATAAACTAAAAGACTTTGTTTTAAAATTCATTTTTAAATGATAGTGAAGCAAAATTTGTGCAACTACATAGAAAAATAGAAAAATTCCAATTTAGAATTCCATCATGAAACGACACCATTCTAATTTCTCCAGGCCACGGTTTGTTAATATTCCACAAAGTCCCAGGATGCAACTATAAGACAGCATTCAAATCTATGAACATGAGGCAATCATGCTCAGCAGAGTATAACAATAATTATAATAGAGATTAAATAAAAATAATTAGAAAAAGTTCATCTAGTTTTGATGTATTAATTATTCTGACCCTGTTCTATTCAGAGTCTAATTATCTGGTTCAGTGAAAATGCCAAGATTTCTACGACTCATAAAAATTACATTCCAGTAATTATGTCAGCAAACTAAACAGTATTCATTTACCCTGCCTTTTTATGCACACATTTGAATATGCTTTTTTAACTGTTTTTGCTCTTTGTTCCTATTCATGGGAAATAATACCTGTGGAGAAATTTGAAAGTCAGTAGCACTCTAAACGTAATGTGCAATTCTTGCTGATATTTTTCCTTTGTGAGGCTTCTGTAAGTCTCATATAACCTTTGTTTAAAAAACATGAATTAAAGTTCACTCTTCACTTGTCTCAAAGAAACATTTTGAAGTCTGTGCTGGGGAAGAAAAAGAAAGAAAGAAAAAGAAAGGAAAAAAAAAGTTTAAAGTGGTAACACACAAAGCAGAATTTCCTTTCAAATATGTTGGTCATAATGCAGACTACAAAGTAGCCCACCCTCATGATGACCATGGTGAGTGTGCTTTCAGAGGGATAGATTCTCAGCCTTGTGTGCTCTCTTTTTTGACTTATGGGAATGTAAAAAAAATATCTATCACCAGCACCACAATGCAAGATGAAATAAATCACTGAACCTCAACGGATTGTGAAAAATTTGAAGTCGGGTAAGGATCTGGCCCTTGTTTTCCTGAGACTGAAGGTGAGAGTAAGGCTGCGTTTTTATGCAGAACAGAACTTTGTCTCACCATAGGGCTTGTTAAGACCTAGTTGACATTATTTAATTTTCGACTACCTGATATTACTTTAAACTTCAACCTTGTCCCAGTGCTTCTTAAACTGTTGACCTTTATCCAGAGGAAATGATGGAGTAAATCAGTGTCATCTACCCAAGGGGCCAGTAAAATCACCCCAGGTTAAGAAAAGGATGCAAATGGGTCACAGTCATTTACTATAGATAGTAGTACACTTACTGTGTGAAGGGAAATAAAACAGGGACTAAAGCTTTCAGCAATAAGGAAAAACCTTCATTATATGAAATTTATGTGTACCCAAGGGAACAGTCTAATGGTCAACAGACCTGACTGAATATTACACAAGAAAAACAAAATGTCCCAAATCAAGATGTTGCAAATAATTAATTTTTTAAAAAGTGGTACTTCAGCTCATTTTCTGTGATTGAGATCCTTCAGCTTCCAATTGATATTGTTTCACCTGAACAGAACACAGTTACGAATATATACATTTCAGTTTTGAGTTTCTTCGTTTGCTTTTTTAATTTGATTTTTTTTTCTGTTTTGTTTTGTTTTCCAGGGAAAAAAAGATGACAGTAAGCTGATGTCCCTAAACCAATCCTTACATCTTTTAAAGTGGAAATTCGCTCTGTTTCCTCATTATTTGTTGTACTGAAACAAAATTATATTTAAACTATTAAAATGTATTTCAGTTTCAACTGACCACTGATGTTTTGATTTAGGAAGGGTAAAAACTTAAAAATACTCTAACATTTCCCACTTCAGTTTAACTGTTGATCCCTAAACAAGTGTATCTTAGCAAATTTCAGTTTGGGAGTTGTTTTAATGCTTTCTTCTTAGTGTAAATCACATTTCAAGTACACAACTTTCTGGTTCACAGTATAACACATTCCAGCTGGTACAGGTCAGTCCCAAATCTACTTTCTCAATTAACTACTGTGATATTTTCCATTCAGCAACCAACCTCACTGGTTTATATTGTTTTATTTCTTTTTACTTTTTGCTTTATTGAAGGTTGAAAGACCTTGTAACATTGGCCAAACTGAAGGAGCCATGAGAGAACATAAAATATTACAAGGAAAATGCCCGAAATACACATGTTCTAATCCATTTCTGCAATTTCCACTTGTCTGATATGTTCAACTATTTTTGAAATGTCATAATATGAAGCTTGTCATAGTCATAAACTATATATGGATTTGGCATAACTAACTGGGTTGTCTCTTCTGCTGCTCAGAGTGGAAGAAGCTCCATTGCATTGTTTGATTTAATTAATTAATTTTCTGAAATTCCAGGTCTTGTTATGGCTATGCAATGAGTCAGGTAGGAGCAACATATATCTACGTTGGGAAGATTTAACATAAATTTTTGTGTCTTCTGAATTAAAGTATAACAGCTGATTTTGTAAATAAAGACGTCAAGTGTTCCAACAGATGAAATAACTTTTTCTTGCTATCAGAACAACAGATGGACTGACATTCAGCTTCAAACACCAGCATTTCAAGGACCATTTACTGCAGGTTTCTTGCTGCTCCTATGTATTCCCAAAAGCCTGTGGTATCATTTCTGTAGAAAACGTGGGAATACTAAAAAAGTGTTCTATATTTGATGTACTTTGATATTTTTAATACAGTATTGGGACAAGGAGGAGAAATAAAAACAGACCTTTTAAAATTGCTCCTGCAAAAGGCAGAAGAGAAGAGAAGAGAAGAGAAGAGAAGAGAAGAGAAGAGAAGAGAAGAGAAGAGAAGAGAAGAGAAAAAAGAGAAGAGAAGAGAAGAGAAGAAGAGATATGATGTTAATATCAAAGGTATGCATCAATGTTACCTTTTCTACAGGCACATTTTGCTTACATTAATGTACTAAAAAAATCAAAAGTTTCCTACACTTCAGCAGAATAACTATTTTTTAAGAAATGGATAAAAGAAGCCATTAAAAACACTCACCAAAAATGCATCAAAAAGCCTCATTTTGTTGAGCTCTAAAATATGTCTGTTTTGAAGGGGATAAAGGAGTGATTTCTTATTATTCCAGAAAANGAAGAGAAGAGAAGAGAAGAGAAGAGAAGAGAAGAGAAGAGAAGAGAAGAGAAGAGAAGAGAAGAGAAGAGAAGAGAAGAGAAGAGAAGAGAAGAGAAAAAAGAGAAGAGAAGAGAAGAGAAGAAGAGATATGATGTTAATATCAAAGGTATGCATCAATGTTACCTTTTCTACAGGCACATTTTGCTTACATTAATGTACTAAAAAATCAACAGTTTCCTACACTTCAGCAGAATAACTATTTTTTAAGAAATGGATAAAAGAAGCCATTAAAAACACTCACCAAAAATGCATCAAAAAGCCTCATTTTGTTGAGCTCTAAAATATGTCTGTTTTGAAGGGGATAAAGGAGTGATTTCTTATTATTCCAGAAAAAAAAAAAAAAGCAAACCCACCTGATTTATTTGCTATTGAAATGGAAACTTTCCTTTCAAAAAATGACCAGAATAACAGATCTGGATTTCCTTCTCTCTCCCTCCCACCCTTCCCTCTGTCCTCTAGCTAGAAAGGCTCAGTCCATCTAGCAGTACCTATATCAGACCACAGCATTTTGATTTAGTGTTGAGATGTCAACTTAAATTATTTCTATGGATAGTTCCCTTATGAGAGGAAAATTATCTCCATCAAAAAAATGTATCAGATGGGTGGGCTGCAGCTATCAATTACCCTCTGAGTACAAGCTTTGGCTAAATCTTGTTTGCTGCTTATTCCCTTACGGGCCAGAGGTTAACCTGTTAAGTTGAGAACTGATCCCAAAGTAGACATTAATGTCTTAATGCATTTAGTGGCTGTGGATCTTTTTTGGCTGCAGGCCCCTGGGATTGCATTGTTTCTCATACTTGACTAGGTCACCAATTGCAGAGGGCACCTGGAATGCTTGAAAAAATATGGCTTGGTTTACCCTCTTCCCCCAGTTATTATTTCAAAGCTGGATGTCTTTCTACTGTTCAAGAGGTTCATGTGTCATGAAATATTTTTCAAGGAACCAATAAGAATAATACAACTGAGCTTTGAAGCCGTGTGTCCCACCCTCCGTTGTGTTGTTTCAGGAACGTTATTGTAGCTTTACAGGACTGTAATTTTTACAAAAGGAAATTATTTGGGTTTCACCTTTCCCTGCACCACACTTCAGTACTGGAAATGAGCAAAAATTCTGAGACTGTTCATCACAGGTCATACTCTAAAGTCTGGCTCCAGTTTTACCAGCAAAGACTCAATTGGTTTGGGATTTTTTTCCCCCTCTATTATTTACATTTGACCATTTTACCAGATAAGGTAAAATTCAAGAATTGAATCACAGGACAGAATAGGTGAAGAGCCTATTTTAAGCACCTTGTAATACTTCTTCAGTCATTGCTATTAATCTCATAACCATGAGTTCTCAGAGCCTATAAAATATTTTCATTGTAGAATCCTCTCTATTGGGGCTTGGGAAATATTTTTGTGCAGTGTCAGACCTTTATCCCTGTCCAATCATAACCTTGAGAAGAAAGACTGCAGATATTCTGTGGATATTGTAGTTTGTACCTGCCATCATGACTTTGCCTCTGAGAATCACAGATTTTTAGAATATCCTGAGGTAGAAGAGATCGACAAGGACTATTGATTCCAACCCTTTGGGGTGCTGTGTGGAGAATTCAGTGGATGCTTTTCATAATCAGTAACACCTCTGCAAACTTGATTTTGGTGTTTCCAGCTGAAATGAGCATTTATTTGGCTAATTATGACAAAGAGAGTTTTGCAAATCCTGTGCCAGATTTTCTAGGCCTACTGGACATATCAAATTAAGAAAGAAAAAACTCACACAGGGATTTAACCATAAATTTCACAACTAGAATGATGTCTGAAGGTATTTTATATCAATTACAGTGGCTGCTGATGAAAGAAAATTGCAGTAAAAATAATCAGACTTGAAGGGGAACAGCAGTCGTAGGAAATAAATAACTGGAAGACAGTGTTTGTAAAAGCCCTGTAATGAGGGGCTGCTCTTCTAAAGAACCATGTTATCTCTCTGCAAAGTCCCAAGCTTCTGAAGGGACTCAGCTGCTTTTAAAGGACTCAGCTGCTCATGGGTGATATCAAACTTTACCTGGATCAGCCCCAAAATGAGCCACCCAAAGATCAGACCACACTGTTTGCAGCCAGGACTGTGCATGCATAGGCAATTACTCCAGGAGAAAGTGATGAGAGAAAATGTAATGTAAACTCTGCATTCAGCCAATAAATCTTACAGTAGCCTAATTTTTCTAGGACTGATGCCTCAAGCAATACCTGTGTGGGCCGGAAAAGAAGGAAGAAAAAAAAAAGTCTTGAAGTTTCTAAAATTCCCTTATCCTGTTTATCAGAATACTGTTGCTTCTCTTAAATTGTGACCTTTCCCTTGGGGATTTTGCTTTCCAGATGAGGCTTCAAAGCTTTTTGGGTTACTGCAGGAGACGTCCTTGTCCACAAGTAGACCAGAAACACATATTATGAGCAACTGCAACTAATTTCATGCTGTCAGAGTCGAGTGTAACTTCTGAGTCAGCAGTCACTGCCTGTTTTCAAGAAACTTTTATAGCTCTGACCATTGTCAGCTGACTGAAGATGGGAAATAAAATCTTTATTTGGTCACATTCTCTACTTTTTGGTCAAGTGCTGCATATTCAACATTTCAAGCAAGTAGCCAGCTCAGCAGCAATCTGCTTATGGACATTATGCATCCAGTAAAGGAAAGTTAGTTTCAGTCTTCAACCTTACGTTCCTTTTTTCCTGCACTGGGGAGGAACACATGGGACGACTTCCCCTACCTCAATCAATGAGGAACCCATTGATTTTAAAGAGTTACATCAGAGGGGGTACAAAATGGTAGGGCGAAGAAATAATAATTGTTAAGGGTTGAGGTTGTTTCTGTTTTACAGAGAAGAAACTGAACAGCAATTTGATTTGCACTCTCTTTTATTCTTTAAACAAAATATGAGGTCTTCACTTATTGACTTAGCAGGCATCTGGTGGTCAGTCATTAAATGAAAAATTTCAATGCCCATTTTGAGAATCTTTGCAGAGAGGTTTTGCTAGATGGATTTTAAAACACCATTTTGTTTTTGCTGTTTTTTTTTCAGTTTCCTACAATGACTTTGTCCAATTTAAATAAAGTTTCAGTGGGGAAAAAGTTATCAAACAGGAAACAAGTCTCCCCAAACTTATTTTCAGCTGTAATTTCCCCTAATAGGACAAGACTTTTTCACCTTCTAGTAGAACATAAAAGATATGTGCTGGTATTTTTTAAAAAATAGACAACGTATTTAGCATTCATTTCATATTTGCACCGTATTTATTCTTACTGAAATATAAAGTTGAATTAGCAGAACTTCCTTCCCTGTGCTAAACTAAATTTTGCCCTGTTGTTATAGCTCTCACTCCAGCTTTGATCACATATGGGGACAGTTAAATCGTCAGTCAAGTAACTTACTAGGCTCTGATAACCACTCTCGAGTCTGAGCCCAAACTTGCATAAATTACCTACATTAAATTCATATGTTTAATTAATGGAATTCTGCTTACATGGCTAGTTATTGTGGTTATTGTGAGAATACTTAACCCTCTTTTGCTATTAGTTTAAGTTAGAAAGGGGGTGATTTTAATTAAATCATCTATATTGAAGCGGGGTTGAATAGGAAATAAAACAAATCCAAACTTTTTATCAGCTATAATTTTCATCCAAGAAGGTGGAAATTGTTTTAACCTTTGTTGAGGGTTTTGTGACTTTATGGTAAATTACTCAACTTTTACTCAACTATCGTGAAGAACTTCAGCTATTCTGTGATTGTGGTATATATATTTATCCCGGCTTTTTTCATACATTGAGTATAAGGCATATTAATTGGCAGACCATAGATATACATTCTTGGAGCATAGAAGACTTCAAGTGCATTTTCAATCATCACGTTAGCAGCAAAAAGATTAACTTGTAAAAATAAAGGCGAAAAGAAACTATTTCTGTCAGTGAAAGAGCTGGTCTTACCTTTCATGTTCCCATATTTATGTCTTGCTCCTACCCAGCCTTAGTCTTTTCTATCACCTAACAACGGTGTTACATGGTGAACAATAATATTCCATCCATTTGGACTCAAATAAGTCTCTTTTTTTTTTTTCATTATTTGTGGTAACATTTTGGCTGTTTATTTTTCAGCATAACTGGTTTCTTGATCCAGTTTTACTCATGGTCCCCTATCAGTGTAAATTGCATGAATACAAGCAAAAACAACGAGGAGGGACATGGCAGGGGAAGCTTCTCTCAAGCCTCACAGCCTCCAACAGGAAGGTAGATTTAACCATCCCCAGGAGTTTTATGCACCAGTGGGAAGGAGAAAGACAAGGCAGTGCCTGAGCTCCAACTTTGAAAATGTCATGGTGGATTTAGGTACGTAAATCCCTTTAATAACCCATCCCTAAGTGATTTGACTGAGGTCATAACGACATTTTACAACAAATGAGGGAATGAAGCCCAGATGTGCTACGACCCATACAGGCATCCTAACTCCTGTTCTAGGTTTCCCCCTTTTCCCTGAGCTCCACAGAGACATGCCTGCTATATCATTGCAACCTTTCTCTAAAATCTTTAAGATGGTCAAAACTTGCAGCCTCCATCTTTGGTGGTTTAGAGTATCAAGGACCATCATGAAAGTACCACGGGGGACAGGATTTGAAACAACAACAACAACAACAGTGAGTATGCAGAGTTTTTTTCTCTATTTCACTCCCAAGGCGAGGAATTTTTACAATACCCTCTGGAGTTCCCCTGGCCTCAGCATCAAACATAGAGTGCAGCAGCCAAGAACAGGCCCACACCCTGCACAACTTGCCAGCAATAATTAATTAAGGAGCAAACAGCAGCAAATATTCCCTGCATAGGATCACACGGTTTCATCTGGTTACATTCCAGTGATTGGAGTGTCACTCCATCTCTTTGTTTTGCTTTTTATTTTCCTCCGTGTGGGGGTGTTTTTTTCTGTTGTTCTTGTTGTTGGTTTCCTTTAAATGAAAACTCAGAATCTAATTTAATAACCTAAATCTCAATGCTGGGCTTCAGGAATGAAAATAGAAATCCAGAAATTTAATCTTATACCTTGCTTAGCTTGCAACCTCAATGTCTCATCAACAGCCTTTCAAACTCACTATTGCTCCTGCATGGACAGGATAGATACTTCCTCACAGCAAGAATCTGTTCCTTCCATGAAAGCTTGTGGAACAGCTCTGTCAAGCGACTCGTAAGCACCTTATTGTCAGCCTATCTGGTGCTGCTACCACCTAATATTGTTCTCCAGGAGCCACAAATACTCACAAGTACCTCTTTCAGGTTGGAGTTTGGCTTTTATGCCATTCCTAACCCAGAAAGTTAAACATAAATATAAATGATATGTTTTTCTACTTGCTTACAGGAGTCCATCTGGGACGGCATTTCAAAGCAGGTGAGCACAAAACATTATTGCCAAATTATGAGTTGGTGCTGCCGTTCCTTTTATGATAAGGATTCCCCAGCGGGACCGTACTCCTCTGTCAAGGACCTACATTTGTTTCTGTTCCCACTCAACACTAGAGAGCCGTAGAATCATAGAATAATAGAAGGGTTTGGTTTGGAAGGGAATTTTAAAGGTCACCTAGTCCAAACCTACTTCAATAAGCAGGGACATCTACGAATCCCAGAATCCCAGACTACTCTGAGTTGGAAGGGACCCACAAGGATCATCGAGTCCAGCTCTTAAGTCAATGGCCCACACAGGGGATTGAACCCATGACCTTGGCATTATTACAACCAAGTTTTAACCAACTGAGCTAATCTCAGGGTCCACCAATCAGTTGTTTAGAACCCCATCTAACCTCGCCTTTAATGTTTTCAGGGATGGAGGATCTACCACCTCCCTGGGTAACCTGTTCCAGCATTTTACCACCCCATTGTAAAAAAAGCTTCCTTATATCTAATCTAAATTGACCCTCTTCCTGTTTAAAACCATTCACTCTTGTACTATTGTCGGAGGAGACCAGACCGACAAAGAATTACAGGCGCTGGGCAGGACCCTGTTGAAAAAAATATCTTTTTCATAGGCCCCCTATTCTCTCATCCAACAGCTAGAAATCTTAACTAGGAGGTCTTGGGGAGCAGCATTCATCCTTTCAGGAGAGTTCACATCTCTTGGAAGACACAGAGAATCACACTCCACAGCTCACACCACTGTCCTGGAGCTGTGGTGTGATTAATTGATTATGATTGATTTCAAGCTAAGTGCAGGATAAATTGCTCAAGGATTTCTAGGGGCATGTATGATCTCAGACCTCTTTGCTGAAGCTATTCCAGTTTGCAGGAAATAATTCAATGCTCTTTAGGCCCGAAATAATTGTGTATCAAAGTGCAGGAGGGAAGCTTCAGTTACTGTGTGGATATGAGCTGCTCCTGGAGTTGCCCCTCTCCTTGTTTCTCCAAGGTACATGTTGCTGTGTGGATCTGGGCTATAAAGATATCTTGACAGGACACTGGGCTGCTTCATAACCTAGTTAAGGCATTCACCTGGCTTGAGGGGAGGGGGAGTTTGAGTTCTAGCCTGGAGGTCACTAAATATTTCAATACCTGCTATTAAGTATTCAATGCAGTGGGAACTTGAGTCTCTTCAGTCATTAAACTATAGATCTGTGTTTAATTGTGCTTTTCCTTTAACTGAACTGATGAAAATTCATGCAGAGTGAAACAGACTTGACCAGAAAGATCATGGCAACTTCCCCCTGCACTTCACAATAAAGGACACTTATCAACAGGGTGCTGAATATGAGTTAAAACAGTACCAAAGAGAGAAAAGATCCAGCTAAGGTTCCCACTTTTTGAATAAGTAGACTATATTTTGAAGTTTTTTGAAAAGAAAGGATTGACACATTTGTTTCAGCTGGCTTTGAAAAGAAAAAGGTCTGAGTGCTTAATTCAGAAATGTTCTGGGATATACAGCTTCAGAGCTGGAAGGCTTGAAAGCCTCAGGAATGTGCAGGAAATAAACAAACTTTCATCTCAGCCATTACTTTCTGGCAGAATCAGGCAGATTTTTGCTGAATGTGATGGCTTTTGTTGCCGCTATTGACAGGCAATTAGAACTCCACCTTGCGGGTAGCTACATGAAAATTGGCCACCACGCTGCTCAACATTGTAAAGCACAAGTTCCCTTAATGGTTTGTCCTTTATGAATTAAAAGCAACATAATGAAGGACAGACTCATGTGCTTTGGCTTTTGTGCTCTGCAGACCACTGAATGTAGCTATAATGAAAACAGCAAAATCAAACTGCAGTTGCTTCCTTGTTGATTCACACCATGTTTTGGGCGGAGGGGAGCTTGAAGATGTAGCCTTCTGATCTTCTCAAGTCTTGTTTTTGATCTTTCACAGAATCTAGCCATGTTTACGGGGATAGGGATAGGGCCACTGACCCCAAACTTTCACTTTAGAACCATGTACACAGAAGCTTCTCGGGGCATGTTTCTAAAACTCCCTCCCTTTTCAGCAGTCCTTTTGTATGTCTAAGACTTTCAGAGATTATATTATTTCCTCAGTGAAGCTACAGGCTCTGCTAGCACTCATTGGGATGGTCTCCATTGTCTGGACCTGCCCTTTGTATAATTGCTCCCATCTAGGGCAAAGCATTTGTAATACCATCAACACTTCTAGAAAGCTCAGATTTGCTATGTAATTCAACTCCCAAATTTGGCCTTTCCTTTACTGGATAATTCCACCCATGTGTTAATGAGCACAAAACAGCTATTCTCTCCTCTTAAAACACTCCTTGGGGAAACTAATATTTAAATGTATTTTATAATATGTGGCTTGTCTTGTCTTGACCAGATTTTTAAACTCAGAAGAGCTAAGCAAATTAACATGATTTTCAGGACATGCTGATAGGCTGTAGAAAGCCTTAGTCACATAATGAAAGTGGCCAGAATTCACTTAATGGGTCATTCTTGGGAAAAATTCCCCCACTGTAAGTGGAGCATTTGAAAGCCCAACTCTTGTGGTTGCCCTTCAGTAAACTGCTTCCTGTCTGTGTAATGAAAGTGATTGTTACTTATGGAGAAGAGGGTGAAATACTCTTTCATTCTCATTAAAAATTAGGCAGGGGAGTTCTCCTTGCTGTTTTCATCCCAGATCTGTGTTCAAAATGATTCCCCTTCCTTGTTCGTTAGTTAAATTACAAATGACGGTACAGAGAGAAGATCTCCCAGACCTGACTTATCAGGGGATGAGTGAGTAAGGAATTTCAGACTAACCTAAGGACCCATCGTCCCAGTACAGGAAAGAAAGAAAGGAAAGAAAAACATTTAGTCCTGTCTTCAGTGCCATTTGTTGCTTATGGGGGAAGGTTTGGCAGCCAAATGACAAACTTCTTTTAATTAAAAGGTGAATGATAATATGTGGGAAAAAAAAGAAATTAGAAAACCGAGGAAGGATAGAGTTTTCTGGAAAGGAAAGCAGCAAGCTATAGTCTTTCCTTTTGCTTTCACTGGGCTCTTTATTTACTTATTTATCATCAATTAATTAGCAGCACTGCAGAAACACTAGCTCCCAAACAGCTTGCCACTTGTGCTCAGAGTAAATACCCAGTACACACAATGTAATTAAAAATGTAAATAATACTATCATCAAATGCTAGCTTACATGTCAGCAGAAAGGACACTGCAGGACTCGGGAGAAGGAACAACCACAGTGATCTGAAGGCTACAGATCTGCTCATTGTGTGTGTTGACCATGGGGTAACACACGGGTCTAATCTATTTACTCATCGTGGTAGTACCTCATTGTTGATCACCATCCATTTGCACACCAAGCACCAGCCAAAAAAGAGAGCAGTCACTGTTGTCATGGTGATGTTGTGAAAAGAGACAGCAAAAAAAAGCTCATCCAGTTACAGGAAGGGTGGCTAGGGGCTTGGGAAATGTGGGTTTGAGTCCCTCCCTTGTCACAGCACTTTGAATAGGACACCGGCAGCTCACTCATTGGCTTCAGTGCCATTCATTTCTTTCAAACAGGCATTTAAACACTTCTGAGAGCCCTACCTCAATTCCCCATCTTTACTACTCCACTACTCACTGGCATCTTCATTACTTTGGTGTCTATGGGCATTTACATTTTCCTGGAGTTCACCTATATGTAAGATCTTCTTCCCTTGCTAATTTTTATGGTTCAAACTAACAAGAATTTTTCTTTGAACAGGAGGACTAATATCCACTATCTTCCTATAGTGACTTTGGTAATTTACCAGAGAGTGAATATTCTTGCAAGATTTAAACATCTGTCTTAAACGTATTTTGGAGGATGTACTCTTACAAATACATCTAAACAAAACCTGATTAGAAATTCCCTACTCCCCCTTAAAAAACCCAAACCAACCAATCAAACAAACAAAAAATTAAAAAAGAAGGGAAATGGTTCTCTGGAATTATGAGGGAGAATTTGCTGAAATCTCATTTCAATTAATAAAAGCTAATCATAGAATCATAGAATTGCAGAAACATAGAATAAAATAACACAATTCCAATCCCTCTGTCATGTACCGGGACATTTTTAACTAGATAAGATTGCTTAGGGCCCCATCCAACCTGGTCTTGAACACTTCCCATGTTACTGGGGCTTTGATTTGGTAAGATTTGAGGTTAACAGAAAGGCTGAGTGTATAAGCACAATGTGTGCCCTTGTCAAATGTAGAGTCAAAATATGTTGACTCCAGCAACACCGCTCATCCGTCATCCCTTGCCAAAGGACAAAAGGACCATGAGGCTTTTGGCCACTGTGGAGATGGACCCTAGTGACTACTTCTGCCCAGCTTCTTGGATAGTGAGGGATACAAAAGTCTCAGTCCCAGTGGATGAATAATACCACTAATATAGTGGAGGGGTTTTCACGCTCCCAGGAGCAAGGCTAGGAAAACGGCGGGCCACCGGTGGCGGCGCTTCCTAGAATCGTGCCCCTTAGAAGCTAGGGTCGGCTCTTCCTGCTCCCGGCCCGGCGCGACCCCTCCGGCCGGAACAGACGCAGACCAGGCGGGAGTCCACGAGGAAAAAGCCAAGTTTAATAGAGCACGCTTGCTTATAAGGGGGCGTGCACAAAGTTCCCGGATGAGGGCGGGGAAGAGGGGCGGAGATGGGGAGGAGATGGGGAGGAGTCACACACTCCATTGGGTGCATGCAAACAAAGGGGAGGAGGGGAGGGAGGAGCGGAAAGGGAACCAATAGGGAGAATGAGGTCGGTGGGGGAATTCCAGGGGTATTGTGGGAAGAAGAAACTTGGATCGTAGCCATCTTTTAAGGGCACAGCATCCACGTGGGAGGTCTCATGGTCCCGATCCTGTCGCTGCACGTGCTGCCCAGGACCTCGGGCCTCAGTGTCCTCATCTGCCTGGCGCCTGTAATTCTTTCTCGTTCTGGTCTCCTCCGACATCTCAGCACTTTGCTTCTAACTGGAGTTAGGATTTGGACAAGTCCCATAGCAAAACAGCATGGTGGTTCTCCTGGAGCCTGTAGTATTAATGAGCTCCAAAATATTAGCAGCCCACTGCTCATCCTGTTGAAGTAGACTGAATAGATATGTTTGTCTATCTGTGCAGGGAATCAAGAAGTCCTGCAAGGAACAGGACATTTGCACTGTCCTCAGAATGGCTACCCATGACAGCACGGTGTCAGTCGTCCCACACCCAAGTGTGTGACTACACAAGTCAAATGTTACGGGGCATTACCCACAGGCTGTGAAAATACTGAGGATCTGCTCTGTGGTTGCATTTCCATGTTGCTATGGAGGTCTTAACTAGTCCCAGATCTAACAGTGTGCTGGTACTGACTGGGATGAGGTGGGCTATGCTAAGCCCTACTCTGAGATGCCTCCAGATGTTTGGATCTTGCCCTCCAGCCACCCACCCTGGAGGGCAGGGTGTCTCTGCATACCCACTCCTTGCCATGGAGACCAGGCAGCCCAGCAGGACACCTTTGTTTCATGAGTGCAGCACCAGGCTGAAAACAGAGAGATTATAAACTTCCACATGAACATCAACTTGAAGGGCTTCTCCCAAAAGAGTGGGTTGCAATTCACCATCCTGCCCAGAGAAGCTGTGGATGGCCTACCCCTGGAAGTGTTGAAGGCCAGATGAGATGGGGCCCTGAGTAACTTGGTCTGGTGGAAGGTTCTGGGCACATTGCAGGGGGTTGGAACAAGATGACCCTTAAGGGTTCCAACCCAAATCACCTATGATTCTATGATTATCACAGGGAAAAGTCTTTGTTCTTTTCATCACCTCAGTTTGAGTTTTCCTCCCTAAAGTTTTATGGAGCCTTGTTGCTGCAGATGTATCCCAGAGCTGCCTTCCTCAGAGCAAGATATGTAGGAAAGCCTATAAAATAGATGGTGTGCATTTCCCCAGCAGCAACCATAGATTTAATTCTTTTGGAACAAAAATGGCCAGTTAGATCAGAGCAGAGCATTATTAGCTGCACATTAATTAAGTTTTTGAGCAGGATTCCCCTAAAATCAGAACAACAACAAAAATTAAAATGGGCTGTATATTTTCCATGTAATAACTTATTTCTATGAAGTCACACCAGCTGACATGAACAGCAGCAGCAAAAGTTTTATTTAAATTCTCTCTTATTTTAGATACTGTCACAAATTAATGGTGCTTCTCCATCTTTAAGATAAACTACATTTTTATTTAGAATTTATTAAAAAAAATGTCCTTAAAGCTTTCTAACTGCCTCTTTGTGCTGTGAAGTAAATCTCTGAAAAAACTTTCCTTCTTTGTCATGGGATTGCTCATTCCCTTCAGAACTCAGCCCTTAAATATGAGCCATTGTCATTGCTGTTAACTCTCTGCCTCACAGGAAGGTCTGTAAGCATGTGTGTAAGTGGATATACAATATATAGGTGTGTTAATATATGTATATGTACAATATTTAATCCAATGCATTCAATCTCTGATTTGGATTACTAATTTCCAATATTATTTTAAAAAATAATACTATTACTAATAATATTCATAATATTTATGATGATGATGATGATAATAATAATGACATTAACTAATCTAGGATACAGAGAATGGAAAAAGAGCTTTGAAGAGACATCTGCAAGATTAACAAAATCACTTTTTTTCACTCCTTAATTTAATATTCTGATCAGGAATGAAGGAGTTGTGCAAAAAGCTTTGCTTGGTTTATGCAGGGGCTTTGCATCATTAACATTATTCCTTCAAAGTAATATTTTCTAAACTGAGCACACTGGATACATATTCAGCTAACATAGCACACAGAGGGTTTTCTACTGCTTTAGTAGGTTTATGCTGTCTGCCTTAGCAAATGAAGGTATCTTTAAAATGCTTAGAGAGTTTTTTAACGTATTGTATTGATCAAAAAAATATTGCTTGTGATTAATTTTAAATACTTGCCAAAGTAAAAAAATCCTTACATTACAATGTTTGTCTTGGCTTATTCTACACATCAGTAGGAAAAATCAAATTATGATCTCTGCTCAGGGCCTTCCCATGATTTTTTTGATTTTTTAATTAATAAATAAAGAAGCCTGAGATGACTGTGAGGTGCAGTTGTTTGTAGACTGCTCCCTGAGGTACATCATTTGAATACTGATGTCTTTTTTTCTTTTTTCTTGTTTTTCTTATGGAAGCAGCAGGAAGATTTTTTACATTTCTTGTTGAAAAACAAAATGGCACATTTAGTCACTTCTATGCATGTAAAGCCTTTCTTCTTCCCCTTTGACACTAGTATTCTTACTTTTCCCTTCAGTTTTTTTTTTCCTAGTGCTGTTTATATGCCATATTACACTCTCTAATTTCCTTTTATCTTTTCTTTATTTTGCAATGTCTCAGTACATGTCTCTTTAAGACAAGTTAATTTAGTCAATTACTCCAGTTTGGTTTCAGATAAAATCTTTAATTTATCCAGGCCCCTCTTTATTCTTTCTAAGATCCTCTTTCCATTAATTTCATGAAACATTCTAATTCTCCATTTTAGGAAAAAGCTAATTTCACTCACTTGCACAGAATTCCTCAGTCTTTTTCCGCTGTAGCATGTTTTACTTAAACCAAAGTATATGAGAATTGCTGTTGCTCTTACATACTAAGAGAAGCTTTTCTTTCCTGCACTGCCTGAAAAACAGTCACAGTTCCATTTGTCTTCTCCAACACCTCTGTACAAGAGAGAAAATGCTCCATTCTCAAAAGAATGAGCAATTCCTCTTACCCGAGTATGGGAGAACACACATGCCCCAGTCATTGAGGCCATGCCATGTCTTCTCTGTCAAACATCAGAACAGGCTGCCTGGAGAAGTGGTGGAATCACCATCCCTGGAAGTGTTAAAAAAACCCCTATGGATATGGCACTTGAGGACATGATTTAATGGGGGTCATGGTGATGGTGTAGAGTTGACAGTTGAACTTGATGATCTTAGAGGTCTTTTCAAAATTTACCAAGTCTGTGATTCTATGATTTATTGAGGATTTTTATTTGAGACTGGGTGGGACACTGGTGGGACAATGCTGGGACTGCCTATAGGTCAGCATGTAGGGGCAGGTGTGCCACACAGTCATGCTGGAGTTTCCCTAGTATTGGATATGAAAACTGCAACTCTCTTAAAGCCTCTTCCTCCCTTTCTTATCCAGGATTTTGTTTTTCATAAGTATTTCACACACTGGCAGCTCCCCAGGTTTCTTTTACCTCCTCCAGCAAGATGCTCTCATTTTCCTCATTTATGAAACAGGAAAGATAAACCCATTGCAAAACAGCTTGACCACCAATGGCACCAGAGGGCACGAAGCAATGAAAAGGCAGAGACTGGTCATTACTGTAAATAATTACATTGCTGGAGAAACATCTTTCCTTGTCAAGTAATTTTCTCGTATTTTCTTTGTATTAGAGTAAGTCAAGGATTGAAATTTCATACAGCAAATTGCTCAGAACCCCAAAATATATAGCAAAAAGATTATGCAACTCTAACTCTGCAAAGTATTGGCAAATGTGATCCAGATCCTCAGCTGTAGGGTTCAGCTGAGCAGTGTTTACATATACAAAATGTCTCTATTTCTGTGCAGCATATTGACCTGCACTCCCCTAAATTAAAGCCATTTTTGCAAAGGCAGTTCAAAAAGCAACCTCCTTATAGAGCACCACCAATGTGAACTACATTTGCAGAGATAACCCCATCACAGTGGACTCACATTCGAAACAGTATTTACATATTCAATTTTTTCTATCATGAAATGCTCTATCAACTGTTACATTCCAATAACCATGAACGTAAATGAGTGCAGACTTCAAATGGACAATCATTAACCTGTGCTGTAATGATTATACAACATCTTTCAAATACTGAATGTTTTGAATGTGATCAAGTGATTCTTTGTTGTTATTTTGACTTTCATACTAATTATTAAACTTTAATTACCCATTATGGGTAATTATTAATATTTATTGTGCAGTATTGTCATTGTTCATGGGCTTTTATAAAGGGAACTATACTTGATATAGAAAAAACACATTAAATTAAATATTCATTTACATGGTTTTGCAGCAACCTATTTTTAAAACAAATGGATATGAGTCTGTTTTTCTATTAGCTGTTATGTTTATAAATATTGATTTAACACCCATTATTCTTCTTGACTACATTTCTGTGACTTGCTATACCTTTATGTTCTCCCTATAAGCATTTTCTCCCTTGTTAAGATTATTAATGTGAAGAGAAATAAAGAAAAAAAGTTGTTAGAAAACCAAGGAAATAAAAAGTTTCTACCAGTTACATTAGCACTAAAAATTATTGCCAGTGATGGTACTTAGGGTAAGACAGAAGCAGGAAATACAATCACAGTGTGCTTAATTTAAAATTAGATTTTAAAAAAAAAGAT
Organism: Sakesphorus luctuosus; assembly: GCA_013396695.1. Taxonomy (NCBI): domain Eukaryota; kingdom Metazoa; phylum Chordata; class Aves; order Passeriformes; family Thamnophilidae; genus Sakesphorus; species Sakesphorus luctuosus. The sequence goes on along the minus strand of VWZD01005107.1, from coordinate 252,754 downwards.
TTAATCTATTATTTTTACCAGAAAATGAGATGGGATAAAGAAAACTGACTTTTTTGAGAACCACACAAATGTGTGCTCATTTTAAATTTTGAATGTGCTCAAACACAGTAAGGTGCCTAGTAGGCTTTTTCAAAGTCTTTATGCCTGGACCAAATATAAGGGGGTTTCCTGTCACAGCATTTGGCCTGGGGTTGTTTGAAGACCATTGGTGGGATATTTATGGACTATGGAACAGAATACACAAAGCCAGAATGAAACCTGGAAGCTGCCTGGAGATGGGGGTTGAGAACACACCATGCTCTTGGTATCTCTCAAACCCATCCCTTCTCTGGAGTCTATTTTGCTTAAAGGTGTAATGAATCATTTCTCAACATATCCGTTTTTTAATTTTAATCCATGGCACAGCTAGAAGAATTTCAAGGTTAAATTATTTGCCATATAAATAGAATAGAATAGAATAGAATAGAATAGAATAGAATAGAATAGAATAGAACAGAATAGAATAGAATAGAATAGAATAGGATAGAATGGAAAGACTATTTCTGTTGGAGGGTGCCTGCAATGCTAATGTAGTCCAATTGCCTGACTACTTCAGAGCTGACCAAAATTTAAAACTAAGTCTTCATGCATTTTTGGATGGTTTAAGGATACTGTCATATCATCAATTCATAGTGTATTCAGTATCTAGTGAGGAGGGGACAATCCTTAGTCACTCCTCAGTCCCTCGGTCTCCAAAGTCCAGTCCCGCTTCTGGGTGTTGCATTTTATAAATAGCAGATTGATTGAGCCAAAAATAGTACTAAAAAGGAGTAAAATACCCCTGCCTATAACTTGGGATCTTTAACGTCAGTGATGAAAGTTCTTCCTCTCAACTTTTTAAAAAGGTCTCCAGACTTTGTGCCCTTGGAGGGAGGTGCAGAAGACTCCATAGGAAGTGAAGATTGTCTCTGATTTTGCTCAGGAAAAAACAGGGCTCAAATTTTTCTATTTCAGTGTACTCAAAGCACTCTGGTTTATGAGAAGGATAAATACATGCACCTCTTCACATTGTACTTTAAGGATAATTTTCTTTTTTTAAAAAAAGAACATAAATGTATACTAAGAACAACATTTCCAAAGCAGGATCCTTGTAGCTCTGAGCCAGTGTCAAATCCACATAAAGGGACTATCCTTACCCTGAATGGGATGGAGAGACCTGCGTCATAATCAGAAATCCAGGACTTTAGATGCCCCTTTGATAGTGAGTAACCTGGAAGTTCACAGTTGCAAAGTCCAGGAACACAAATCCACAATTTTTGAAGGATGAGTATCAAGGAAGAATATCTGTAGTCCCACAAGAGGTTTTAACCCAGTGGTTATATCCTTGGTGTCTTGATGTAAAAGGGCACAGGATGAGCTCAGCATGAGGAACATTTCAAACAAAAAGTCAAACCTTCAGAAGAGTTAAGCATGGAGTATGTGGCCTTTTGAAATAACTCCTACATGTGACCTTTAGGCTTCCAAAAGTTTTATACGGGATCAGAACAAGAGTTGTGAATCAGACTCCCAATCCAGCTGTGTTCAGTGAGTTGCAGAGCGGAAGGGGGATTTTTGGGGCTTACTTGACCTTGGTGATTTTTGCTGTAGCAATGGTGGCGGGAATGGGAGGGAATGGGAGCTTGCTGATGGGAGTGGGGATGAGGAGGTGCTCAGGCAATGAAAGTAGACCAAAGGGGAACACCCTTTTTCTCTGCTTCATCAACCTCACAAAAAGTGGGGAAAATGGGTTCTCATCCTCTGAGATCTCCCGTGGTCACTGCGTGAAAGCTTGTACACTGCAGCTGTTAACCAGAAAAAAAACCCCAACATCCACACTCACAGCAATGGAGACAGTCAGGTTTAGGGACTGAGAGATCAATAGGTAAACAAGTAAATGAAACACACCAAGGACCCAGATTTATGGGGTGAACCAGAACCATGTTTTAGAAGGTGAACAGATCAATTGGTATTTGAGGACTAGACTGAGATAGTACAGTAACAGAGCAGTTTTAAGCTGGGACAAAGCTTTATAAGCTATATCATGGTCCAGGGCTTTGTTTTAAATTTTAATGGGCACGGTGTGGCATCACAGATGTCCCAGGCCATACAGTAAGGTAGCACACAGGGTCCAAAATAAATCTGGTCATCAGATTCCCTGAAAAATGTCCAAATTTGAGATTAATCCTCAATTAATCCTTAATATTTTAAGCATTCCTTAAAATACAACTGCTGGTTGCTTTGGCCTTCAGCAGTTTACTGAGGCAATCTCCATTTGAAGGTTGACATAGTTCAGTGCCACCAATATGGTGTCACAGAATCACAGAATGGTTTGGGTTGGAAGGTCCTTAAAGATCTGCTGTTCCAACTCCCCCACCATAGGCAGGGTCACCTTCTACTTGACTGGGTTACTCCAAGCCCCATTGAACTTGGCCTTGAACATTTCCAGGGATAGGCCAGCCATAGCTTCTCTTGGCAACCTGTGCCAGTGTCTTACCACTCTCATAGTAAAGAACTCAGTCCTAAAATCTGATCAAAACTTACCCTCTTTCAGTTTTCAGTGTCCTGTTGGTATATGTAATTCCCAGCCAGGCTGAGGTTAGGACATTCATTCACTCACTACAAACACAAATTCAAAACTCAACCTCAGCCCCAGATGTGACCACCATGCACTGGCTGAAAACATTCCCAGCAGGAAAACTTATATTTGAATATTTATAAAAAGTGAGCACAAAATGGGGGGTGGGGGTGTTCCATTTAAATGAATTTTACAGATGATCTAGACTAAAAATATAAAAAAAATAAATTTTTGCATCATCTTCCGTAGTACATGCCAGTTTTCTTCAGAAATGTATCACACATTCATTTCCAAGAGTCTGACATGACTTTACACTAAATTAAATCTAGCCATACATATTTAAGAGTTTGACCACCTAAAAAAATTTGACCCATATTGGGAACAATGTATGATGCTGTAATTTTTAAGGCTAAAATAGGACTGTATCTTCTGTGGGTTTTTTTTAAACATCTGTCTTGGTTTGAGCACATAATCAAATGCCACATTTAGGTTTGAAAAGCCTTGTTTTTTCATGCATATCTGGATTGCTCCTGCTCCCCTAGAAGCCCACAAGAACATTGATTTGAAGTAAGGCACACTCAGCATGCAAGGAGGCAGGAGCAGCAGCTGGTTTATGCACACTTACATGCATACCAATATCATTCTTACAGGTTCATGTTAAAATAATCTCAGGATTTACTTCCAAATATCCAAATCCCCCTTTCCCTTTATGATAGGCTCCACTGTGCCTGTACGGATTTCCAGGTGTCATTTAAGAGTGTGACATTCTCCTGAAACAGGAGGCAGAACAGCTAAACCTGCTTCTGAAATGACCCCAGCTCCTCTGCACATCAGAGCTGGCCAGTGGATTGACCTGCATGTGTATTCACCTGTTTTCTGGGGGCAGAAGGTCAATTTTTTTTATTGTGCTTTGTTGTTTTCTTTAAATATAATTCTGATTGAAATCTGAGTAAAATGCATTAAAAATAATGAATGTGTATCACCAAAAAAATACTGCAGAAGTGTAATCTTTGACTTGTTTTCCCTGAAAATGTGCAAGAGACATTTCCATGAGCACAGCGGGATTTTTACAGCTCACATTTCTTCTCTGTGGTGCTCTCAGAGGAGCAAAGTGCATAGAAAAACATTAGATGCTAGATTAGATAATAGCATTAGCATTTAAGATAAACTTTCCTTTCTTCACAAAGATAAACCCTCATTATTTAAAATGTGTTTCATCCTCTAGTTACTCCATAGGAGATACTTCTGCGAGCTACCTGCCAATAGCAATTAAAGCTTAGTTTGCAAGGAAAGTGGGTTTAATTGCCAAAGCACTATTTATAGGAAGTCCCCTCATGAGGATTACTGAGCTGCAAGAATGCAGATTAAGCAAAATGAGGGCAGCAGGGAATGTGATGCACTTTGGCTAAACAGCTCTGTCAGGCTCAATAGGTGTGGGAGCCGTGAGAGCGCCGGTGACAGCTCGGCGCCGCTTCCCCCACACAGAGCTGGGTGTTTCAGACACTCCGCAGCCTGACAGCACGTCCTCAGAAATTTCATAGCAAAGCATCTGCTCTCTCCAGGTATTTATCCTCTCCTCTCACTCCTCAATAACCATCATAGCTGACAATATTAGCCTTGGGGGTTTGCTGGCTTTGGGAGCTGAGGGATTATGGTTGCCCCTATTCCCAAAAGATGTACAGGGGAGACACAATTCTGCCCCATCTGCCTATGCTTCAGGCAAGGAAATTAGTCCTGCATTCCACTCCATGCCTTGAAGTAGCACACAGGTGAGTTTATCTCCTGCCTTAGTATTGTCCAGAAAACAAAGAATATTAGGGCAGGTATTGAGGGACAACCACAGAGGGTTTTACCCGGGGGTAAAAGTGGGGAGCCTTCTGTTCCCTGTCACCTTTTGCCTTCCTCTTGAACTACAGCTACCTAGTGCAGAGCAAAACCTGGCCTGCGTAAAAGGGGAATCATAGAATAGTTTGGGTTTGAAAGGACCTTTAAAGGTCATAAAGTCCAAACCCCCTGCAACGAGCGGGTGGATCTTGAACAAGACCAGGTTGCTCAGAGCTCCATTCAACCTGATTTTGAATGTTTGCTCGGATGGGGCATCCACTACCTTTCTGGATAACCTGTGCCAGTGTTTCTCTACCCTCAACATTAAAGTTTCTTCCTTATATCTAGTCTAAATCTGACCTCTTTTACTTTAAAACCAATCCCTCTTGTCCTATTTCAACAAATGTGCTTAATGCCCTCTCTGCCTTGGTCTCCAAGACTCTTCAGCAGCCTCTTTGTAGATATGCAGTTCACCTGCCCCATTTGCCTGCTCAAACAGCATCTTCCCCTCATTCAAGTGAAAGCCAGCTGTAAAAATGAGAAATTTTATGCTTTCCTGTTAATTCTTCATAATCTTTACTATCATCAAGCTAAGTAAGTACATCAATGTTGGGACATTTGGGATAAAAAGGCACTGAAAATATAAATATCTCAGCCTAACCTTGATTATGATCAAATGTTTCACTCAGCTTTAAAATTATTTCTAATTGTTTAAATATATTTTTAAAACAATCTTAGATAGAAATTCATGGCAGTTAAATATAAAATGTTAAAATATTTTATTTTTCCAAGATATTTTCAGCTTTGGTTAATGAATAAATTAGCTCATCTGACAGAAATTCACAGGAAAAATAGATGTTGTCAAACCTACAGTCTCACCGAAGGGGTTCCAGCTAAAAATTAAATCCTTCTCTGATTAAATCCCTTATTAAGATTCAGGTCTGTTCTGTCAGTAAATCAGTAATCTGGTAAAGAATGGGTAATATCATCATATTCCTTGTTGGCTTGTCTATGTCCATCTTATCCTACCTTTTTTATACTCTAAACTCCTTGCAACAGGGATTGTGTTCATAACACAGTCCACCACTTGTCCAATTCCCAGTGCTCTGTTGTGCATGTTAACCCTTACACTCCCTGAGCTGCAAACACCAAAATTTCTATACTGATGATAATACAAGAAAAACATTAGATTTAATCTCTTTTCAGGCTTTAGCATTGCCCAAGCATATGCTCAGATCTAGATTAAATTTTCAAGATTTCTCTGTGACTGTGAAAGTTTGACTGTTTGCAATCATTTTTTAGGAAAATTGAATTATCTCCCATAATACCTTGATTGTTGGAGTCAGAGCTTTAGGAAAAAGAAAACACATGGGGAAGGAATTAGAATGAAACAGAGGCTGCCTGATGCACATGTCTGCAGGAGAGCAAGTTGCCACAGCTTTTGTTATAGTCCATGAAGATGATGGTCTCTCTTCAAAGTAAGCAAAGCCAACAGCAGAACCTTGCGGTGCCATAACACTTAACATTTAGTTCCTTAATTCCCACACTGCCTTTGTACTTGGGCAGATACAACAATCTCATGACATCACAGAGTGTCAGGTAAATATTGTAAATATTGGCAAGAAACAGTTTCCCTTACAAAAAACCAGACCCTTGCATGTTATGTGCAGTGGGACAATAAACATCATGGATTTACCTCATTGGAAATGTCCTCAACCTGGAGCCCTCCATTTAAAGGCCGGTAGAATTGGGATTGCTCAGCCTGGAGAAGAGAAGACTTTGGGGAGACCTAATTGCAGCCTTCCAGTCCTTGAAGGGAGTAGACAAGAAAGATGGAAAAAGAGTTTTTGCAATGGCATGTAGTGATAGAATAAGGGAGAATGGTTTTAAACAGAAAGAAGGAAGGTTTAGATTAGGTATTAGGAAAATATTCTTTGCTGTGAGGGTGATAAAGCACTAGCACAGGTTTCCCAGAGAAGCTGTGAATTCCCCATCCCTGGAAGTGTTCAAGGCCAGGTTGGATGGGGCTCAGAGCAACCCAATCTAGTAGAAGGCAGTGCGATTGGAACTAGAGGACCTTGAAGGTCCCTTCCAACCCAAGACTGTCTATGATCTATGACCTCTCTTGATGGTGCTGGAAAAAACCCTAATGAATGCAAGTTACTGGAACATTCCAGTGCTGAGTCAGGACAGATATTTAATGACCTAGATACCAAGGTACATAACAACAGCTTTCAGAAGCCAAATCCTTAGAAGAGTGATCCATTTTTCTGCTGTTATTCTCTGGGGCAATCTGGGGAATGGAGTGAGTATGTGCTCATGAAGTGAAGCAAGAACTGTGTTAGTGAGAGGAGAATATTCGATCTTGCATCACTCAGCATTTCAACAGCCAAAAGTATGTCACTTTTTCTCAAAAAATCTTCTCCTCCTTATTTTTCTCTATTTCTTTCCCCTTTTAATATCTACTCTCTCACAAGGATCAAGAGTCCCACTCACTAACTGACTTCAAACTAGGATTCAGAAACAGATGAGCCCACACTGAATCCAGGAGTCTTCTAACTTTAAAGCTTGAAGATATCCAGATCTGATCAAGGCTTGGCTCATCCTCATTCAAAAGAGTTCTGTATTTTCCCATCCTTCTGACTGGATCTTTGTTCTTAGCTGGCAGAGGGACAATGTGGTGATGCACAGCTGAACCACACTCCCCAAACAGAAGGCCAGCAAAAAAACAGGGTCTGCCCCTACGGTTGACTCACAACCAGGAACAAACAGCAAAATGAAGGTTTTGAGGAGGGAGCATCTTGCTAACAGTCCTATGAATTGTACTTTCTGTTGGGTATGTTCTTGCCAAAGACTGTCCATTCTTATTAATCTAAGACAGAAAGGAAACTGTCTTTTTAAACAAACCTCAGAAATTATAATTTTTAAGGCTGGTAAATCTGTGCTAACCAGTTATTGGTGCCATGTTTGGAAGCTGAGACAGAGTTAAATTATGCTTCAGATTAATGTATTGAGCAGTTCAGAGGTTAGACAAACAGCTGTTTCTCAAGCAGGCACACTACAAAGCTTAACTGTTCATTGGAAGGGCAGATACAGCCTAGCTAAAGTCCCAGTGGGCTAACTTTTATTTGTTTCTGATTGGGAGATATTCAAAACTGACTCCATGCTACTGATGACCTCCCTTAGCAGGGGCAGAAAGTTGAACCTCTGGAGCCAGTGTGATTTTACCAGTCTCTGGGAAAAAACCCACAACAAATCTTCAGTGACTCTGAGATAATCTGCAAAATGTTGCACTTTTAGAAATGAGCTTGAATAATTCTGGGGAGAAAAAAATCTACAGGGGAAAACCATATAAAATCCCTGAATCAAACATTACTTGTGACATCTTGCAAAGCTGTTAGTTAACCAAGCATGTTAGTAAGTGAAGTGTGTTCTAAATACCAAATTACTCAATGGGAAAAGCCCAACACAGACTGTTTAATTACTAGATATAACTTTAAATAATTCAGAAAAGCACTGAGGTCCTCATTTAGGGACCCAGTTCAGAACAATGCTTAAATGCTTACTCTGTGTAAAAGAACTGGCTACACAGAAAAAAACAAACCAAAACAAACAAAACAAACAAAACAAAACAAAAACCCAAAGCCAAATAAAACAACAAAAAAACCCAAATAAAAACAAAACAAAACAAACAAAACAAAACAAAACAAAACAAACCCAAAACACACTAGATTGGAATATCTTTAAAAATAATTTTTAAAAAAGCAAAAATACCTCCAGAATTAATGGATTCAATAGCAAAAGTCCCACTAGTTTCAATGTAAGATTTGATCTCAGCCTGACATAGATCTGCTTTACAAATCTCCTGGGAAACAATCAGAGGACAATGTCTTAGACAACTTCCTTCTACCTAATATTTAGAGGCTTGTGTATCTAGAGCTTCAGATGAAGTATTTCTAGGATGGACTGGGCAGTGATTGTGCCTCTGTTCTCAGCACTGGTGAGGCCACACCTCGAATCCTGTGTTCAGTTACAGGCCTCTCATGACAAGAAAGACACTGCGGTGCTGGAGCCTGTTTGGAGAAAGGAACAGAGCTGTAGAAGGATGTGGAGCACCAGGAGCAGCTGAGGGAACTGGGTGGCGCTCAGCCTGGAGAAAAGGAGGCTCAAGGGGAACTTTCTTGCTCTCCACAACTCCTCAAAAGGGGATTGTAGTCAAATGGGGGTTGGCCTCTTCCCCCAGGTAACAAGTGACAGGTTTGGGTGAAATGGCCTCAGGTTGCACCAGGTGAGGTGTAGATTGGATGTGAAGGAAACATTCACCAAAATGGTAGTCAGCATTGACAGGCTGTCCCCAAGGAGGTGGTGAGGTCACCATCTGTGGAAGTATTTAAAAGATGTCTAGCTGTGGCTTGTGAGGGCATGGTGGATGTGGCAGTGCTGAGTTAACAGTTGGACTTGATGAACTCAGAGGTCTTTTCCAACCTAAACAATTCCATGATTCTTGGTGAATCCATTCACTATTTTGTCAGGAAAAAAAAATGAAGAAAACAAAGTAAGCTAAGCTGGGTAGATAAAACTGTCTCAGTAATAACTATGGAGTTTTCTGGAGCTTCAAGGATGAACACTCAGAAGAGTGAAGTAAAGTGTTCCCTGTGACCTGTAGTGACTTTTCTAACAGTTTTTTCTGCCAATACTCTGGTGAGTACAACATACCCCTAGACACTTTCATTTAGGAAAACCCATAACACTTATGAATTAATCTCTAAAAAAAATATTGATTCAGAGAAACAGATCACATTGCATCCTATTTTCTGAAGTAAGAAAAAACAAGCCTATCCCACTCAAATGTTGCACTACTCAACCTATTTACCTGCTTAAACTGAGGCGCATAATAGAGGACGTTTTAAAGTACGTATCCAGTTTTGCAGTCCTGAGACAACCCAACAAATTTGAAGGTGTTATTGGTAATTATCTCTACATTCTTACTGCTCAGAGTTCGTTGGCTTTTCAACGCCGTGTTGCAGTTCACCATGGATTTAGAGAATGGAAGCTAAGCAACATTTGCCAGCCAGGCAATCTACAGGACTTTAGGGGACAAGGTGAGAGCACAGATTATGTTTGTGGGGGTCAGTCTAAACTGACATACCAGCCCTGGGCTTGATTCAAACTCCCTGGGGCCCCTCACTGACTGCCTTTCAGATTCTGCACCAGTAGATAGAGCACTTGAAAGTCTCACTGATGATCAGTGATAAGTTCAGAGGGAATGGCAGGAAGCTATGTCAGGGGAGGTTTAGGTTGGATATTAGGAAAAATTTCTTCTCCCAGAGGGTGGCCAGGCACTGGAACAGGCTCCCCAGGGAAGTGGTAACAGCACCAAACGTGACAGAGTTCAAGAGTATTTGGACAATGCTCTTAGGCCCATGATGTGATTCTTGGGGCTATCCATGCAGGATCAGGAGCTGGATTTCAATAATCCCTTTGTGTCTCTTCAAACTCATGACCCTTTATGATTCTAAGATCAATTATAATCAAATTACCTGTGCAAGCTCAAGCCTGCCAAAACCAATAAAGCTTAAAGAATCCAGTGTGTGTGGACATTGGGAGTGTACAAATTTTAAATGCAGAATGCCTTTCACCACAGTAATGGACCATCAAGGAACACCATGCAGCAGTTAGATACATGTTTGCAGCCTCCTTCTACATCAGGAGGTCACCAAGAGGTCTATTGGGCGGTTTGTTATGACCATATGACTCTGCTGAGGTGGCTTGGAAAGCTGTCATGTAGCTTAAAAGCAAGTAACACAGAGACAATTCATACTGAGAAATCCAGGGGGAATAACTGCTTATTAGTTCACTTCTTGTGGGTAGTATGGAAGAAGTGAGTCATTACAAAGGATAAACTCAAATTGCAACCGGCTTTACTTTTATATTGATAACATCTATTGCTAAATTATAACAATAACAGTGACGTGATCTTGAGAAAAGTGCTTTAAAGTACCATTTCCCATCTTATTTGTGCACTCTACCAAGAGGAACACCAGTGTCTAGCTAAAGAACAGAAGAGATGTGGGTTTGATTCCTGGTCACACAAGGTGTTTCCTGTCTTGCCTTGGGCAAGTCCCTAAATCTGTCTGTGTCTCATTTCCACCTCTGTGAAATGGGGATCATAGCATTGTGTGCCTTTCATCCACCTCAGTTTAGGAGGTAAAACCTTTATATCGCAGGCTGTTTTTAACACATGCACATCACTATGTGTGCATGCACAGAAAGGGAGGGAAGGGTTTAAAACAAGACTTGCATTTTTGGGGTCCCATAAGCACTTAAAACACTGATAAATTATGTACTTTGTTTAGAATATACAATAAAAACAGAGTAGGATTCTTCTAATCAAATATTAATGTTTTCATCTGAGCTTGCAGTCCAGAATCACAGCCAAGAGGGAGAACGAAGCCCTTCTTCTCCAAACTACCTTGGGCTGCATTGCAAGAAACATAGCCAGCAGGTGGAGAGGTGACTCTGCCCCTCTTCTCTTCTCTTGTGAGACCCAACCTGGAGTACACACCTGTGTCCAGATACAGGCTCCTCAGCACCAGAAAGACTAGGGCTTTACAGAGCAAGTCCAAAGGAGGACCACAAAAATGGTGCGAGAGCTGAACCACCTCTTCTGTGAAGACAAGCTGAGAGAGTCGGGGTTGTTCAACCTGGAGAAAAGAAAGAGAGACTTGTTACGTCCATCCTTTCATTACTTAGAGGTGCTTATAAAAAGACAGAGAGAGACTTTTTACCGAGACCTGTGTGACAGGACAAGGGGCATCAGTTTTAAACTGAAACTGATTAGGTTTTGTTTGGATATTAAGAAGAAATTCTTTACTATAAGAGTGATGAGACACTGGCACAGGTTGCCCAGAGAAGCTGTGGCTGCCCCATCATTGGAAGTATTCAAGGCCAGGTTGGACAAAGCTTGGAGCAACCTGATCTAGTGGAAGGTGTCTGTGCCTATGGCAGGGGGTTGGACAAAATGATGTCTAAAAGTTCTTTCTAACCCAAAACATTCTGTTATTCTGATTTTGAGTACAAAAGTACTTCTTGTGACCCGTATCTATTTAGAATTTTTTTCCATCACAAGTTGGGTGAAGTATCTTCCCCCTGTTAACAGTGTTGTTCCTTTTTTTGTATATGGCAACATCATTGGTAACCACTACAGAACACGTTTCAGGCCCAGGGGGTAACGGTTGTTTGGTGCAAGTCAGCAAAGAGAATTGTAACACAAGAAGGTTGGAAGCTCTGGTTAAAACAATATTTTCATTTGACAAAGCTTTGTTTCCATTAGTAACATGAAATGGGCAGGGAGAACTTCTACCTCCAGCACGGTGCCTGTGGTGCAGTCAGTGCTGCCACACTGTTTAGGGGAGAGTGGGAAAACCTGGAAACAGGTAGATTCCTATGACCTACACACTACTGCATCCCTAAAAGCTGGACTGGAGGGAAATGATCCAAGACCCACCGAATTCACCTGCATGCTTTTTACTGACCTCAAATCTTGCACTTTGACATCTAAGTGAATTATCATCTGCCAGGAAGTGCTGTTGTTTCAACCTGCACACAAAAGAAGTTCAATTCAATTTTTTTTTATTTATTTTTTTTGCCTCCTGTAATGGAACATTTATCTTAGAGCTGCATGAAGTGTTGAAAGCTGCCAACTCCTGCTGGAGTTTCTGAAGGTTGAAATGTCAGCACTCACATGTATTTTTATACTGTTGGGAATACAAAGGAAAGAGTAATATAAAAAGAGGAAATTTGGTTTTTTTTCTCCATGAATACTTACATATCATGGCATCAGTTCTCTCAAATTTAATTTTTCACAATCTCCAGGTTCCCAGTATTCACCACAGCTAAACCAAACCAGAAAATAACAGAAAAATCCTGAAGTCCTGGCTCATCAGCTGGTTAATATAGTGCTGCTCCATTGTTTTTCACCAAAACTAGACCAAATCCTTTTTCATAAGGAAAAAGGCTCTTTCTCATTGTTGAGTTTCTAATCAAGTTGCACTTGACAATTCAAGAATCAGAAGCTTCATATTCACTCTGGGACATAAAATATTATTGTAATAAACACTCAGCAGGCTGATTATGAACAGCAGTGTCCCCTCAGAGCAAAAAAGTGGATCACTTAACTCAAGAACCCTTTTTAAAAGATCTCAAGTCAAGATATACTTTAGGATGAACACGAGATCCCAGCCACTTTCTGCAGTCCATTATCCCAAATCACATCTCTCAAAGTGCTTGCAGTTTCCCCTGTCCCTTAACCATGAATAGCCCTGACAAAAGGCCTTAAATGATTTGGTCAAGGTCAATCAGAGGCTCTCAAGAATATTTACCAAGGGTAGAAACAGGTTCTGTACCAAGCAGGTGCATTTTTCCATATGTTTTCCTTCAAGCTAACGTTTCACTCAAGGAAAGGAACTTTTGTTCAATTGATATCAGAATTTAACCCTGTTAAGATATCCTGTGTCAGCCACTCACGTACTTTGCTTTCAGCTGCAATGACAGCAGATTATGGATTGAACTGATACCTTCCCTAGAAAGAGAACATGGGTCCTGCAATAACCATAATCTCAAATTATCCTTGTCCTGGCCTCATTTTCTTAGATTAGCCTCTGCAATCACTCCAGACACCCAACCCTGATGGTTGTAGACTACAGAAAGTTTCAGGTCTTAGCAAGAATCTGACTTGCCCTTTCTTGATCTGTGACCATGAGTTCCCTCCTGGATTAGAGAGGGATGGATGGGGTTGGAATTTGGCACATTTTCCCCTCACTTATGCAAGGGGTGATGAAGCAATGTCTGACCAATTAAAAGCGGCACACTACTTTCCCATGAGAGTAAATGGAGGGTCTGGGAAGGAATTTTAATAGAATCAGTAAAAAAGAATGTATTTTTACGGATGATGCTTGAGTTGCATCAGATTCCCTTGCCTTGCCTTCCCAAACCTTCCCAAACCTTCCCTCTTCTTCTTTTCTTCTTCTTCTCTTCTTCTTTTTCTTTTTTCTTTTCTATATTTTTCCTTTTTTTTCCTTTCTTTTTTCTTTATTTTTCTTTTCTTCTTTTCTTTTCTTTCTTTAAGATGCAGGAGATGCATTTGTGGTTGCAACCTCTCCAGTGCTTTGTTTCAGACTGAAAAAAAAACAACAAACAAACCAGAAACATAACCAATACACAGTTAGTAAAAAAAAAAATCCTGTTTCTGCAGGTTTGTGAAAACAATGAAACATTCATCCCCCACTCTATGACTTTAAAGCAAATAAACAAACAAATAAAATAAATGCATTTCTGGTTGTTGTTGTTGAGGGGGAAATTTCATTACTGGGATCACACTGGGGGAAAAAAATACAACTTGCCTATGAAAATGATGAACTGAAGCCTGGGGCAAATGTATGACAACTCTTCATTTACCTGAGAAAGAGAAATAGATCTGAGAGATATTGCAACCAAGGAAAATCCCAGTTCCTGTGTATTTCCAGAACTTCTTTACCATAAAACAAATATATTTTAATTAAAATATTGGACTGAACTTCACTGTTTTTATAGGCAGCCTCCTGTCACTGATCAAAACTACTTTCTCCTCTTTGAATGTTTTGTCTTATAAAAAATTAACCAGTGAAGGTTTTTCCCCTCTGTTTTGCCTGAAGCAAAACAGCAAGTTTACCTGCCAAAGGCAACCACTTTTGAATTTACTTTCTTACAAAAGGGAGCCACCAGTGTTCAAAGCAATCAACATGAGCTCTTTTTCCCTTGAAATGTTTTTTCCAAGCAAACCCACTTGACATCTGGAAAACTCCACCTGTTCTGTTCACTAGCTGACCACCATAAGATGTATTGCAAATAAAAGAAGATTGAAGTAAAGATGTGAATGTGCATGTGGTTTCATGTGTGAACAAAAGAGAACTGATGGAAAACACAGTAAATAATAAGGGCAAAAACCTTATCAACCCATTAGAGTACTTGATTATTTTATAGCATTTTTCAGCAAAACAAACAGTTGTGAATGAGGATGCCAAAAATCTTCCCATCCATGTATTTTTTGATGATGTCCTCTGATTTATAATTTGAGGCACAAGACAGGAGAGACCGTGAAGTACCTGTAAATACATGGAAAACAGCACAGAGCTTTAAAATACGATGTTATTTTGATTTGGTTTCTTGATTTTTGTGATTGCATTGCTGAATTCATCTTACAATATGCACCAAGGCAGACGAAAGTACTTCATCCATGGCTTTGGATGTGGTGATTCACTCAGGTTCCTCACAATATCCTTCTCTCTAAAGTGCAGAGAGGTGGATTTGATGAGTATACTGTTAGATTGACAAGAAAGTGGTCGGGTGGTCACATCCAGAGGGAGTCAATGTCTCAGAGTCTCAATGGAAATCAGTGGCAAGTGATGTCCCTCAGGGGTCAGTACTGGGGCCAGTGCTAGTTAACATCTTCATTAATGACTTAGACAAAGGGATAAAGTGCACCCTCAGCTCAGAAGATTTGCACATGATACCAAGCCGAATGGTGTGATTGACACACCTGAAGGACGGAATGCCATCCAGAGGGACTGGCTCAAAAAGTAGGCCCATGGGAATCTCATGCAGTTTACCAAGACCAAGTGCCAAGTGCTGCACCTGGATCAGAACAACCCCCGGTATCAATCCAGGCTGGGGGACAAACAGATCAAGAGCAGCCCTGGGGAAAAGGGTACTGGTGGATGAGAGGTTGGACATGAGCTGGCCATGCGCACAGGCAGCCCAGAAAGCTGGGCTGCATCAAAAGTGTCCAGCAGGTTGAGGGAAGTGATTTTCCCCCTGTAGTCCACTCAGGTGAGACCTCACCTGCAGTGCTGTGTCCAGCTTTGGGGTCACCAGCACAGAAAGGACACTGACCTGTTGGATCAAGTCCAGAGGAGGACACCAAGATAATTAGAGGGGTGGAGGACCTCTCCTGCAAGGAAAGGCTGAGCGAAATGGGATTGTTCAGCCTGGAAAAGAGAAGGCTTTGGTGTGATCCAATTGCTGAAAAAAGCCTACAAGAAAGATGGAGAGAGGCATGTGGTGACAGGACAAGGGGGAGTGGCTTAAAACTGAGAGATAGTAGGTTTGGATTAGATATTAGGAAGAAATTCTTTACTGTGAATGTGGTGAGACACCAGAACAGGTTGTCCAGAGAAGTTGTGGATGCCCCATCCTTGGAAGTGTTCAAGGCCAGGCTGAACAGGGCTTGGAGCAACCTGGTCTAACGGAAGATGTGCCTAAACATGGGAAGAGGATTGGAGCAAGATGAGCTTTAAGGTCCTTTCCAATCCAAATCATTCTATGATTCATGTTGAAGAACTTAAGTTGTGCTGAACAGTCAAACACACTGCAGTGCTAGTAAGGACACAGGGATCAGGTTTTTTTCCCTGACTTTTAGTAAAAAGACACATTAGATCAGTTCTGAACAATGAAATGGTCTTTAATGAAATATATTGGGGTTTTCTTCTGGTCCTACTGAATGACTAGGTTGTCTGCAATGAGATCTATTAACTCACCTAATACCTTTGGGGAAAATTAAAGCACCTGGACCTAATAAATTGCTCAAAATTAAAACTTGACAGAGTTAAAAGTAGAAGAGTAATTAATCTAATCAACAGATACAGATGCAGAAAAATACCTTTTCAGTATTTACAGCATACCAGGACCAGTGCAAATGTAGAAAATAAGTACCATAAGAAATCTGGGAAGCAAACAGTCAGCATAGACTGTCTGATTAACACACAACACAGAGGTGATTTGAGCTGACAAAATGTTATTGGAGGGATCACTCACTTCAACACTGTTTGCTTTGGGAAGTCAGGGAGAGATTTATTATGGCTGAAAGCCTTTACAGCTGTCAGATATAAGTGCTAGTTAAAAGGAGAGAATATAGTAGCTTGAATTAACAATGGGAGCTTGGGTCTGAATGTACGTGAGAGCATAAGGTTTTATCTGAGTGAGGGTATCATCAAAATCTTGCTTGGAAATGCATTACTTTTAGATCACCTTACACACTGGCAAGGTGTGTTTACTTTTTATGGATTGTGCTTTTATTGGAATACGTATTAGAGATAAAGAAGTAATGTTACCATCAGACTAAAAGCTCCTAATGAGATCCCCAAGCTCTGTCTTTCTTACAGCAGAGCTATTAGACATGAACTTCTTCACCACTGACTTTAAGAAGACTGAAGGATGTGGATAAACACCCACCACTAAAACACTGCTGCTGAATGTTACCTGAAAGATAATTAAAATGTAAATACTTCTGCTGAACACTGATCATGAATTTTTTGGGCCAGGCCAGAGGAGCAAATATTTTTGAGTAAATATAGCATAATCATAAGCTCAGAATTTGCCATTATATAAACTCAGCAGCAAACTGTATAGCTTTCAATTTGCTTTGGAAAAAACTTAAGTCCCCAGGGAAACCAACACTGAAACTAAAACTGTATTTTAAAGGGAAATGGATAGAGGAAAGGGGTGAATCCCAGTTTATATTTTAATGGTGCTTGGGCTCTAAATATATCTAAAGGCCTGGTTGTCAATCCTTCTCAGAATATATTCTAGTTTCTCAGGAATATGGTCTCTTGATTTATTCATTCTCCCCTACTGAGGTGAGTTAATCCAGACTACCTGAATGTAATGACCAACTCCCTCTTCAGACAAATAAATTTCATATTAATGAGAGGGTGGGATGCAGAAGGACTCCATGGAAGGACTCAAAGAATCTAATTCAGAGATAAAGTTGTAATTTTAGCATCATATAATTATGTTGGAAAGGGCTGCCAGAGGTTTGGACCAATCCCACTGTCCAGGAAGGGTCAAAGTAGATGGCATTAATTTGTTGCATCCCAAACTAACCACAGTATTGTATCTAAGTTATATAAATGTCAGAGAAAGGTGAATTTTGACTTTTTTAACTGGCTTATCATTATCTGGGCCACTGTGTCCATATTTTGCCACCACTTAAATAAGTATATGGCCAATGGTGCAACTGGTTTCAGCTTCTATTTGTACAGACAAACCAAGTGAGAACTGTCCTTTCTCTCACAGAAACACAGATTGGCCAAAATTCCTGCTGAAGCAGGGCCACCTCAAACAGACTGCACAGGACCACGTCCAGGTGGCTTTTCAATATCTCCATGATTGAAGATTAAGCAAATCAGCTAAATAATTAAACAAATCAGTCAAAAAACAGGAGCAGAGAGGAAGAGCAAAAAGTGATTAGCCCTATATTCACCAAATAGTTCCAGCATGATAAGAAAGCAGTCCAAAGTTTACCCAAAAATCAAGGTATTTCTAGACAAACTGCATCATCATCCTCTTTCTTTAAAAAAAAAGAAAAAACAACCTTCATCATGCCAGATTATTCAGCATTAGAAGTTCCCTTTTATAAAGCCTATTTTTTTCATCATACTTATTAACACTTCCAAGAAATAAGAGGACCCTGAAGTCTGCAGCAAAGCGATGCTTTAGAGCTCATGAAACGTCTGTACGTTCTTTATTATTAGAAGTGACACCATTGTGCCATCCAAATGGAGGACTGCCAGAACATGCTGCCAGTCACATTCAGAGCAGCATTGAAAACTCGAACAAAATGCTCTCCTCTCGCAAGTGCTCTCCCAGTTCAGCTCACAAAAATAATTTAGCGAGAACAAGGGTTGTCTGAATTATTAGGGAGCTGTTGAGCAGAAAAAGATAGCTTAGAGTTGCAGCTGGCATCGCAAGCTTCTGAGGTCATGTGGCAAGCTGCTCTCCTCACACAGGCTTGCCTAATGTGCTGCGTTTGTTTTATGGCAAAAGTCCATTTTTAATAATATAGACATTATTACCGATTTTATATGAGAGAAGGTGTGTGGTCTAATGAGTCAAAAGCTTTGGCACAGATTGCCTGTGTGACCAGGCAATGTGTCTATGCCCAAAGATTGCCAGCTCTTGGGTGAGGAGGGAATAGCATCTCATTTTACATTTATATAGTGCCTATCACAATGGGAGCTCTATCCCCTGAGAGCTAGTAATAAAAACCCAGCCTGCTTCTTACTCTGGGACTCTAATCAAAGGAGGTGCCAGCCAGTCATACATTTGTTTTCTGTTAACATGTGATGTATATGATTATCATTGCTGCTTGCATAATGCCTGCTTATGTTTCCCCAGCTTTCTCCCTTAAAAACCAATAGTGTGGCCATTATTGAAGGTGTTGCTCATGACCAGTCCAAAGGTGTGGTTATACAGCAAGGCCATTCCATGTGTGAGGCTGTTATGCAAGCCAATAACGTGTTATTTTAACTTGCTGTTTGGCTTGAAACATGTTGGCTAGAATTAATTTGAGCTGTGGTAGATGCCAGTAGATTCAATCTAGCTGGTGGCCTGTAGTTTCAAAAGTACTAGAAACAATAATAAAGCCAGGCTGTGAAGGGTTGGATGTTTTTCCCGCCCACTGAGGACTAAAATGTTAATAGTGCAAAATCTTGATCATTATTATTTCTCATTTTAGTAGAGAGGAGATTGGGAAATCCAGTGGAGAATCAGAGTCCCAGTAGACAGGGGACCCCATAAACAAGTGAGAAGAGACAGTCCCCAAGCTGGCAGGCTTACCACCTGTATACCAGACAGGATGCAACGGTGGATATTAAGTGGACAAGTGGGGGCTGGCCTGGGAGTGTGGGGAATGAGGCAACAATAAGCCCAAGTTAATTTAGTGGGATAGAAGAGGTCTGGACTTGTTTCTTTTCTTACCTGAGTACTCCTCATGTGTCTGGGAACAGCTTCTGAGCTCTGTCGCAGAGTCAGAATTTACAGGCTCAAGGTGGGTAGAGCTGCAGTTCTCCAGTCCAGGGCACAAAGACAGGCAGAGATGTTCCACATACACTCAATATTCACAGGGCACAGAATAAAGCATTTTTCTAAAGTATCTGCTGTCCAAAGGTGTTGAGCAACTGTTTAATGCATGACTAGTTTAATGCAGGGTGTGACCCAATGTACATTATTTTAGCCCTAGATTTACTCCAGGAGAGAGGCTAATTCTCTTACCCTGTGAAATGGATATTTAAGTTGTTCAGTACTTAAGACTTTATATCAGTTGTAAAAATATTGGTACTCTGGAGGCAGGTAGCTGCATTTGTATGGTAAATTTGTTCCACTTCATTATGTATGTAAATATTTGGTCTTTGTGTCCAGTGCACAGTCATAAAATCCTTTGAAAAAGATTTATTTAAACTCAGGAGAGCAAATAGCTTCTTTGATTTGATAAGATGCTTGACAGAGTAAAGACCAGGACAATTTTGGCCTTATATGTGAATAAAGGTGGGAAATAGCAGAATGAAGAGTTTGGCAGCAGTGTGCTCAAGGCCAGGAGTGTTTGGCACCAATATTTATTTTGCTGGGGTGACACGAGCTGCTGGTTTTTATTTAGACTAAAACTTGGGACAATGGTTTGGGTGTTGAGATAGAACTGTCACAAGCACTTTCTAGGAGATTTCAGTCCAAATTACCCATTTTTATTCACAGAGGTGAGTTTACTCCATTTAGATTCTTATACCTTAAAGAGTAGACACTGGTGATTTTTTAATCTACTGTCTCACAAAAAAAAAAAAAAGAAAAAAAAAACTGAGTCCAAATGTATCCCAAAACCAAATAGTTTTGAAAAAGAAAAACATTCCTGTTTGAGTTCATCTCGCCCTTAGTAGCAATCCTGGTGTTGCGCAATCCTCCTCAATTTGTTATTAATTCAGTTCATTTTAATTCAGTTCTTTCTGCAATTTCTGATAAGATGGCAAAAGAACTATTTTGTTTAATGAAAATAATCACATACATGCCCACACACACAGGTACAATCAATCACATTTTAAATATATTAAATAGTGGTGCCATAAATACTGTGGGAAGTAAGTGGGTTTACAAAGCATGACCTTAGAACAACTGTGAAACAATTTGCTGCTGACAACATTTCTTTAAAAGGAACAAGTCTGGATTTATTATAGTTAAATGGCCCATTGGGAAACATTCACTATTTTCAATGTCACATACAGGAAACCCACCACATATCTTATTAAGACAAAATGTGTCCCTTCAGATTGTAGATTTTGAGTGAAACATTGCTCACGTGTCTTGTGAAAACAACTCTTTATTTATAGAAATGCAGATTTATTTTAAAATTTATATATTAATAGATATATATATAAGAGTTAAGCAGTTGAGGACCAAAATTACTGAAACTATTTTCTACCATAACTCCAAGGTAGGGAACAACAGAAAGCTGAGCTTTCTAGGAACGCACCTCAAAGTGGAATATGGACAGATGGGATCTTTTTTCCTTTTGCTGAGAGCTGGCCAGGTGGAAGTCAGCTGTGGTCCTGAAAAGCTATACAGGTGCATGAGCTGGAAAGATTTTACAGCTCCATTAGCCCACTCTTACTTCTGAAATGAAGTGGGCTAACACACAGCCAGGTAGGGCTTCTCCTTTACAAATACTTGGTGCAGGAGAGGAGTGGCTCTGTGAAAACTGGTACCTGTTTGCATGAAAGTTAGAATTCTCAAATCATAGAATTATCACTGCAATATAAACTAAACTTTACACCAGGTGCCGTGTCCAGTTGTTTCTTGAACACTTCCAAGTATGGCGACTATCATTTCCCTGGCAAGTCAGTTTCAATGCCTAATCACCCATTCAGTGAAGAAGGGGTGACAATATTTGTCTTAATATCCGACCTGAACATCCCCTGGCGCAGCTTGAGGCCATTTCCTTTTGTCCTATAACTAGCTGGCTGTGAGAAGAGACCAACCCCCACCTGGCTACAGCCTCCTCTCAGGTAGTTGAAGAAAGCAATAAAGTGTCCCTGAGACTCCTTTTCTCCAAGCTAAAAAAAAATTTAGGAAAAGGGTCTGACGGATTATTCTGACTTTGGAATAATAGCCTGGGTGTTAAACCCTCAAATCCTACTCTCTCTGGGCATCCTGGTGGCTGTGTCTGTGCCATGAAACCACTTTTCCCAGGATGGGGTGGATGACCAGTTGCCTGTGGCCTGATAAGTCCAGTCATCACAATGTTCTATGGCACAGATCTGGGCTGGGACAACTAAAACTCTCCCAGATAATGTTCAGACATAATTTGGGAGATGATAGTACAAGCCAAGCATTGTTCCCAATAGGCTATTTGGATGCAACCGTACTGCTTTTGGGGGTTTTTTGTTTTGTTTTGTTTTGTTTTGTTTTTTTTCTGGGAAGGAGTTAGGCATGTGGATATGAGTCAGGCTGCACCACTTGGCCTCAAGGCTGAAGCACAAGGCTCACCCATGTGGTTCTGTCCTAGTGAGGTGCTTCATGAGCATTTCCATGTCTCAGGTCTCCAGATGCAAAATGGGGATCACAACAACTCCTTACTAAGAATGAGAACTCTAAAAATAAGTGTATTAAAAAAACAAAAGACATAACTTTCCTGGGTAAAGTGTATTTTCCTTGTGACTTAAAATCATGAGCTACTGCATTTCCAGAAGAAGCAGATTAACATTTTTATTCTTTTTACCTTCTACTGTTTTGCAAAAATGCTTATCTTAAACCAAAAAGTAAAATCAATACAATTATTACATTTTGGGGTTTAGTGTATTTTCATTCCCTAATTACACTGTTATAACTGCAAACACATGAAACTGATGTTACAAGTCCTATCTTTCTTATCTCCTGACATACATGAGAAACCTATTTTTTTTCTACAACTAATCTGGATTCAAGGGAACTGGCCTTCTCCTTTACACTAAAATTTATTTCCCAGTCATTTCTGCAGTAAAAAGTTTTACACATTTTCAAGTAGAAAATAAATTAATGATATATGCATGAGAATTATTAATTTCTTTTTCCATTTTATTTTCAAAGTTCAGACAAAAAAAAAGAGGAAGCAAGAAAGGGAGCAAGAAAGAAAGCGGAAAATGTAATGCAAGGAAGGAAGAGAAAATTAAGAAATGTAAAGAAAAGGAAAAACATGCATCTGTCACACAAAGAGGGAGAGAAACTGAATCTTTAATAAGATGTTCTTGGAGTATCGTATGTCAAGGCTTCAAATGCAGGAGGACACTCTGTCTGCCAGCCTCAAGAAGGATACATGGGTGTTTCATTGTATGTGAAAATTGGGGGGGGAATTAGTAACTTTGTTTATGTGTTTTTGTTCCATGTTACAAAACAATTCTCTTTATTGGGTATAAAAGGTGGAAGAGCAGAGAAGGAGATCAGAAAGCTAAACCCTCATGGCAACGAGCAGTGGAACTGGCAGGAGCGATTACTTTACATTCTCCTTGCCTGAAATTATCTATTTCCATTCTATAGCATCTTTGTTTGTCACTCCCCTGCCTATGGGGTTGTACATAGACTGTCTTTGTTTCTAAATCCAAACCCATTATCGTGTTACCTTTAAAGTTTGGCATCCAGCTACACGGGGGTCACCAGTGCCACTTTGTGCAGGGCTTGTATGACTTCATTAGCTAAATAGAACTGTGGGAACAGATTCTGGATGACCCTCAAGCCACAGAGAACTGTGGTTTGAGCCTTTTTTTTTTAACATGTTGTTCCAAGAACACCCAAAATGTTCTTTCACTGGTGTTTTCAATGACACTCTTATAGAAATAGATTTGCTGGGAATATGGGATACATCTGCTTTGTACACAAGGTTAAACTCTGCCCCACTGTGGGTAGCTCTGAGGGTGTTGTCAGACTGACGAGTTCCCTCAAATGCACAAATTTCATTTTGTCTTGATTATTGTTGCCAGAAATCCTAGTTTTTATTCAGAGATTTAACCTGTGGAACAAAACCTTTTTTTCTCAAGCTTCTTGAAACCAGATTTTTTACCTGGTACCTCCATGGAGCTCTACATGAGTCTCCTATATGGTTCTATGTTTTTGAAATCAAATCTCCTTTAATGAAAGGAGGCTTGGAAGCAGGAGGTAGAGATGGGATGGCTTGATATTTTTTCTAACCATAAGGGCTCAGGAAATTTTCTCTGATATAACTACATCTCTTGTTCTGAGACAGAGGGTGGCCAGGCTGCACCACCACTAGGACTTCCAGAACTTTCACATGGTTTCTCAGTTGTGTTGCTGTTTTGGTGCCAGATCATTATCCCCATTACAGTTCAGCTTCTATTACACGGAAGGAGGTGCACAGAAGAGAAGTAATTGCAATTTGTTGATTACTAACATGCTGAACTGTCAGCATAGATTTCATGGGAGCCTCTGTTTAGTGAATATCATAGAATCATGGAATGTTTTGAGATGGAAGGGATCTTACAGACCACCTAATTCTAATCCACTGCCACAGGGAGGAACACCTTTCACTAGAATAGAATATACTGGAATTTTACCAGAAACTTCAACATGGCAGGGATTCCATTTCTTGGTCTCATGACAAGGAAAAAGAGGGCTGCTTTGGTCTTTATTTCACATCCTTTCTCTACACCTGTTCACATAATGCTTTAATGTACCCACTTTCTTCAATGTATAAACCTATTCACTGCAATAGGAGTGGCCACCTGTGTCCTGATGGATCTCCTTGTCTGTAGTTTTCAGCCCAGGTGTTGGACACATGCTGGAAGTGACCCTATCCAAATAAGACACCTGCCCCATGGACAGGCGGTGATGACACTTTGCCTTAACTGAAGTTATTACCCTATATGCTTCAACTGCTGGGTGAAGTTCCTATTCTCCCACGTTTGTGCAACTTTATTTTATTTGAATACATTAAAGCCCATCCTTACTGACATCATTAATGACCTACATAAAATCAAACGTGTAGGAGATCAAGTGGAAGAATCAGTGTTTATATTTAGCTGTTATTGTTTAAAGCAAAGCCAGATCATTAGATCAGTAAACAGTACTTTAGCTAGAAGCTTGGTCAGATGATAAGCACATAGTTTATTATTAGATAGCACTTTATTATACTTTCAAAGACAAACTAGATTAACTGGGTGAAATGATCATTTTACACTAGTAATTAAAGTGATGCAATATCTTTGGAGCTGAACAATGATGAATTTGGAAGAGAATTGGATTAGAATTTCAACATAGGACTGGATCCAGACTTCTATGGGAAGAATCATTCTTGTACGGTTCACATGGAGCTTCACAGCTTACTTCAAAAGGCTGCTAATCCCAAACCAGTGTCTGTATAAATGATCTTTATTAGAGAACAATATTTAGCTTGAGTTAAATAAAAGCCCATCTCTTTTAACCTAGCACAAATCATGATAAGTTCCCTGAAGTCAATAGTCAGATTACAGTGCCAAGGTCCAGGTCTTTCAGGGGGTTAAGAAATAAGAAAGGAAAGTAAACAAGATTTTCAAAGATTCTTGATTAGATGTTCATTGGGTTCATATCTCTCCCTAGTGCCCACACATGAATAAGGACTCAGAGGAGGATCTCAGCCTCCCACTCTGACTTTCTGATGCAAGTAAATACTGAAGTGAATGTTTGGGGCTGAGCCAACCTATGAGGTCTGGATTTTGATTCCGATCCAAAACTGATAACAGTTCCTCTTCTGGATTCACTTTACACAGTTTTATCACAGCAAAACAAGTGAAGAGACTTCTAATCTGTCTTTGGGATGAACCTAAACCCAAATCAATAGCTATGTTTTGTCTTTAAGCATTTCTATATGTTACCTCCTGGCCTATCTCTTCTCAGTAGGAAACCCCAGAGTATCAGAGGATTTGGGATATTCTGTCACTACAAACACATCTGTTGCATCACTTGGGCTATTCACTGACTCCAGCTGCCTTTGAGGCATTTGTTGAAAAAAATATGAATTCTATACCTTGGTTTCTTGTTTGTGGTATGTCTAGCTATGAATTAAAGTCCCAAAGCTATGCATAAGTCACTGATGTGTTAATTTGGTTAAAGCTGGAGGTGAGCAGCTCATCTTTGTGACTGACAGATACAGTATTAGCACCTGTGTCTGCCTTGCTTGGCTTCTCTCTCTTTCCATTGTAATTGCATCTAAAATCCGTACACAGAAAAAGTCTGAGTCACTCGTCAGACTTGGCCTCCCCTGGAGAAATGGTGGCAACAGCTTTGGCTTTCAATTTTTGCTTGAAAAAATAAATTGTGTTTTTATTCTTGTGCTAATCTGTTGCTGGTGGCAGACAGCAAGAAAGTTTAGCAGTATTTACCATTTCTCAGGTGTCAGCTCTTTCTTATTTAGTTCAATATGTTGAGGTTTGCTATTGCAGGAGTTGGGACAGTCTCCCACTGTCACTTTGCTGATGTTATGAATGATTCCATTTTGAGTCCAAATTTTGCAGCCTTGTATTAAACTGTCAGTTTAATACACTGTGCTGCACAGTTCATTCATCTTTTATCCATGCATGCAGGCATGTGGACATCTCTTCCAGGGAAAGTGAACTCCTCAATCTCACATCACTACCATTGAATTCCCTGGGGAGGCTCGACTGATTCCAGCAGAACTGAGATTCCCATCAAGGCCCCAAAACGTGGTTCATGCTGGGTTTTTTTGCCATTGCTGCGAATTTATTTAACTTCTACACCTAAAATAATTCTGAATGCATTTCAGATTACTTCATAGTGTTTAATCTTCACGTAATTCTCACTGGAGATGTGCTGGAGGTTCAGCAGGGTGTACATGATGTAAGAGTATTGATTTGTAGGATGAAAACAGGAAAACAATTTTTTGGTTGTTGCTTTATTGAATTTTTTTTAATCAAGACAGTTGAACATCTACATTTTACTTCATAGCATTTTTATTTATGTTCATTCTGCAACAGATTTATTTGTGTATAACTCAGGAGAGCATTGCTATATATATAGGTATTTGTCTGAATTTTACTACTCTAAATAACAAAAATACAACTTTTGCCCTTTTCCTCTTAAAAGTATTCAAGGAAACATTAGATAGCTATCAGGAGCTTCCTTAAGTATAAAAATGTCATCCTCATCCATTTCACCTGCTAAAGGAATTAATCTCACATTGTGGTAAGTTTGTGAGAGTTTTTAAGAAGGTAAATGCATTTTTTTTTCATTTTTTTCCCCCATTTAATAGCAAATACTATCAAGAATGTTTGAAAACTTTTAGAATTCCCATCCAAGTTAATCCTTTTAAACCTAGCTATGCTTATTAGCTTTCTTTGAACAGATAAGGCTTAAACAGATGTGTCATTTGAAGAACTGAAGTCAATTTAATAGCAAAGAAGGATACAAAATAGTGGCTACAGAAGGTGAAATGTGGCATTTGATGAAATAGTGGTGATACATTTTTAAATCTCTTCTAAAACTATATTGTTGAAATGACAGAAATTACTAGTGAGCTGTTATGGTTTTAGGAATTATAGGCATCAACCTATTTAGTGGTGCTAAGAAGCAGCTTGAATCCCTGGCTGTCTCTCTCAAGTCATTTCTGATGGCATGGCAGCTTCTGCAGTTCGCTCTATCTACACGACAAGAAGTGCCTTGAATTTATCAGCCAGTGGGTTGAAATGTAAAGATAGGAAACCTCTTTATCCATCTTTAGGAGTAGAAGGAAATTCTTAAATCGTCTGAATTAAAATGGCAATTTTAATTGAGTTCTTGCCTGTATCTCATTGTACATCCCCCCCGGACGGTGGCAGCTGAGACACACCACATCACCTCATTTGAATTGTCCTATTGTGCCAGGGAATGTGTCTGCTGTGGCTGGGCAGGGTGGTTTAGCAAGGATGTGTATAGAAAGTGTCTACAGAGTTGAAAGACATTTCATTAGACATATCTGCAGCATACACAAACGGGAGAACTTTACAGTAAGGGAAGATCGTGCTGCTCCGTCAAGGAAGAGTCAAAGGAAATTTTTCCACTTTGCCATACAAAGCTTATCTTGGAAGGCTATTTACAGTTAATATTCCAAACAGGAGCTTCTGAGTTTCAGAGCCATCTCCAAAACCACGCTCCAGGAATTTTAAGCAGAGACAGTTTTGGAAATAGGAGGCGCAGAAAGATCTGGAGGGGGAATTGCTGGCTGAACAGCTTTCATTTTCTACCTATGGCTCAGCAGACATTTGGGGCCTGACTCCCTAAGATAGCAGCCCACTCACGCTGGGAGAGGCCTCAGTGGGTGCAAGGATGTACCTCCACTTTGGGGCTCCCTCAGCAGCGCTCCACTGGGTTAAAGAAGCCTTACTCTAAACATAAATTAAGTCCTTTGGTGGCAGTTTCCCTGAAATTATAAACCCTCATGACTACCTTACAACCTCTTTGCCTTCCCCAGGTGTTGTAATCAAATGAACAAGCACTGTGTGTATTTTTCCAGAGTTGTATATATGGAAAATTCATCAATACCTACACTTCAAAGAGCCTCTATTTGCAAATCCTCCCAGAGGTAACCAGAGGGTTGGGGAAGGGTTAACACCTGTATCCAGGCTGGACACTGTTCTGTGAGGATCAGTCCAACAGATGAGGTAATCGGGTTTTGCTGAGGCAGAGGAAAGGGATGGCTTAATGAGAGATGAACAGGAACTGGAGCCAAATTTAAATTAATTAACTTCAGCTAGACTGAAATTCTATTGTGAAAAGTCAATGGCTGGGGCTAGTGAGCAAACTTGGAAACACCAGGCTTGGAAGGGAGTAAAATAATGACTCTGGATCTCACAGACACTGATAACAAAGCCTTCAACGGTTTGCAGCTACTGGTAGACTGTGACTTGCCAGAGCTGTTTTTGGGACCGTATCTGAGTGACCAGTGTTGTTAAACCCTGAGTAGTAAATACACATTTACCTTTGCAAATTCTGCTTCAGAACTGGGGTGGTCCTTCTTTTATAGAAATTTCCAGCTCCTGGAGTAAATTTATCATAAGGCCTTTGCAGCTGTTTCTTAGCATTCCTATTTTATTTCTTTTTTTTCCCCCTGTGTTTCAGGGGAGGGAGTGGCAAAACCTCAATGTATGCAATATGTCTCAAACATGAGCACAATCCTGTCATTGATTTATTTTGCATTTTCATTTTTTTTAAACCAACCTCCTGATTTTGAGTGTGTGAAATTCAAAATACTGTCATGTGACAAAAGCTAACTTGAATAAGCAAGATTTCCATGACTGAATGTTTTAATATTAATGCTTTTGCTCATTTTCAATAAGAAAATCCTGGGCCAGATCCTTAGCTGTTGTAAGTGGAGGAGGCATCGCCAAAAAGAAGCTTCATAGAAGTCAGTCATAGTATTCCAAAATGTACCATTTGACAGCCTTGTTCTGTATTACAGGTTTTTAATTTTACTTCTTTTACATCAATTAAATGTGGAGGAAAAATTAATTTCCTCTAATTGCATTCATCAAAATGTTACATCTTGTTGCACGTTTTGGTCCCCTGTGTAGGCAATGGAGAGATCACCATCCCTTCAAAGACCTCTGTGGTCCTTGGAGATGTTCTTTTCTCATCAATTTTTCTGGAGGCAGCCTGAAGGATTGACTTTGTAGGACTTGGGCTGATTGGAAAGAGTGAAAAAAATCTGAAGAGAAGTAGGTATAATGAAAAAAACTGAAAATTTGGGCTTAACTCTGATCTTTGATCCAAACTGAGCAAAGTGATCTGAATTCCATACATGAGATAAAGTGTTCAGTATGTGTGCTCATGCTTTGCTGAGTCGTATTGAGGCAAAGGTATGGATGTTAACTGTTTAGCTGAGCCAGACTTCCAGTCATCATTTTTATTGCTATTTTACCATGAACACCAATTTTGAGATCTGTTAAATAACAGGGGAGATCACTTGTGCTCTGCAGGAAAACTGGCAAAGAAGGACTGACATCAGCTCCAAGGTTGTGTAACACAGAGAGGTCTGTAACACAAACTCAGTGACGTACAACAGCACTCCCCATGTGTGCCTGCTCTCTCCTTTAACAGACTAAACACACATGTCTCTTTAGCCACTTAGAAAAAGATGTTGTGAAATGGCTGGAGACACAAATGGAGTTTTAAATGGTTTTAACATAATATGACAATCTGTTCACAAATCCTGTTGTGTTTACAAAACATATACTTGCTGCCTAATACGTTTATTTTAACACTTTATTCAGGCTTAAATGCCATTTTCACATGCTAGGTTTGTTTGGATTTTGCATAAGGTTGTACCACTTATTCAGGAATGTCAGACAATAATGCAGCATTGGGAAAGAGTTCAACTTTTGTTTGGGTTGAATCACATTCGGCTTCTGTTATTCACCATTGAGGGCCTGAGTCATCAAATAACAGTTAGGACTGTTTAGTTTCTGTTCTCAGCAAGAACAGGTGATCTTCTCTTTGGCATGACCACAGGCAACAGAAGTTAATCTCATCTGGACAGAGCAGGACAGAGGTTAAGTGATTTCCAGCATAATCAAGTATTTTGCCATAGCGGTTTCATTCAGTTAGGAATAGATATCTGCAATTTTCCAGTTCAATGTGCATGTCTGAAACATAGCTGGATTCCTCCCAGATCTGTACTTTTTGTTGATAGGGTTCATGGTTCACTTTTTATCCCTGTTTTTGGTAGGTGAGGGAATTATCTTCCATCTAGTGGAACAATTACTTGGCACTGGTTGTGTTCATCCTTTCCTAGGATGTTTTCAGCATGTCTCATACCTGCACTCCACACCATCTCCCTTGCAAATGCTGCAGACACTGCGAATGTCTATTTCTGGGCCCCTCACTTCACGAAAGACATTATGGTGCTGGAGCATGTCCAGAGAAGGGCTACAGAGCTGGGGAAGGATCTGGAGAATAAGTCATATGAGGATTGGCTGTGGGAGCCAGGGTTGATTATCATGGAGAAAAGAAGGTTTGAGGGAGACTTGATTTCTCTCTACAGCTACCAGAAAGGAGGATGCAATAGGGTGGGAGTCAGTGTCTTCTCCTAAGAAACAAGTTACAGGATGAGAGGAAATGTCTTACACCAGGGGAGATTTGGGTTGGATGGCAGGAAGAATTTCTTTATTGGATGGGTCATTAAACATTGGAATGGGCTGCCCAGGGAGGTGGTGGAGTCACTGTCCCAGGGAGTGTTTGAGAAATGACTGGACATGGCACTTAATGTAATGGTTTAGCTGACAAGGTGGTGTTGAGTCAAAGGTTGGACTTGATTATCTTGGAGATCTTTTCAAACCTTCTTTATTCTATGATTATTTTATACCATAAGACACCAGAGGACACCTGTTCAGCCAAAAACATAATCATTCCTCCACGATATACAAGATAGAGTAGCAAATCAGTACCTTTTCTTTGAGAGTCCTATCTCTTCAAGACCTCTCCTATGGACAGAATTGACTTTTGGCGTCATTCAAGATTTGCATTAGTTTAAATTTCTGGATTTTAGAGTTATCAATAGACAAGTTGAATACAGAATTTATAGACATGCTCCAATTTCCATATTGAAATATTTGATCATTAATTAATCAGAAGAAAGAGGGCAAATTACCAAATTTCTGGTATCAGCTTTCTTATTATTATCCTTCCTCATATCAAGAATTTCTTCTCTGTCCACTATACTAAGCAGAATGGACATCTAATAATTTACTTATTTAAATTCACAAGAAAGTCTACCAACAGATCATGATATTTTCAAAGGAGAAATAGTAAATTAGTCTTAGAAAGAATTTCCA
Organism: Sakesphorus luctuosus; assembly: GCA_013396695.1. Taxonomy (NCBI): domain Eukaryota; kingdom Metazoa; phylum Chordata; class Aves; order Passeriformes; family Thamnophilidae; genus Sakesphorus; species Sakesphorus luctuosus. The sequence goes on along the minus strand of VWZD01005107.1, from coordinate 221,689 downwards.
GTCCTTAACACGTTCTAGGTCATGGGTAATTTGTATTATAGTTGATATGGTATATGTCAAATAAAAAGATTAATATATCTGTTGTTGTGAATCTTTGAAAATAAATTTATCCATGACTCATCTTTACTGCTGGTGAGGAGCTTGGCTTTCATGTTATCCACTGGTGGGGATTTAGCTTTTCTTATGTCATGTTTTTTCTACCAGTTATTATTATAAACTGAAAACTTACAGCCTATCAAAAGAACCCAATAATTGCAGGACCCGACTTTTCATTTTGTTTTGTTGGTTTGGTTTCGGGGTTTTTACTGGAATTTAAGCTAAGGAAATTTCAAAGGAATGTCATTGAACTTTTAGTTTTCTTCAAATTTCACCTAAACCAAGTCAACCTGCCCGTCATTCATGTTGACATGGATTCAGTAAAACAAGGCAGCAGTAGACCACACCACATATGCCACAGTGTATTATTCTTTCTAATCAAAAGGTTTGCTTTGGTTTCCAAAGTGTGGGAAACCTGACACAAGATGCCCACTGAAGATAGGGAAGAATCCTCTACTCTTCAGCATAGTGTAATAATAACAACAACAAAAACTTTGATTTTGTTTCAAGACTTCTCACTTGGGATCCTGCAGAGGTTCTAATATCCCGCCATGGCAGCGTATTATTTTTGGATTGAATGACTGGATGAGCTTGATTTACATCTTATCTCACTCCATAACCCATAATATGTTTTTAAATCATGTCTAAACAATTTACCACAAAAGCAAAATTGGAGGCAGGCAGTGGGAAGTATCTTGAATAAGTCAAGCATCAAAGAAAGAAACCTCAGAGGATGAAGAGGGGTTTATTTGCAGCTGACTGAGTCATGTTTCATGTGGGGTATGGTCCCTTGCTAATAATAAGCAAACCGCTAAAATACAATTCCACACTTTATTAACTTGTTCCCTCAGTTAGTATGTCCTGTGCAGACATGTTTTCTGGTAACTTCTTTTCTTTAAGAACTTTTCCCCTGATAGCCTTTAAAATAACCTTTGAATACAGTTTTTTTTTTCTACATTTCTCCTGCCTAATGCCACACTACCAAGCCTCTGAAGAGGCTTCTGTTGTGCTGTGATGTAGCCTGCAAGGCGTGTACACTCTGAATCTACATTGAAGAGTCTTCAGAGAAAAATTACAGTCACATCAACTGAATGGCTGCCATTTGAAATAATAAAGTTGGTGGGGTTAATAAAGATTGTTGGTTACAACTTTTTCTGGATCAAAAATGGGGATTTGGGGAGAAAAAAAAAATCCAGTTTTTCAGCAAAGATTTTGTCTTCTTTGGAAAGTTTAGATTTTCTGTGTTTATCTGACAGGATTATTTTGTTTTGATGAAGATATTATTATTACCAGTATTATTTCATTTTTAATATATTCTCTTTCCCTCACCCTTTTTGGTTTTGGTTGGTTGGTTGGTTGGTTGGTTGGTTTTTGCTTGTTTTTTTGATCAAAGAGGAAAAAGTAAAGGTGAACAATGTTAGAGAACAATCACATACTAAATCAGATTTGAGACTTGGTTTTCAGAAGCAGCAATTCTATTTTTGAGATAACTCTCACTAAAGTCTCAAATATGGGGACACATGAAATTACTAGTCACATTTAGGAAAAACTGATCAACCTTTTAGCTAATCAGGCAAACAGCAGAATGGGAGACAATGGCTGACCACATTTGTAAGTGTCATCTCTCACCACAGCTGAACCTCGAAATATATAGTTTATGTTGTACTCTACAAACAACTATCTTGGTTATGTAGAGTTTGTGTTGAACAATGGCAGAATTTAAACAATAATATTATGACTCTTAAGAGACCAAAATCACTGTCTTAAATACACTGACTGTGACACTGTACTTTGTCTAACATAGTCATGGTTCTCCTGAATATAATTTAAGGTTTCAGGGTGTTGAGACCTGTTGAAAGGCAGAAGAAAGACAGAATGATATAGAAAAGAAAATTAGAATTTGTGGTAAAATTGAGAGATGCTCCCAATGCTGTCAGCTTTACTCTCAATGTAACCAGTAGTCCTGATTTTAGGATGTTGTTGTTGGGATGAAGGAGGTGAAAGCTCCTGTACTAAATCAGGTAGGAAATAATTTGACTCTTGATTTTCCCTGTCCAATACAGTTTTCTTACCCTGTAGGTCCTGATGAATGATCCTGGAAGGATGATCCTCACTTTAATGAAGAATGCCATCCTTGCTAAAGAAAAAGGTCCCTCTACGGTCCACATTTGTAGGCTGTGATGTTTTCAGATTTCAGTGTTTTCTGTTAAAAAAACCAGAAACATTTGAAAAGCCTTCATCTGTCTGATTTCACACCAAAAACAAGAAAAAAGAAAAAACAATATCAACCATCTAAAAACCCTTCCAACTTAACCAATAGGACCCTTAAACTCTTTTAAGAATGTATCAGGTGTTTTTTTGCTGGCGTCTGGGGTTTCTGACACTAGAACTTCGTATCCCACAGGACATATAATCTCTTGAGCCAAAGTCATGCTGCCTCTCAGGAGAGGACCTAAGAACCCATACCTTGCAGTCCTTAACTGTGGTAACATTAGCACTTCTCCTCTGAGGGTCAGCACTAGAGGGCAATACAGCCACACACTTAGCCACACACCAGTGATTTTGTAGTGGACCATGTTTGCTCCACTAAAATGAAAAAAGGGAGGGTGAGGATGAGTTGTCAAAACCATGAGTCAGGCAGTAAACTGGTCCCACCTTAACCACACTGAAAAAGCCAGTCCTCTGCCATACAGCAATTTCCCTTATCAGATTGCAATCAGAAATTAACACTGGGCAAATCTGTAAGATAAATATAATTAATTCCATTATTAGAGATAGATGATATAATACAGAGAAGTTTCACAATGATCTTAGAAATTAATAACTCGTGTTACTTTATGCAAGCAGCATATACAGCTTTAGTCTGATTAATTTAAAAAAAAATGGTTTCAAGACTGGCCAAAAGTGTTAAAGTACAGCTGGATAAATAGCAATAAAAAACTGTCCTCAGACAAATAAGTAAAAACTGAAATTACGAATGCCAATCTCTGCTAAGGGTGCCATTCTGAACTTGGCCTTGCCCTCTACTTTACTGAAACTCTATATGAAATGATGAGATGGCTGATATAGGACAGGCTAAAAAGTTCAATCTGTTGGGACCAGGATACATTTCAACCCATCAGTGTTCATTATTCCACTAAGTGGTGACATAATTACAGTGCCAGGATCCCCAGGGACTCGGCTCGAGCTGGCTCCAATTTGCTGGCCATCATGCAGAAGAATGACAACCCTGCTTTACACCAGGCAACGGGCTTATAGAAAAGTTGGCCAATTCCATGACATTCTGAACACGAATTCTTTCCTGGGAATCTGTAACTGTCTCCCTGATAAGACTGTTTTTGAAACTCAGAGAAGACTAAAGTAAATGCTGCCCAGACTGTGTTAACAAATAGCAATACATTTCCCCCTCTCCATCACAGTAATGCTTATTTCATCTGACATTATCACTCCAATTTTCATTGAAAATAAAGCCACCCCCTAGAAAGCTAATGAATATATTATCTACTTGCATTTTGGCTGTAGTCTTCTTGGTTTAGTAGGCACAAATCTCTGTATTTGCATACACATCAAGAATGGAAATTTTATACCATGGAAGGATCTCCCTGGGTATTTTTACACAGGTTTATACTCATGAGCTCATTACGGCCCAAACCCTCGCAAATATTCCCTCGCAAAGCAATTAGGATTGGGACCTGTAGAAAAGTAGACTTTTGACGTCTTTGCCATGTTTATACAGTGGAACTGTGCCAAATTTACTGCATCTTTGCAACAAACTGGGATTGCTACCTGGACATGTTTACTTTTCAACCTGGCATCACATGCTTCAGCATGTCCTACATAAACAGGGAAAATATGAAGTAACACTTCACTGTGATTTTAGCCCCCCCAACTATTTCTTTTATGGCACAGTGCTTCAACAGCTCCCTGCTGGCTTTGAGTTGTCTGCAGCACTTCTTCAGCACAAATCCGTATGGTGATTTCAAGTTAATAGCAACCCACCAAGGCCCAAAAAGCCATGAGTAGAAAGATGCAGCTCAAGAACAGACATCCTGAAATGCTACAGTTTAAAGGACCCATCATTACCAAGGAAAAGGAGAGAATATATTAAGTCACTATGGAAGAATCTTTAGAGAGCTGTGTCAGAAGAGATTTAGATTGTATATTAGGAAACATCCAGAGTATAATTGGACACTGGAACATGCTCCTCAGGGAAGTGGTCACAGCCTCAAGCCTCAGGAAGCATTTGGACAATGCTCTCAGACACATGGTGTCATTATTGGGGCTGTTCCCTGCAGAGTCAGGAGTTGGACTTCAGTGTTCCTTGTGGGTCCCTTCCAGCTCAGGGGATTCTGGGATTCTAAGATTCTATTCTTCTATGACATATCAAGCCAAATCATTGCCTAGGATGGTATGTTATGACAAGTTGCTTAAACATCCCCAGATCAGTCTAGAAATTTTGGAGCAACACACTGACAGTAGATAAATTTACATTACAAATTAGATGGTTACTTTTAGGCAAGGCTGCCTGAACATGGAGATATGCTATCACAGAAAGTGGAGCATATTTTTTGCATGGACATTGTGAGAGATATGTTTCATAGGGTGGAAGTCCTGATTTAGTCAAACAATCTGCAACATTTCTTGCAGAGGTAGCTGTATGACATGTAAGGGCGTGCTTTGTATAGAAGGTCAGACTAGCTGATCCAATAGTCCATTCAGAGCTTAAAGTCTCTGGGATCCTATAGTCTGAGCTACAGACTTAAGCCTCTTACTGGGAGTTGAAACAGTTTTTGTATTGTCCATAGATCATGTATTGAGCAGAAAGCAGAGACCAGACAGTGAGCAGTGGGTTGCATATGCCAGGGAAGATGTAATTTGAAAAGGAATCCATCTTTTTACTTAGTTATAACAGAAGTTTTATCATTACCTCTCCATGTGTTGGTATAATACCTTATTTCAAGTTGGAAATACCAAGTGACTCTGAAGTAAAGATTACAAAGCAGAAAGACTTTAGAGTGGTTAACAAGATCTCACACTAAACATCACGAAATGCTAGAAGATGAAAGGAGAAAATAAACAGAAATACAAACACTTAAGGGTTGTTATTGTTGTTTTTAAATTTGCCCATCCTGAATGAATATATAAGCACAGGGAGGTTATGCTGCTCTATGTTTGCTCATCCCTGCTCTTTCTTAGCTCACCTATTGCTTGGGTGTATTAGAAGCAAATAGCACCTTAAAAAAAAAAAATAAAGTCACATCTAATTTGCATCAAATCAAAGGAGTTTGTAGCTATCTGAAGTTTTACAAGTGGGGACTTCACTTTAGAGACGAAGTTTCAATGGCTTATTTCCTGGTACTTAGAGGAGATTTGTGCTGCACCAGTAGCTTGTTAAGCTGTTACCCTGTTTTGCAGGTACTAATTTCTTTTAATGTGAGTTTACCTTGTCTTGCTTTGTTTGCTGTTATTTCTTGAGTGGGTTTGGTTATCTCTTCCTTAAAAGGAGATTTCAGACTGATAGTATTTACCTAAGATAGTCATGGACATTGTCTTAACCTTTAATGCGTTTGTCACCGTTTGGGAGGAGCTACTTCTACTGACTCTAAACATCTGTTTCTGAGTTATTGGCAAAGATGAAAAATTTCTTAAGACTGACACCTGAACGTAAATATTAATATCATGCTAGATATTTTTTAACTAAAACATCAAAAATTTATATGAAAAGAAGAAAATTAAAATAGTAGATAGACAGACTTGTGTGATGGGTAGTTCTTTTTCCCCTAATGTTTGCTCCAAAGTTCAACAAGGCCAAGGAACGATCCTCTTTCATTCTGTTAATTGAGTCCAATAAAAACCAAAATGTTTGTGTATTTACTACTGTATTTATAAAACACATAAAACAAGTAATGGGTACCTAATAGCAAAAACAAGGCAACGGTAGGTCCTGATGCCTTTGAGAATCCCAAGAGCTGCACACAAGCAAAAAACATTATCTCGAATGTACAACTTGATGAATAGCTAAGTAAAAAAAAAAATAAAATCATCATTTCCCTCGCAATGAAGATTTTCAGTATATTCTCACCAGAACACTTTTTATGGTCCCAATTTTCAGTTAAAAACAAAAGTTAAGATTTGGGGGAAGGTAAAAGGCACCCTGTAAGGATTTCAGGAAACTCTTCCCTGTCAAGTTTTGGTGCAAGAGTTTGGAGGTGGCTGCTGGCCACAGTGAGGGGGTACCTTACACTAACAGATGCATCCCTCACCAAGTTGATTTATATCATTCTAGCAAAAATCCTTAACTTTACAACGATCTTTGCATTTCCAGAAACAGTAAATTATGTTACTTAAACGTAAATATCTCTATCATGAACATTATGTTAATCTTCAAACCTATGTTATTTTCTCATTGCAAAGAGAGGTCCAAGCAGCGAGGACACACTTGAGTTAGCAGAGCTGCTATGAATCCAAGGGCAATCAGCAAGGACTTTCCATGTCAGTAGATTAGATCCAACAGAGAACTTTGCTAATTTAAAGTGCCAAGTGTTTTTAAAAATTTTATTTTATTTTACTAAGAAAATTTTAAAGTAAAATGTAAAAATCTGGGAGCAGAGATTATAGACTAAAACTCCCTTCTGCTAGCTAAATATCCCACCAGCCCTCCTCTGTGTATTAGTATCTCTTGAGGGTTTGACACAGGATGACTTTATCAACAGAAGTGGAAATTGCATGGACCAGCCAGTTCAGGCCACGTAGAAAACACCAGCCAACTTTCATCTTGTATCTGAATTTCCACAGAGCTGAAAAACCCACTCTCTTTGCTTTCCTTTTTTTTTTTTTTTAATTTTAATGTGCACACATTTCCTCCCTCTTTCACCCCTGTTCCCCATTATCATCACTTTTTGTGTGTTTCAATCTTGAAGAGTGAAAGAGCACAGAGATAGTTGAATTAGGAAATTTTTGTACATCTTTAGGCTTGGCAGAGCGCTTAAGCACCTCAAATTAGATCATCACCATGTTTCAATTTCAAAGCATTAATAATTACTACAGAAATTCCTTTACTGAAAAAGAACTGGAAATTTTATATTTTTTCACTATTATTTCAATCTCAGACGCATAAGAGAAGTATTGAACAATCTCAGCCAAAATCATAAGCATCCTCCAGCCTTTCTTTCTCATCACTTTCCTGCCTTTGCTAACCACTGCTGTAAACTCAACAATTAATCTTCCTTCTTTCACTTGTAGAGCGGGATCAAAACAAAGAAAGATGTTAACAAGTAGCACATTTAACAGGAGAAAATGGAATGACAGGAATTCAGTCCGGACCCCATATTTCAGTCTGTGATTCAAAAATTTAGGTTGTTTATTTATATATTTTATTCACTTATAAGTGTAACATCAACAGTTGAAAGTGCAAAACCACTTTCAAAGAAGTTGTTCCTGGATCTGCTGTACATTTTTCATATTGGAAGCTCAAGAGTTTAATGAATTCATGATTATTGTTATTTATTACAGTAAACTGGCTTATGTGACACTGTCTGAGATTGCATTATCATAATGAACCTGAGTACAGCACCCACAGTCCCTCCTACACAAGGGACTGAAAAATTTCTAAGAATCCGATTTCTAAGTATGATCTTTGGTGAATACCAAAGAAATATGAATCACTTGTCATGAGTCACATGAAAAAGTTACAAGGCATAAAACCAGAGCTATTCACGTGAAACATTTTGCATGAGAGAAGGTGGCCAGCTGACTGGGTCAGTGAACTGGTTGCATGACCTGCAAATTTCCACTGAGATGTTTTTATTTTTACACGTGGAAAGAAAAAAATATCCCCTTTATTCAAGACACTGATGCAGTGGGAAATGAGAGTTGAGAGTAGCCCTATTTAAACCAAAGCCCAGGAAAAATAAACCCACCCTTGTCAAGACCGATTTACCGCACCTCAAGTTTTTAATGGACGTGAGAAGTAGGTTGATCTGAAAACAAAACTAGTTAATAACAGGTTTTCTATTGCTCTTACCACATTAATGTCTTAGAGCTGGTGTCTAAAAGACAAGCAATGTCTTTAACCCTCTGCTTATTACATGATTCACTGTTGTGTCTGCTCTGTAATTTTGCCATACCTGGGCTAACCTTGCAGTGGGTCAGTAGTGTGGTCTGTGCTGTGTGAGTGGCTGCTGTTGGTACCTACGTGGGCCAGTTTAGAGATGTCTTGGGAATCTCCACGGGAACCACAGCCCCTTTGGTGCAGACATGCCCAGAACATTTCTTTGTGAATTTATTCACATCATCTGCCTGTAAGACAGAGAATGAATATCTACTGTCAACTCTGTTTTGGAGATGACAAACTTTTGCTTGGTGAAATGGTGGGGCTTGCGCATAGCCAAGAAGAGAGTCTGGGGAAGAGCAAGGAGCTGTCCTCAAAATATCTCCATCTTGCTCAAAAAAGTGCTTGCTGCCAGAGCATCATTATCCCTGGGATAACAGCAATTCCATGCAAGCCTGACAATATTTCAGTTCTTCATTTTTTGATCAGGACTCTGTAAAAGACCAAATTTGAAACAGAAAATCCTAATCTATGTGGATAAATGTTTGAGGCAAAAGACAGAGTATGTCTTCACTGTTTGGCAGATGATGGAAATTCCAGATAAAGACAACAGAAGTAGTTCTGGTTGTCTTGGAGATTAAGGAAAACATATCAATGTTTTTAGTAGGCTGCATAAATGGTTCCTGCTCTGGCGGTTCCTGGTAAATGAAACAGGAGAAAACAGCAGGGAGAACATGACAGATACAGGTTGGCGCACAACTATCATGAAAAGATAGGGATTTGTTCCCAAAAAATATTTAGGACAGTTGATGATGCTCCAACAAAGTTGATACCAATGTAACAAAATGGCAAAAATGTAAAACAGCTTTTCAAAGCATCTATTTTTATCCCCACAACAGTATTTACTTCTCCTTTAATATACTGAAAATAAGAGATTTCCATCGCAGAGGAATGTTCTGGACATGCTGTATTATACAGTAACATTATGCTCTGATGTTTCAGTCATCTAAATATTGTTTTTGGGATTACTCATGGAATCTTCACAGTGGAAGAGGAAAGGGGAGGGTAAGCTGTATGATGAAGGGAGGGGGAAACATCCCTTATTAAAGCTCCATTGGCTCCAGAAAGGAACTCTGTGAAGTGCATGAAAAATATTGTGGATTATTCAAAGATATCTATAATTTGAGTGTCTGTTTTCAATGTCAAGTTTTGTCATAACTCCCATCACTTTTTTCCTCTTTTTTTTTCTTTTTTGGGTGGGGGGGGAGTTTAATTTCTGCAGAGGAGGATAATGATTATTACAGAAGTAAGTGGGGAAAAGATGGATTGTCTTTATATGAAATGTAAGTGTTGGGTAAGGCAATTAAGTGGAACAGAAAATAACTAGGATTAAAACCCTTTTTTAGATCCTGCCAGGACTGAAATTGTTGTCGCAGGGAAGAAGTGTTTAAGCTCCAACAAAGTTTGGGTGAGGTAATTGTGAAGATGGTCTAATGACTGTAAAACCTTCAAAATAGCAAACGGAGGAGGTAGTTTTCCCATGAAGGAAAGGCGCGTTCTCTTCCCCCCCCCACCTTTTTTTAATATCAGATGCTAACTGCACACCTGGGATAAATATAACCCTACAGCTGTCACTCGGGGCTGGGACCCTGAGGTCGAGTGGGCTGGTGGGAACAGCATCTCTCCTCGCCCCCCACGCGGGCTCCTCTCGGCCAGGGTTTCATCTGGCAGTTCCAGTGAAAGCAGGTGGCGAAGCCGGGGTGAATCACTGAGCCGGCAACCTTTGAGTCAAGGTTGAGGAAGGGGTTATTCTGGGGTGGAGAGCGGTGGGTGCTCAGGAAAGAACAAACCCACACAAACTCAGCAACAGCTGGGGAAAGCAGGAGTCTTAATTAACCCTTTGCTCTCCTTATTTGCCCTCACAAGGCTCGCAGTGGAGCAATGCGTAGGAGAGGCTGCAGGTAAAGCAAGAATATGTGACATTACACAGTGGTTTGCGCAATGCTGATTATCCCTCTTCATCAGAATAGACCTCTTTGCTTTGGAGAACAAGTTTTAGTAGGCTTGAAGCTACACAGAATGAGAAAAATGAGAAAAAAACAACCCCTGGTAGGGGGTTCCTCCCTACACGAAAGTAGGGAGGAAACAGATTTGTGAAAGCACCTCCCACCCGAAGCAGGGGACAAGCTGCTATCAGAGCAGTTTCCCCTCCAGCTGCTTCAAAACAGCTCCATTTTGCTACCTCAGGTGCAAGATCCCTGGATGCTGCAGCCCTTCCTCCTCTCCTTTACATCTGAACCAGAGCCAGGGCAGCAGCTCACTGCCAGCCCTCCTGGCTGGGTCAGGATGACAGATCTGAATAACAGGAGTAATGACAGCTGATGGTATAATTAGAGCAGTGAATTAAGTGTGGGAGTCCTGCAATTTGAGAGGTAGCTTGTGACCTCTGGGCTATATCCATGGTTGATGTGTGCCCTGGGACACCACTCTGCAGTCAGAGGCATGGCATGGGCTGCAAGAGAGCACACATTTCATCCCTTTTTGCCCAAAAACCATGCAATGTAGGGGAAAAAAGACACCATGTTCAATCTGCCCCACAGTTTGGGAAAAAAAGTAAATTTGATGCTGGGCAGATAACCTGCTTTGATATTTCTGTTTAATAGCAGTAATATGTAATATTTCTAAAATGCTTAAACTATAAGTTGTGTGATCAGACACTAATGGGCCTCACTCTTCTCCCCAAGCAGCCTGAACTTACAGACTGCTTTGTGGTTCTTGAGCTCACCACTGCTCCATACATTGCCTTGGCTGCTGGGGGGAACAAAACATTGTTTTTCCCTTGTGTTACATAGGGAGATTTTAGACCCAGAACTTTCTGGCATTTGCTCCTGAGGAGAAAGTGGGGACATTAATCTGTTCTGTTTGTTCTGGCTTAAATATGGAAACATCTGTTAAACTGTCTCTGTTTGCCTCCTGGCTGCATTAAAGTGATGACAAATTTTGCCACTGATTACTGAGTACATTTCACTTTTTTTTTTTAATGTAAGTTCTGTACAACACTCAGGACTACTCTATCTGGTGATTTGGCTGCCTACAAAATCATAGGGATTAGATCCGTGTATCAGCTTTGTGATATACATTGATGAGCTGCCCCACAGCTTTATGTCAGTGCAGATCTTTGTCAACTTTCCAGGAAGGTCCCAAATATGCATATGTTTATATTATATTAAATATACATTTTATATGTATGTACAGTCCATATATATATAATCTATTTTTAATATTTTTATATATGCATATCTATGCGTGTACCTTGCCTCTAGGTTGGCTTTCTGACCAGAAATTGATTTGAGAAATAGAAAAGGATTTGAGCAGAAATCCTATTGCTGAACACAGCATATCAATGCTAAGCAAAGGGTTCAAAGTGGAGCTGAAGAAAGAAGTTCTCAGCCAAGGAACCCTGGCGAGGAGTGCTCAGAGCTTTGCTGGGGAGAATGAGTCAAGTTCAAGGGATGGTCACCTCTCTCCCAGGAATCAGAAGATAACCCATAGGCCAAACGAATCTTACAAGGTTAGAAAGTACTTAAAGGAGGAAGACTCTAAGGGAGCAAAAGAAATTTCCTTGCAGACATTTCTGCATTAGGGAAAAATCTTGTGAGTGTCTGAGAGGAGCAGAAAGAGAAGCCGCTAGAAAATGGAGGAGGAACAGAGGAACTAATGGGCTGGGTCCTACTCAGAAGTTTGGTTCAACACCCAGGGCCCTGAGGAAAGGGCATTGATATGCACTTTTGGGTGGCTGTAATCTTTCCTTACCTGCTGAGGCAACCCAGATTGCAGAGAGCATTTAAGTGGGCTGAGTGTAATTACCTGATTGGCATTAAGTAACAGTGTAATTAGCACTTTTTGGCACATCTTCCCCTGAACATATGGTATTCAATGGTTTTGTAAATAAGATATTTATATGACACTCCCAGCAACACACTTAATGATCACTTTAAATGTTATTTTCCACATTTTCCAAAGTAATGCTTAATTAGGGGTGCTGGACAGGGGGGATTTCTGGTGTACAGAGTGATTGAGTTAATAGGCTAAATTCTGCTGATTGTTGTAAACTGTGGCCAGTGAAAAGGGCTTTAGTGAGACAACTTCTGAGATCTACTCTAGTGATAGAAGATAATGTATTTATGCCTCATCAAGAAAATTCCTATTCGCCTGCAGAACCTGGGGAATTCCTTACTGCACGAGAAAACTGCAACGAGATGCAGGAGAATGGCTCAGGATTTTTGAGAGAAATGATTGTAACTTAAACTACTGGATATTTAAAATGAATCAAGGAAGGAGCTGCATCTTCATTCTGTAGCTGGTTTTTGGATCTAACGACTTAATCTGAAATTTCATGAGGTTAAGAGTATAAATACCCTCCTTCAGTGTATTTGCTGCAATGCTGCAATTAATTTCTAGCAAAATAGCATCCCAAATAATCTCCAGAGGTTCCCATTTGCTGATACAAGGGAAAAAAGTAACAATATCTGAATGTTATGATTATTAATTTTGTATAAACTCCTTATTTTTAGCCAAGATGCTTTGCATAGAGACACTTAGCTATATCTACCTGTAACTGTCAAAGGGTAAGAGGAAAGTTTCCCTTGGGTTGTTTAATCCCAAGTTTTCTGCAGGGCTGCTTGTACATTCTATGGTAATTGCTGGTTCAGACCATGTGTTGGATTAAGCTTCCTTACTGGGAGATTAAGAAATGTAATGGTTTCCTCTTGTTCTAAGAGAAATAAATGTTTTAGGTATTTGGTGGAACCCTGTGGCTGATCACGAATCACAACTTTTGGTCAATCACTGCTGAAGATCTGTCTACAAAATGCTGGGGAGGAGAGGGCTAGAAATGTAATAAACTCTGTGCTTTCTCTGCAAAATTAAATTATTGCAGTGAGCTTTGGATGACGTTATTAAAGTGACACAGTGAGAAATACAACTTTTTTTCCCTTTATTGCCTTGAGTCAGTTGATAATTCACAGCGGTGAACAAAAGAATGCCAGTGGATAACACATGTTAGCAAGGTCTCTGCAAAATTACCATCCGTATTAGACTTTTTCTTTATCACTGAGATCCGCTGCCAGCTCACATTAAAATTCAGAGTGCTGACAAATGCACTTCTCTTAACACCATCACCATTAGTTTTTTTTCTTTTTACTAGGCAGGAGCAGGGCAGTGACTGGTAAGCAGAGCTCCTGGCATTCCTGAAGGTTGTTTATTGAGGGGGAAGGATCTTATCATTTCAGGACAGCTACATCCAGCTCGTGGGAATCTGAAAGTCATGTAACCATCAGCATGAAGAATTTACTTATGGTCTCTTGTGCCATCAGGGAAGTGGAGGCAGTGTCTCATGCACTAAGACAGCATCTCAGTGCAGCATCTTCCTTTCTCTCCTCCTTCCCATTCACTCCTGGCACTGCTGCCCACCACATGAGTACTTGGAAGGGATTTATTGTCATAACTTTCCTCCTGGAAGTCCAAGAGAAGGTCAGGACCCCACAGCAATGTGCATTGCCCCATTTCACAAAGGGAGTTCGTGCTTCAGCTCAACTCCACCTCCTAAGCAGTGCTTGCTGGTCAGCAAAAAGGCCTAAGAAAGATATTATTATTATTACCTTGGAAAATGGGTTGTGATGACCTTACATGATGCTGAAATTGCCACTGATTGCAGCTGCTTTCTCATGGGGAAGTTTCAGCTTTTTCCTGTGCATCTATCCTGACCCTCAGCTGTCACTGAGCCACCCAGGCAATGAACTCAGATACCTTGCTGCCTGTATATGGCTTTTACACCAAAATGTTTTGCTGTACTAAACTCAAAGTACCTATTAAAAAAAAAAGGGCAGAGAAATCTTTATCAGGGACACACACAGGGAATCATCAGAGATTATCAGTTTTGGAAGATGTTTAGAATGAGTCTCACCTTTTGATCAAAGCTATCACCTCTCCTTTTGACAATAAAAACTTCACAGAAGTGATTTGTCCCTGATTCTGGGGTAAATCTTCCACCTGTTTGCAAGCACTGGAACTGTCAAACCTGACAACCTGTGCGTACCTGCTGTAAAATCTGTGCTAGTAATCAGTGTGCCAATCTCCAAAGATCTGAGTGCTTTCAGCAGATCATCTGACCTATCCAATAAAAATATCCAGGCTCAGATCATCTGATCCAATCCTCTCAAACCTTGCTAGTCATTTAGGAATTACACACATCCCACCAGAGTGCCAATACTGATAACAGATGCAATACTCCAAAACTCAAAGAGAACATCAGTGAGACAACTATCTGGGCAGATTCTGAGGGCCAAATTCTTTTCTTAGAGGGACCGCCCTGAGTTTAGTATAATTAAGAGCAATCCAATACTGATATGTCATTCAGATTTTTTTCATGGGCTTGCAAGCTCAGTTTTGTTAAGACAAAGTCAGAAAGAAAACCAAAAAGATCAACAAAAAACTCCCAAAGAAACACAAAGAAAAATAACCCACAAACAAACAAACAAACAAACAAACCACAAAAAGAAAAATACTGAATATTGCCTTGCCTGCTCATGTCAGGGGTAATGGAAGTAGATGATCTCTAATGTCCCTTCCAACCCAAACCATTCTAAGGTTCTATGACTCTATGATTTTTTATTCTTGCTAGCTGTTCTGTACATCAATGGGCTTTTGGTATTTTTGCTGTAGTCTTTCTTTTGTTTTTCTTCCCATTATCAGGAGAATTAATGTTCATTCAGTCACAGGAAAAGGAAAAACCCAGGCTCTGCACATACCAGATTTTGTGTATTCCAAAATTAGGTATCAAACTCATGATATTTAGCTGAAAGCTAGAATTCTTTTGAGACACTTCTAATTTTCCAGAGGAAAAGAGATTAAATCTGAACTACTGAGTCTTTTTCAGTTTCAGTGATGGTTGGTGAGAGAAGACCTGAAACTCTTACTTTACATTCACCATCGACTGTATATAGTCAGGCTCCAAATAGGTAATTAAGAGTCATTTCACTGTTTATTTAATATGATAGCCATTGCTCTAATCTAGAGTTTTAAAGTGTTTATTGCAAGGCAAGAGCATAAACATTGAAGGAAGTTTCTTCTGTGATTCCTCAGTGCACTAGATGGCACTAAAGCATGGCTTTTATATACAGGGGGGAAAATACCCACAAAAATTGATATGTAGGTGCAGTAAACCTGAACTATTTTAGTCAGGTATATTTTATGAAAGTTCTTTGATATATTATTTGTAATTTTTCATTTTAATTTTCAGATCATCAGAAACAGAATTAATTACACCCACTTTGATATTAAAAGAATTTCAAATTGAAAATAAATAATGCTGAGAAGTTGAAAAAACCCCAAACCCTGAAGAAACTAATTTACCCCAGGCTAGATGCAAAATTATTCTAATGTTCAAAGATTAGGGGTCTTGATGCTAGGAAAAAAACCCAGTTCTCTACCAATTATATGGCTTTTGCATGAACTTTAGATATCAAAAACATTAAAGTCACAAAAAATGTATAACATGTTCAGGTTTCCTATATAGAAAAATCATTCTTAGTATATGAGCAAATAGCTCCACACTGTCGCCCAGGCATATCACGTCAAAACATCAGGTAGAACCATTTTATAAGAACAGGCACTTTTTCTCCCACATGAGTAGCAAGGAAACAAAATCAAACTTCTATTTTTCTTTACTTCTTCCCCTCCCTTCACATGAGGAGCCAGGGCTCAGCTCATTTGAAGCTTCTCTTAATGCAATCTTATGTATTGTATACAGCACTTTTTGCTCGTTTATATGATCATAATAAACAACAACAAAGGAACTATGAAGGGTGGATCCCTTGTAAAACTCAGCTTTCTAGACAAAACTATAAAGAAATATGTCTTAGGTCATCTTGGGTATTTTTGACTTGTAATGCTGAGGGTGCTTACAGAGACATTTCAAGTCTTTATGATGTTTTGATGATTCCAGGGTTATTCACTGAGTGTTTGGTCAAGAAAGGAAACAGAAAGGAATGAATAAGGAGTTAAAAGAAGTCGAATAAGAAAGCAGTAAGGTGTGGACTGAATTTGAGCTCAGTCCTGATTCTGAAGCACTGTATTCCCAGCACTCTACAGCAAAATGGACGTTGCTCAATTTAATACTTCAATCACAAAAGTGAGATGGTGAAGTCCAGGCTGCAAGTACATGTAATACACCGTCCAAGCCTGGGTCATACACTGAGCAGGCTGCAGGGGTTCTGGTTTCATGCTCAGGGCTGTCATTGATTTGACATCGGTTTCAGAAGCAATTTACCTGCAGGTTCTCTCAGGATCAGTTTCTCCAGTATGAAATGTGACTTCTTTTAGCTGCAAAGCTAATTAAGGGACTTATCCACCAGGCATTGACTCTGCCATTGGCAGAGCTGCTTTATCTGGGGAGGAGAGACCTGATAATACATCCTCATGCTCATAACAGAAAGACCATACATGCACACTATTGAATTTCATATTTTTCTGTCAACTAAGTCAAAGCCGGTATCTCAAGAAGTATTTAAAAGGAAAAACCTAAAATGCCCACATGAAACTATCGAGTGTGACCCAAGAGCACAGAAGTCCTTTAAATTACAGTGTTTGCAGCAGTCAGTTCATGCTATTCTGAGGGCCAATATTTTTAGCAGCTCTACAGAAAATAACTTCCCTGAGAACCAGAAGTGAAACCATTTCAGGAATAGTTGCTCTCAGCTTCCCAAACACTCATTTTCCACACTTCAAATGTATAACTGCAGGGAAGGAGAAGAGGAGAAATGCACCATTTCAACATTTTTTTTAAAGTATATAATTTGGTGGATGACTTCACCAAAATAAAAAGAGAAATAGGAGATAGTGGAGATGCATCCTCACTAATGTCAGTTGGTACGATTTCACCACAGAGCTTGAACTTCACTGTTTTAAATATGATAAATGACCTTGCCTGTTTCATGAGGATACTATTGATCTAAAATGAACATCTCAAAAAAATTAATTACGGACATCATCGATAACACTGCAGGTTATTAAAAATGAAAGAATGCTAAACTTCCAATTTACTTTTCCCCGTGCTGCCTGCGATTCATTCAGTCTAGACAATTTCACCTTCTTTCTCATTTGGTTTCAGCTGTTGATCTTCATGTGATAAGGTTGCAGCTACCAACTGGGACTTTTTTAAAAAAATAAAGTTTCTTAACAAGAAGAAAAAATTAAAAGCAACCCACTTGTCCTGACCCTCTCCCCCCTTGCTTTTGTGATACATGTTTTTTTTTTCACACACAAGGGGAATTACAGTGTGTAATTATTATACTCTCGCAGCCCTCCAAGCACTTGACTTCCAAGTCACTCTCCACCCCACCCCCTCTACTACCTTTGCTGAAGATTTGGGTGCTGCAGGTAGCTCAGAAGTGTAGATCTTCATTCCACATACCTTCGGACACTTGACTGGACACTTAACAGGATGGATTGGCTTGGAAGGGCCCTTAAAGACCCTTTTGTTCCAAGAGCCTCTTCTGTGTTCTGGGACACCTTCCACTTGACCAGGTTGCTCAAAGCCCCATCCAGCCTGGTCCTCAACACATCCAGGAGTGGGGAACATTCTTTAGGAGCAACAGTCTAACTAAATATCCAGCACGAGGCCACTCTGCCTAATTTCCATACATACTGCACATGTTGACACCTTTCTTTTTCTCCTGCAAGCTCTCAGGGCCATCTGTAAACTCTCCAGGCAGAAGAGAATCACCCCAAAGATTGTTTCCAGCCCCTGGGTGGGGAATATCTCATGTAAGAGCACTGCAGACCTCTCTCCTTGAAGCTGGACCATAGGAGCTGTGGGGTCGCTTGCATTGATGGTGGGAAATGTCTCTGATCTTGTTCTATCTTTCTATTCATTTGGGAGTGAGACTTGAAAATCACTTAGAAAACTAACTTAAATCCCACACAGACACTTGCCACGGACCTGGAGAGCCTTTGGACTAGTCTTCAGTTCACAGAGTAATTAAGGACATAATATGAATGATTATTTAAGTACACAGGGGTGATTAATGACTGTGAAACTCTGTCATATTGCTGTAGCACTATAACTTCAGGCATAACTTTAGTATTTCAAAACAAAATGTATGTCTTTTCCCATAAAAAATACTGCCAGCTTTTTTAAAATCAACTAAATTAATTTTTGTAATGATTCATCTTAATTTGTGTCTATTGAGATTTTTCTTACTTTCCCTTCTCTGATTTCTCTTCTTTCTTCTTTTTCGACAAGTAAGAAAACAAATGATGCAAAAGTAGAGCAGGATATTTAACATAAAGTATTAGTGAACAATATTTCAGAGTTTGGTTTCATGTTTTCCCTAGGTAATTCACACACAAATAAATTATTTTATTCCAGCTGTTATATGCTAACACAGCCAGTAGCTGAGTTCTTAAATAATTGCTGAAACAAGTTTAATTTTTCAGTTTAGAGAATAGGTACGACAGCATTGCTGCAAAGTAGTCTGCACGTTTCAAAGCAAACTTCTTTAGATTTCTTTATAATTTAGCTGTATGCTAAAAATGTGCATGCAGATCACACTGAAGGATAGAGACATCTTTTCTTTGCATTTCCATTATCTGTTGAAGGAAATTCAAGTGCTATGAACTACTAATGAACATCTTCAGAGAACAAAGTTAACTTAAACCTCATCATATCAATGCCATATTCTGATACATATTTTTTCTTGTGTCAATTGTATTTTTACTATTGCTCTCAATACATTGTGGGGAATGTTATTAAAGGAGGAAAGGCTTTTAGATAGTTAATGCTGATCCAGCCTAACTCTGCAAAGAGGAAGGGAAAAGAATAAAATTTAGACAAAAATTCATGCAGCATAATTTGCTTTATTTAAATACTTGTAGCATGCTCCACTCCAGCCATAGCCGAGAGCATGCAATGTAGGAATTACTGCATGGCATTCCAAGTCCTGTGTTTGCAGAACATCTGCTTGTATTACAACCTTCCCCTCTGACCTTAGAGCCCACGAATCAATGAGAGCAAAAGTGGCGAGATCCAGGGAAAGAACCGGGCAGGTTGCAAACATCAGGTTAAGGAGATTTTGCTGTGTGTGAGATTTTCATAGACGTACCTAATGTGTGCATGTGGGTCTGTACGTGTCAGAGTATATCTATAAAATAAAAGTTGGTTACAATAGATGCTCTTATCTGACCTACTTAAAATTGTACATGAAAGCACAGTTAATTTCATCTCCTATCTGTCAGATTGATACAAATCTCCTGTTCGGTATTAATTATTGTATGCATGAATATTCTTCATTTTTGGGGGAGACCTGATGATTAAAGCTAATGCTGACAGAAATCCTGAGCTCATAAAAATTCCATCCCCCACCCCCTCACTGAATGTGTGTGCAACTTTTTTAATCACGATTCATCCCCTTTCTGGATGTCATTCAGTCTTTTGCGCCTTCAGATAAGGGGTGTAAAATGCTAACTCTGTGAAGCATTCAGGTTTTTAAACTCAGTGTATGTTCATTGTACTATGAAGTAAGTGAGAGCAAAGGGGTCTTGATTTTCATTTGAGCCTCACCTAAATGCTCACAGCTCATTTTCTTTTGGTTTCTTGCTGCTTCTAAATCTTACAAAGTAGCTTGACTTCAATAGTTCATGAGGTGATGCAGGGTGTTAATGACACTTTTGTTCTCTTTTAATAAAATAATATGTTCCTGCCCAAAATGATGTCAGTGATAAGCACAGAAACCAGGAATTCAAAGCTAAGGTTAGTAGGCCATAGTGCTGTTTGTCAAACAAAACCAGAACAAAAACTTGCTGTACATCTGGGCCTCTGTTTCTGGCTTTAAACCCAATATAATGAGTTTCCTTCCACCTGGAAATGTCTACTTCTACCAAGAAAGCCCTGATGCTCCCAGGTTCTCATGCCTTCTGAGCTGATGCTTCCAAGCATCAAGAGAAGTCCTACAGACTTCTGTCATTACTGAACAATAGGATCAACCCTTCATGGGAACTGGGATCTGAACAAGATCAACAGTTAAAACTTTCTATTTAGGATGTTTGGGGAAAGGAGTAATAAATTACTTTTAATGGTCAGGAATGTCAAGAGATTTTAGTTATCTGACTTGTACACATTATTTTCACAAGGAAACATGTATTTGAATGAAGAACAGGCCCAAAGGAATAGGGAGGAGAAAAAGAGAATACAGTTTCACTCAGAAATGCCGAGCCATTAATAAACCATTTTCATTAGACACTTTAAATTAGTGAAATAAAAAAGATGTAATCAGACACAATTGCCCCCCCAAGAAACCAAGAAAGACACATCTCATGATAGTCAATACACTCATAATTACATGTTTGGAGAAGGTGCCTGAAAATCAGGTTAAGCTCCCTGCTCTGTCAGAGCTGGAACCAGAACTGTTTTGATATGTTAAGTGAATTTTGCAGTTAATGGATTGCTCTGGCAATGAGAAATATTCTGAAAAAAAAGCACTGTGACAATTTTTAAATTTTTTTGTAATTATTATTATTTTTTCTTTGAATCATGGTGACTAGAGTGTAATCGCTTTTCTTAGATAATTAAGTTAGAAAGTGTCTGTGCAGGTCTTGCTCTGAATTTTTGAATCCTGATTTCTCAGTGTTCCCTCAAAATTGTCTGTTCCAAGTGCATGAACCCTTCCTGAAGCACAGATAAGAAGTGTCACACCTGAGCCCTTTAGAAGATGCTGTTCAGAGTGGCTGATGTACCCTCCAACATGGAACTAGGATTGTTTAGTCTGGAGAAGAGCAAGCTCGAGGGGAACTTTATCACTGTCTAAAACTTCCTGACACGAGTTTGTAGACAGATGAAAGTTGATCTTTTCTTCCATGTGTGAAGCAACAGGCAAGGGGAAACAGCCTCAAGTTGTGCCAGGAGAGGTTTAGATCGGATATTAGGAAAAAGTTCACCGCTGAAACAGCGGTCAGGCATTAGAACACGCTGCCCAGGGAAGTGGTGGGATCACTCCCCTTGGAAATGTTTAAAAAATGTGTAGATGTGGCACTTAGGGACCAGTGGGGGCTCAGTGGTGGCCTTGGAAATGCTGGGTTAATGGTTGGACTTGATCTTAAATGTCTTTCCCGACCTTAATGACTCTGATTGTACAAAGATGAATTGGTCACAACCAGAAAAGCTCCACAAATAGCACTGAACAGAGATATTTGTATATGCAATTTTTCTCTGTGGTAAACTTATAAATAAAATAAAAATAATAATTAAAATAGTAATGAAGAATACATTAGCTTATTGTGCTAAAATCGTGAAAATTTGCACTTAACACGAGGTAGTTTTAGGTACCTTGAAGTGGCTTCCTTTTCTCACAGCCAGGTGCCTCTGAGAAATATTTAGTAAATAGTTTCTTAGGCTGCAATCAACAACCCTATGCCACCATTTCCAGTGGAAAAAGTACTTTTGCAGTGGCCAGCTTATGATATTTGGCTTAAAAAGTACTTGGTCAGCGCAAAGCGTCTTTACTGATGTAGGCATGTCTGTCAGGGTCAGATTTGAAGGTGAGATTTTGAAGGAAAAAACCAGAACAGCAGATGAAGGACTACATGAACTGGTTTAATCTAGATATTCACTCCCTAATCTTGTAAACATCTATGGTTTTCTTTAACTCTACGTGAACCTTTGCACAGTGTGTTTAGCTGCATAGTGCACTGTTTTTTCAAAGTCCTTTGGTTTGAGAGGAAAAAAGAAAGCAAAAAACCCCTCCTGTCTCAGAGTTGTTCTACAAGCCATTTATTCATCAGAAATAATTGTGGTCAGACATTTAGCTGAGAATGCTGGTATTTGTCCTAATGTTCTGTAAATGTTTATACCAAACTTAAATGAATGTAAATACCCCATCTCTGAGCTCTGTGGTAAATCGTTTGTTCTGCATGGGGAGCGTTTGGCAGGGAAGTGAGGCTACAGCCCATCCTACTGAAATAGTTGACACCGATGGCAACTGGCCATCTAATCCCTGAGCTCAAAAGTAAATACTTTGCTCCACAAGTAAAGCTAAAAAAAAAAAAAAAAAAACCAAGCCAAATTTTGGTCACTTTTGTTCCAGAGAGAAAATAATCTGCACCAACCCTTTTCCTGACATAACTTATTTATCTCTGCAGGCTGCTGAGCTCTGCAGCCTGATGTGTTAAAAGTCAAGTCTAGGCTCTTCCTCTCCTCCCTCCATCTCAGAGCTCTGGTATTTGCTTGTCTCCCCATGTTTTAGCTCGTGATTCAAAGGGATGAGTAGAGGGCAAAAGTTTCGGTTGGCTGTAGGTGAAACCTTGAGCATTTGTTTTCACTGCGGGGAAAACTCCCATTGATTTCAAAGGCAAGCAGGACTGCAGGCATGTGCTTCCCTTCTGAAAATCAGAGCTCCCTGATGCAAATTTGAGACTTGCAATAGACAGGTATCAGTTCCGCTAATTAAGTCTCATTTATCTTAACCATTTCACTACTTAATCAGATAGCACAGTGATAAGAAGCTATAAAAATATATGACAGATAGTCAAGGTCTAGACTTCTCTAATGTGGCAATTTTTTATATTATGATCTTCCTTTGTATATGCAGATGAACTGCTCTTTTATTAACTTCCCTTTGTAAGCATTTCACACGCCAAAAAATCAGATAGGGCTTTAAAAAAAAAGCTTTCCAAAGTGATGCGAATGAATTAGCCCATAATTGGACTGATTGGTGAAAGTTCAGTACAATGCAATAAAAGTGCAACATTATCAGGATTTAAACTTGCTATGGGGAATTTTTATTGCTGTTCATTTAAAAAATATCATCTTTGTCTGCACTCTGCAGGGATTTACCAGTGTTGAAGTAGCTAAAGAAACCTGTAGAAGGAAAGAGTTCTTTATATAAATGTAGGTAGAGCTAATGGTTAATTGTTAAAATATATATATTACTGGGGTTGCATTGGTTTACATGGCCTGACATCTGTGGCTGTGGATGGGAATAGAATCATGGACTCATTAAGGTTGGAAAATACCTCTTTGACTGAATACCACTGTATCAACTATAGACTATAAATACTAAAGAATAGTTGACATCTCTCCACACAGAGCATCTCTGCTCCAAACCCAAGCAGCAAAGAACCTCAGTGTGTTTCCTCAGTGAAAATAATGGAGGAGAGATACCCAAGGGGTCTACTTCATATAGCAGGGACAAAGATCGAAGGATTTAATGCCTAGAAACAGAAGCTAGACACCACTCTGACAAGAGATCCATCACAGATTTTGGGGTTGGAGGTAGATCAAATATTCAAATTATTTTGAACTCTTTAGCTCAAAATGGGAAGTGTTTCTCATTTCATTGCTTTGTCTCTCTCAAACACTGCTAGATAAAGTGTATGGTTTTTGTTTTGCAGGTAATCAGATTCCCTTTTTTTTCACAGTCCCCTGATTTTCAAATTTCTGGATATAAACAAATGGA
The DNA here is from genome assembly GCA_013396695.1 of Sakesphorus luctuosus. Taxonomy (NCBI): domain Eukaryota; kingdom Metazoa; phylum Chordata; class Aves; order Passeriformes; family Thamnophilidae; genus Sakesphorus; species Sakesphorus luctuosus. The sequence continues at coordinate 198,034 of VWZD01005107.1, read as the reverse complement.
GAGGCGTCCTATGATCAAGGCTCCTGACAAGAATTTTCCTCAAGAAACTTACTTGTCTTAGTTCCCTTTGGGGGCTTCAACGATATCTTGGGATCATCATGGATGCCAAGAACCATTCAGGATCTCATAATTTTTAAAATTTAGCCATTTTTCAATACTCTAATTCTCTCCTAGACTTGGATAAAGAGATCCTCAGTGTGACTTGAAGATTATCCCATTGGAAATATTTAAGAGGAGGGGAAAAGTAAATTCAGAGTGCACGAAGTAAACATATTCACTCATTCCAATTAGTGCTAACAGAGCCTTAGTTAACCTATAGCTGTGTCACTAAGAGTGATGGATACACTGTTGGACTAAATGATCTTAGAGATAATTTCAAACATTAATTATTCTGTGAGTCTATGATTGTAAGAGACAATATTTAGGGTAAATAACTAGAACATAAAGGAGCTACCAAGATGAAAATTAACATCTTGATCTTGATTTAGAAACTTTCTGGTTCTCATGGAAAAGTCTAGTCACAGGTTAAAAAAAAGCAAAAACTGTGGTCCTAAGCAAAAAACCCATAGAACCCAAGAGCTGATCATAACATGCTTAGTAGGAAAGGAAATATGCAGAATAACCATAAATTTAAAGGTTCCTTTTGGTGAACAGGAACTCCTACAAGCATCCGAATGCTGATGAAACTACTGAGCTGTGTGATCCCGCTATCAGAACCGCATCTCTTGTTCAAGGAAAATTGCCACAGCCTCTCGGTGTCTCTCAGGCTGCTGAGTTTGACCTTTGCAGGTCTAAAAGAGGCAGGGAAAAAAAAAAAGAGAATTTCAAGGCTCTCAAATATTTGTGCAGTAGAAAAGTACCTATGTCCTATGCAAAACTTTCAATTTTGTCCTTTCAACTCAAGATTTCTCTGTTTACACAGGGATATCACTGAAAGCACAAATAGGTCTTCAGTCTGATACGGTAAACTCTGCTTTTCTACGAAATGGGGAGGAAAGTTAAAAAAAAAATATTGCTATAAAGAAGATGTCTACTGTTAAAGTTTAAGAATTTCCAGACTACTGACACACTTGCTTCATCCTGAGCATTGGAATATCAGAGTGAGCTACCACAGTGTTTTGCAAAATTACTTTGTTGGAAAGGAGAGCTTGAAATTTCTGACCTGAGCCTTAAAATGAAAATCTAAGTGGTTTTACAAGTGTGAATAATATATTCTGTAGTGTTCTCGAATTGAGATTTTGTGGAATCATAGAATGGTTTTGGATAGAAGGGACTGTAAAGATCATTTACCAGTTAGTGAACTCTTCAGATAGTAGTATCACAAATGTTATTAATATTGACCTACGACAGAATTTAAAACTCTATTTTCTAATAACAATCAGAGACCTTATCTCATGATTCACTTTTGAGATTTGAAATAGCTGGCATGGTTCATAAGTTTTCACTTACTGAAGTCATATAGCTCTATAAGAATTTCAGTTTTTATGGCAGGAAGGCTTTAGACCTTGGGAATGGAGAGAGAGATCTTTATTGCAAATTCTCAAATACCGGAAAATACAATAAAATCCTTAAATACAGGAGAGCACCCTAAATTTCCTATCTTTCCCATTTTTAAATCTTGTAATTGTGTGGCTCACCTCACAATTTAAAGAATGAGGTGACTTATGAATATTGAAAGAGTGAGTAATTAAAATTTCAGCAGCAAAGAGAGACCTCTTAGATCTTGATGAACTAAGTCATGCTTTTTAACTGTGCTTTGTAGACTATTTTTTATTAAAATTATGATGATTTATGATTAATTGACCCAAACCAGAAAAATGTAATAACCCCCCCACAGAATTTCGCACACTTTTTCTTCCTCTTCTTATTTCTTGACATTTATGTCTTTAACTGTGAAGCAATTTTTTTTTGTCTGATAATCTCCCACTTATATTGGAAACATATTTGAATAGCCTATGCCTGTTTCTTTGAGATTACATTAGGCTATTGATGACAGTTAAACCAGAATGCATTTTTAAACTGAAATTCAGAGCATGTCAGAACAGAAACTGAAGTCTCTTAGGTGTTTAAATAGATTATCAAGATGATATTTTATTCAGCATTAGGGATATTATATTTATATGGCAGAAAAATAGATTCTAAGACATTTAACACAAAAGATACATTGTATTGATTTCTACCAATCCCTCTGACATCCTATTCGGTAATATTTTGTGTCCTGTGGTCCTAAGACAATAAAAAGTTGTGAGGAGATAAGACTACTGCAGTTTTAATTGCTCTTTATGAAAGGAAAATTACTCTGCACAGCCCTTTACTGAGTTGTTCGTTGTCTGAAAGCTTCCAAAGCAGAAGCCTGTACTGAAATATTAACACACCCTGAAATTGTGTTATCTTCATCTTGTTAGAGAACAGCTGGGCAGATGTGGTGCAGACACCACTTCCCTCTGCCTTATTTTTACACAGATCAAGTTATATCACCCATTTTTTTCTAAACACAGGAAAACAAAGAACAGAATTGCTGCAAGATGGTTGGGACCATTTGAGTTTGTTTATTTTCCTCTCCACCGTGTTATTTCTTTGCCAATATTTGCTCTCCCAGAAACCAAATCTTATCACTGGGGCTTCAACAGATGAACATTGTTGAGATATGGGAGCCAGAATCTACTGGATGCATTTCCACCACTGTAAAACATTGATCCTCATTTTCCTTCTCCTCCTGGTGTCCTTGGTGTCCATATTTCATGAGTTATTTCACTCTTGGCTTCTCTTCAAGAATGAATCAGCTCCTGTGCAGAATTAAATACAACTGCAGTTCCAGGGACAACAAGTGAAACATTTAAGGGAGAAACTGCTCTGGATTTGGGTTGTTTTGCCTTATGCAATCCCCCAACACTATACCAGTGAGATTTCTACTCTCACATACATCACAACATTTTAGCACTGGCTAGCTGGGGAACACATATTTTCAGGTTCTGCTACAGAAATAATGCTTTGATGGACTTCAGCATATCCTTTGATTTATTTCAGAAACTTTAAAAATAACCCAATGACTAAGAAAACCTCAATAATTATATTTTACAACTACAGGGCAACCTTTGGGAGCCAAGTCTTTACAGATGGGAACATGGCATGGCACCATGCTGTGGTGGGTATATGGTGAGCTCCAAGTTCTGTGACACCAGACACTCTGCACCATTTAACAGGGTAATATATCTTTGCATCCTTCCTAACCTGTCTTTGTTATGATCTTGTCCTGGAAGGGGATGGGGATATGGGGTTGCAGCAAGAGTGACCCTGAATATGCCCAAAGCAGCAGGTTCCAGAGAGGGAGGTGATGACCAGAATCATTTTGCCATAGCAGCAAATCCCTGTGTGGGCTGTTAAAAGAAAGAATTGTACCATCCCTTCTCTTGGAGGGCAGCACAGTGATTCATAACAGCCTTGCTATTGCTCAGCCTGAGATCTAGGAGTGGAAAGGAAAAAGCCCTCACAAATACTGAGTTTACAAATAAGAGTGAATTACTGATTCTGATACTTGCTGTCAGGACCTCAGACAGTGTTCCTTTTTCCCTATCTACAGTCCTGTTTATCCCCCTGGAAATCCCTTGCAGGCAAATGTACACTCTCTGGATCATGGCAATCTCTTAATTTAGATGTTCTTATAATTCATCCTGCCATAACCTGCATCTTCCCTAAGCTCCTAACTTTAATTAAGTGCTTGTATTTAGGCTGAATGGACAACGTGTCTCCCCTTCTCTGAGTTCTGCAGAAGAAAGATGCTGTCAAAGTGAAAGTGTTAGTAATTTTAAAGAAAGAGAAATAAAAAGAAAGAGTTTTCAGGGATTTCACAAAAATTACGATCGGAAACCTTAGCAGATTTCAATGATCCATGCTCAGTAACAAACTTAGATAGGAACCTAATTTTTCTAAGGTGAGCCTGCTGTGTCTCACTGTCACGCCATTCGCACCAGTAAAGCTATCAAAGAGCCACTCTTCCTTCCTCTCTCATGCTTTGCGTGTCCTTTGAAATGGCAAAACATCTTCTTGATATAGACATCAGTGAAATATCTATTTCTAAGTGTTTCTGTAGGTGTCTTTTTTTTAAAACGTAGTGGACCATTTAGCTTAGTATGCTTGAGTCTTGACACCTTATGCACACACATAAATATTCTAGTCCTTGGAGGGACCAATTGAAAAGGGATTTCCTGAGGATGAGTATTAGCATAAGGTTGGATGAGCAGGAGCCAAGATTCCTGTTTTCTTTCCTTGGCTTTTTGTCTGCTTCATCTGCATGGAAAGTTATTTTATGAGCTAAGAGAAACGAACCAAAGACCAGACAAAATCACAGCCAGGAGCTGATACCCACATTTTAAAAATATTTGATAAGTAAACTTTGTTATGTCAGTAAGGATTATTCTGGCCTGAACTGAGACAGAGGATCCTGCACCTTATTCTTCCTGTCTGCTGGAAGTACCAGCTCAATGCTGCTCTGCAGCAAATGCACTATGGACTGGGAGAACAGGCACAAACTTTGTGGGTGCCTAGTGAAAGCAGAGGCTCTCAGGGTTGGAAAGTAGGCACACACAGGACAAAAAATCACCCTTGGAACTTAGAAAAGTAGGTGTTTGCAAGGTCTCCTTGCAAGGAATAGGCAAGGTAAGATATTAAAAATATTCTGTGCTTGTATGACAAAACTCCTGTGGCTTCAGTACTGGTAACATTTGTGTAGCCCCAACAATCCTCACAAGATGGGCTTGAGTGTCTTGCCTCCCATGCCTCAGTTTCCTTTTCCCTATGGCAGAATGAAAATGAAACCACCAACAGAACATTTACAACCATCAATATAGAACTGTTTTAAGAAGAAACACTATATGAAATTTTATGAACATGATAACTGGCTGAAGGATGCAGCTGGCTGCTGCAGCTATCCAGGCTACACCGAGCTGTTGAACACTCCCCTGTTTATACCATATCTGGACTAAAGATTTGACCCTCTGGACTACTGTGGGGCAACTAGACAGTGTTCACTTATGGCAGATATTGCAGTGTTTTCTGGTTCTTCCTTCCCTCCTGCTATGAACGCTGTGGAGAGATAAAGAGCAAAGGAAACAAAGATGAGCTGATGGGCTTCCTCCTCTGCAACAAAACGAAGCCTAATTTACCAAAAGGAACTGCTGCAGATTTCATGAGATATGTAAAGCTTTAAGCCCAAGTAATCACCACTGCCAAACTAGTCTGCTCAATGGGATAAAATAACATCCCCATCCCCACTGGGTGGGAAATCAGTTATTAGAGGCATTTTCATCACCAAAAAGCTTTTTTGCACACTGCCTCTAGATGACCTTTTACAAATCCCACCAAATCCTAGCTGGCTTCCCACCATGTTGCTAATAGTTTGATCTGTGAGCTGCTAATGAGCTACATATTGTTTCACCTTCAGTAAAGGTATTAGGATGTCTACTCTGCTCTCCAACACCATGGTGATTATAGTTGTTTGTGCCAGGAGGAAAAGGAATTTCCAGAGCATAAGTCATCATTTAGAGTTATTAACAAAGGGATTTATTATACTGCTCTGTTTCAAACAGCGGTGTACATGATGCCTAGAGCATGCCAGAGTGCAGCTACCTACCACATAATGTCCTAATGAATCACCATGCGCTGGAGGAGCTGTAGAACCTCAACATTCAATCACTCGTTTCTCCCACATGCACCAAATTGACAAATAAGGCCATAATGCCTTTGCACTTTTATCAGGTAAGAGTGATCTCAGGAGTGCATTGAAACTGCATTGAGAAGTAGGGGCGGGGGGGGGAGGGGGGGCAGAAGAGGACATTCACTTTTTGGAAAAAAGTAAAACTTATAGGTGCAGCAAAACAGCTGTAACACAAAGTGAAGAGCTAAACCCTATCCCCACAGGCGCTGTGGGGCTGTGTCTGTGCCCAGACAGTCAATTGGATCTTTAACTATGACTTCAGGGCTTGCAGAGTCAAGTTCTACTGTAAAAGGAACCTTGCTTTCCCGAGTTGGGAAGATGAAGCTGACTAAAGGCTATTGAATCCTACCTGTCCACGCTTGCCCTCTCTGTAATTTATTGTAATTGAAGGCCAAAGGCTCTCTCCTCTAAAACAAGCAGTTAAGAAATAATTACTGGACTAGGGTTCGGTGAGGTTTAATTAAGCCATATTTAGAGTACATATGGAGTTCTCCAGGTGGCAGGAGAGACAAATTATTATTTATTTGGTTTTACTCATTTTATTTGCATTTACAGGCTTAAAGGCTAAAAGGACTATGTTTTGTTTTGATTTTGCTTTCGGTAGAGGTCCTACAAATTTTCTTAGTTGTTCCATATGGAAGAAGACTCAATTAATATTTATTTGTCTGCAGTTAATAGCTCAAATAATCTCAGAAATGCCACAGTCCTGTCTGGTTGTGTTTTGGGAGAGGTGAAAAAAAATCCCAACACATCATTGAGCTCTGTTTGATAACTGAGGAATTTTTCAACACTGTTTTGATTTCAAATTCTCACTAATATGGTTTTTAAGGGAAAATCTTCTAGTGGTAAAACCTTCTTTCACCCTCATGAAAGTAAGTCACTTTATCTTGGAAGAAAGCCAGACTCTAAATGGACTGAGAAACAAATTCACCTCCCTCCATACAGTCCCTCATCCTCTTCCTCCCTCTTTCCTCTCTCCCCTAACCATGCCCTGTGTAAAGAAATGGGATTGAAACAAGTCTCGTAGTCAATCCCCTGGCAGATTGCAGTATTTCTCCTGTCTCCATTTATTTTTCCTTCTAGCTGACAAGCCTTAGGAGTGTGAACTTTTGCCTTTTTGGTAAATTATTGATTCCTTTAGATAGTTTATTTGGGAGAAGGCTGATGGAATCACAAGCAGTGATTTTTAGGACCATTTAGCAGCTCAGAAGAAAGAGTTTGTAAGAAAAAAGAGAAGAGCCAGAGGTACCTCCTATTTTAAAGCAAAGCATGGGTCAAATTCCGCTTCCATTGAACTCTGTGGCACAGCTCCCACAGCTTGTGCTAAGAGGAAGCTTGGGCCCAGGGGATGATGAAGCCAGTGATTATACAGCACATTAGGCTAAAGAAAAATTAAATCAAATGCAGATGCTTTTATATAATTCAAAGACAGAACTCACAGTTTTCTTAAATTATTTTGGGTTTCTTCTCCCCCTCTCCCCTCTCTGCACACTGACTCCTTGCCTACAAAGAAAAGCTTCAAAGAACATAAACAAATACAATCCTTTAATTAGAGTTTTGCTTTTTTACCCCCTTTTTATGTATTAAAAAGAAATAAAAAGTTTCTTCTACTTGACTGTGTGCAAAAAATGATGTTTTTTTAATTCCTTTGGTTATGCCTTCATGGTGTTGGGGATTCAAAAGTACTTTTATAAGGAACAAGGTCACGTCCATTCAGAAAGTCTTGTTTTGAAACCAGGATCTACAAGATATTGGTTAATGGAGCCAAACCTGGCTAAAAAGGTACATCAGAAACCCACAGTGGGTTTGATAAAAGATACATCAAACAAGCTTGAAATTCACCTGTTACTACTAAGTGGGAAAAAAATCATCAATTTAAGAAGAAAGGAGCTTTAATGATGCATTGCAAAGTGAAAAAAAAAATGATATCTCCTCCTAGAGGAAAGTCTATAGCAGAAAATATTTGAGGTTTTTTTCAAGTCCTTGACACGATTCCACATTTAAGGACATTTTCTTCTTGCTATTCAGGTGCTGATTCATCAAACTTCTAGAGCCCACATGAAACCTGAGCATGTTTGTGATTCCACTGAGTTCAACAGGGGCACAATCACATGCATAAAGTAAGATCTGCAAGTGCCTTTCTGAATCAGGCCCTATGCCAGTGACTAAACTTTCAACAGCAAGATCTACCATCAAATAACTTCCACTAGAATATAGTTTTTGCCTTGTTTTACTTAGTTTTGTTCTGCAGCTTAAATAAGCTGACATCATTATCAGTAGATTCTTGACAACCAGTGTTTGTGGAAATAACAGTGCTGATAGAATCCTGGTAACTGGTAAGCTTTGTACACCACTCTGCCTTACTCTACACCTCTCAAGAAAAAACAATTGCAGCCACGTAAGCAAAATTCCCCACAGATCCGGAAGAAAAATTTCTCACTGCAACTCTACTATTTTTAATTATTTTTGAGACATGTTGAATAGTTCTGAGAGCATCTGAAGTTGTGACTAAGTAGATAATGTTACTCATTATGAGGCACAAAATTTAGTACACGTATTTTGAAGAATCCAATTATTTTATTTTATTATATTTTTTTTTTACTTTTTTTGTTCTGGGACAGAAGGTGAGAAAAAACTGTCAAGGGATAAAAAGAAAAAAGAGAGAATGAGAAACATTTTCTATGAAATTGTTAGGAAAATCACACACTATCAGGTTGCATACATTAATTTTGCATATATAAACTACTTTGTGCTAGAAAAGATGTTCATAAAAGCCCCTCAATTTAGCCATTTGACAGATGAGATCTGTTCTTGATGGCAGTCACTGAGTTACAGGTCTCTTGCTCTATTTTGCTACTATGATTCTTATTCTGTTTATCTTTGTGCCCACACAGAATATCGGTATAAATTTATATGTGTGTCTGCATATTCTATACATACAGCCTATCTTTATTATGCAGATGATAACAGTGTTAAGCTTGCTGCAGAGGGCATCTTTTTCATATTTCATAGGAATGCTAGGCAAGAAGATCTATTCTTGAAGCCCATAATATTAGAATAAGAATGAAACCATTTTCACAGCATTGCAATGGGGAAAAACCAGTAAAACTCTGCAAACAATAAAAGCTGGGCTTTTTTTATGAGATGCAGCAAAACAAAATGTTATGTTGAAAATATTCAGAGCAACCTCAGCACTCAGGAATGGAGTTCCTGAGGTTGGTTCAACACTGCCCTGTGCTCTGTAGTCAGAGAGCAAAGTGGGTGGAAATCATTACCGTCCTCTGTCCTGGCACTGGTTCTTTCTACTCCCACCTCACTTGGTGCAAATGGACACAAAAACCATGCAGGGGAAACACAGAGCCATGGTTCTGTGCAAAACAGCAGATTTTATTTCTTTTTTTAGTGTCATTCTACCATTCTTTTTTGTTTATTTTTAAATTGAGGCTAGTGTTGTTCTTTCCATTGAAATAAAACCTGACACGTTCATATTATGGGCTCGGGTTTCTGTTTTCTACTGCACACATAAAAGACAAACTTATTAAGCAAGTTCTGTGACCTGTGAAATTACTGAAGTGTGTTTCTGAAGACTTTTAGTGTAGGTTTCCCACAGGCTGGACTTTCAATAACACTGTTGTCTTCCATGGCCTGTCTGGCACCAAGTCATACAGAGGCCCTCCCCTCAATCCAGACTTATTAGGACTTTCTTATTTCTCAGTGCCTATTTTTAAGAATTCCTCAGGATTCAGTATCTTCAGAACTTCAACTCTTTTGTTAAATTTTGATTAAATGAATCAATAAGTTTTAAAAACCAAAAACCCCATAGCCTATGGGTGAGGAATGGAGATGTTCAATTTATCAGTATGATTGCCTCAGATTGATTTTGGTTTGGTTTGGGTTTTGTTTTTGTTTTGCTTTTTTCTTTTGACAAAACCAATTTTTTTTTCTTCTCACAAACCAATTTTTTGAGCTTTTTATTAGTATCTCCAAGGGTGAGGATTCATCTGGCTTGGACCTAGTTGCCTAATAGTTAGGCATCTATTTGGAAATTGTCTTCTGGGGGGGTTAAACTAAATGCCAGTTAAAGGTCCCTTCCAACTCTATAATTCTATGACCTAGGATGAATGGAAAAGCATGGAGAAAAGGTGTTAAGTATCACTCAGTACTGAAATATATTCCTCAAGCAAACAGCATGACTGGACACTCAGAAGTAGTTGTGTCTCTCTCTCCATTTCCTACTTAGGAAGCCCTTAACTCTGGTTTATAGTAAATGTCTGTGCTAGAGGCAACAGCTACGTAGGGTTTATCTGGTTCCTGGAGCACTCCGTGGGAACCACTGTGAGTCACAGTAAGGACATTCCTGTAATATAGATCTGATGGCTCTTATGAGCTGATTTTTCAAGAGTAGCAACAACAGTGTACTTGGTGACCCCAAAATCAAGTCCACCAGCACCTTTGAGATCCCTATGGCAAGCCAAACTCTTTGCTAAGCAGAATGAGGACTGAAGTACTTAAGTTTCATGTCACTTCAACTTAAGCTCCAATGGCACAGTACAGCTTCCAATTACGAGATAAAGTGAAGTGTCCTGAATCAAATTATCTATCAGCTTCTGGGTTTGTTCCTTCAGGCTGTAAATATGTACAAGCACAAGGTGTTTCATGAGGCCTCTGAAATGGCTACTATTTTCCCTAGGACTTGGCACCTGTGACACTGGTAAAGTCAAGACAAGATTATTGTAGGATCTTGTGGAATGGATGAAATAGAAACAATAATAGAGCTCTGCAGACCTAGATTTTTAGGAGATTCAACCAAGTGCTGCTCACATGCAGTTCATAAACAGACCAGGACAGTTACAGGTCTAAGATAGTGTAACTTCTGGACTTTTTGTGGGTTGCATTATTCTTTTTCTGAAAAAAACCCCCAACAGATGTATCTGTAAGAAAATATTGAGATAGAGAGGAGTCCTGCAATATCTAGTGCTGTTGGTGGGCTGGACCCTAATTTTGTCACAAAGAGTGTCTACCCACACCTATTGAAGCACACTTGGCTTTAGATTGGATTTAACAACTTCCATAGGAAATACTGCACAAAATTTTCCTTTGTTTTTTTCAAACTGTGCACAATCAATCCTGAGAAAATCTGTAAATCAAAAAATTGCCAACCATAGTGCTTTACAAAGCAGCCTTTTGTCTTCATTGCATCTGCAAATGCAAAAATGAAGCAGGAAAACTGGCCTTCTTAGCTTTTGTGTCGAGTTTTTTCATTAAAAAATAAGCTCTGTAAATAATTAACTGTTCAGGAACTCAAATTTATGAATGATAAAGTACAGAAAAGAGTTGTTGAGAAAGGATTTTAGAGGCTGCACTACTGCAAATCATAGCATTGTAAGACTTACTTCTACATAGATAATATATCCTCAAACGCCTTTTAAATTCTGCAGTAAGTGAGAGGAATAGAAAATTAAGGGTAAGAGATACTGTAAGCAAATGCTTCTTAACATCATTATCGAGGCAATACATTTTAACTTAGAGTGTTAAAAATGCAAACAAACCCTTTAACTCCTAAGATCAATTGCAAGCACTGAGAAACTCTGGGTTTAGGAAGAGCATTCTGTCTTGTCAAGCTCACCTTATCATCATGGAAGAATAAACAATGTAATTATTCTCACCTTTTTGTTTGTTTTCTAATTGGATCATTTGTTACTTTTGGGAAATTCAAATTCACGTCAGATTTATAGCATGAGGCTTCTGAAATATTGCTTTGGTTATAGAAATGTCAAAGCTGGCAGGTAAGCTGTCTTGTTTCCTCAGGAGTCTTTTGCATGAGCAAAAATTATGGAAAAGGCCTTTTGAATTGAGTAAGTTTGACAATTTGTTTCTATGTTATGCATGGTTGAAAACTCTGTTCTTTTACCGATATTTGAGCTCCATTTATCAGCCTAAGGTTTATAACATTGGTGTGTGTGAATCAAACACACAAAGGGTGGGATTGTAGCTGTTCTGTTTTGCAGAATGTATTCTACTTCTAGGTTGGCTACAACAGGCTTTTGGATGACTGTTAACACATTTTTTCTGGTTAGTTACCAAATATCTACCAATGTGAACCACAGATGACCCTGAAATGGCTCCTCTGCATTCCTTGCCAATGCTCAAGTGCTCAAACTGTGTCTTATTTAGCACTGAATGAAGGTTGTGCTCTCTGCTGGTCTGCCACCTGGGTTCTGCTGTGCCTTTCCCTCCTAAAACGCAAAGCAAGGCCTAAAACATCATCATCTCTAACATACACTTTGGGAAATTTGGTTTAAGTCTCCATCTTATCACGTCCAGGAAGGTTATTCATGGGATCATAACGTCATTTTGTTAGTCAAAATAATCCTAACAGGTAGTATACAGTATTTCTTCAGGCATTTTGGGAGAAAATCATAGAATGATTTGTGTTGGAAAGGACCTTAGAGATCATCTTGTTCCAACCCTCTGCCATGGGCAGGGACACCTTCCACTGGACCAGGTTGCTCCAAGCCCTTTCCAGCCCAGCCATCAGCCATGAGCATCCTGCCAGTTAGGAATTTAGTATGTTAAAGGGACTGATTTTCTATGTTCAGAAAAAAATCTCAGACCACAGGGAATCTGGCATTTGACCTAAACTTCACTGAAGCCACTGGAAAAAAAAAAAATCAGCCATCAGTCTAATGAGCTGTCATGACAAAAAAAAGTCTTACCACAACTTATGGTGTTCCTACACATGAGAAACTCCCATTAGCACCAAGTGTGGTGGTGCATGGAAGTGGCTTTCTGTTTGATAAGCCTTATCTCTACCCAAGACAGGAAGAAGCAGTTGTGGGGGGGATATGACTGTGTGTGCACCCTGAATTCCCTTTACGCCCAGCAAAGGGAAATGGGGGCTTTTAGGACTTGGTTCATCTAAGTTCATTTAGAAGTTCACTTTTGAAAAACAAGATTGACTAAGCAGTAAAAGAGGTCATTTATCTTCATAATCTATACTAGAAGAAATATTTGGAAGTTGGCATCCATAGAGGAGATGACCAGAAGATACTCCCACGAGCAGTTAAATATTCCCTAAAACAAAGTTGAGTTACATGGCCTGGAAGAATTTCAGAGAAATGGGGGAAACAGAAATAAATAAGCAAACAAACAAACAAACAAATAAATAATACTATTCTTTTTGGATTGTTTTTAATATCTTTTTTTTTTAAGAGTGATGCTTTAGAATTGGTGACAAATCAGGAAGATTAGAACTTTATCTTCCTTTCTTCATATATATATGCAGTTCGTAAAGACTGTGAAATTCAATGAGATAACAAGCAGAGGAACTAAAAGACAAAGTAACTATTTGTGTATATTCCTCCTCTTAGAGCTTCTAGGTAATGAAGGAAAATGTGATTGAATACTTACCTATAAGATTAATCAATTTTGTAATTATGTCATTTCTCAAAACAAGACCAAATATTGTTCAAAAATAATTCAAACTTTTAAATTTTGAATGGGAAATTTCAGATTCACTGAATTCAAGTAAAAATCTTTAGCTGTTTCTAGTGACTTACCACTTATGAAAACTTTCAGAAATTAGTTATTATTCATTATAAATGAAGTATTACCCAATATATTTAGTATAAAAATATCTTATGTGGGATAATGAAAATGCTTCTGAGGTAAAATGCCTCATCAGTCTAAGGTGTAAAGGACCATTTGTAATTGGGACACTGATTGCTATTAGGCATTCGGAATGGGAATGTTATCAATGCGTTTCTCAAAAGAAAAAAAAAGAAAGGAAAAGAAAAAGAAAAAAGCCAAAACGTCAAAAATAAAAAAAAACACCAAACAACAAGATAAGCCAAAACAAAACCAAACAACTGTAGGAAAAGGAGCTATAGAAAATATGTTAAAAACAAGCAAATAAATTACTGATCAGCCTTGTGGATTTTTTTAGAGGGAATCATAATAAAAATGGAGATTATGTCATGTATTTCCACAGATAGTAAGGAAAGCCAAGATGATCAGAGAAATCATTGATAAAACATTGGATGGCATTCAAAAACCAGTGTTTTCATACACTAAGATAAAAAGCTGCAACAGCCTCTGTAAGTATGTCAATTATTTTTAAACCAGTGTGACAACAGAACTATCCTACCCCTGAGTGTCTGGATAGTATTGAGGCTGAGGGACCAATTATTTCGTGAACCTCTGTTGCTGCAAACAAAAATATATACAACAGAAAAATTATATAAACAAATTGTCACTTGAAATAACAAGATTTGCATGTTTATGCATTTATTCTGTTATTTTGACAGATCAAGGCCAGCGTTTTCAGTCCTGGTCAGGAAACAGCACCTAGAACGCATCGTAGTGCTGACAAGACTCATTAGGGGTTTATGTCACATTGAGATCCATGATAAGAAATTCCCCTAAATGTAACAAGAATGAGAATTGATTCTTGGCTTTCACTTTTATTCAATTAGTTGTCTAAATGACAACCAAGAACCCTGAGCACAGGTGGGACCTGCTGCAGTTCAGTTATTACAGCCAAAGATTAGTAGTCACATCATCTTGAGTTTAATCCTCATTTTTTTCTGATTCACAGCAACTTCAGGAAAAATGGATGCTTTTTGCTTTATTAACCTGTGAAACAACTTGTTGTAATAATTTTGAGCTGCCTCTGTGTTGCTGCCTCATAATTTATTTTTTTAAAGTTTAAAAAATACATTAAAAATGCTTTCAGATGATGACTGAAAAAAATATAGTACAAAGTACTGTCACCATTTTGACCTGCAGAACTTTGTCTGGCAAGCCCCTAATGACAAAAAAATAAGCTTGTGTAAAGCTTTTACATCAAATGACTTGATGTAAACTGGTACTGTTCACCAATATTTACGCTTGAAAACCAGTTTTTCACAAGTGATGATGTGACCCAAATCCTTTTTTTTCTTAGAAATTTGAGCCTGTAATGAATCTTTAATATCTTAATGTTTATTTAGCAGCTGCATAGGGCAGAGTGTGGAGCTCAGCACCACTGAGCTGAGCTGTGACTGCCCCAGCACAGCCCAAAGGGTCAGTGCCCCATGAAGGTTGGGTTGCATTTTGCCAGGGGACGCCATGGAGTGGACATGGAATTTCCTAAACCCATGCATTGATCTATTCATGTTCTGAAACAGCGAAATATCTAAGTACAGCACAAAAATATTGACCACTTTGTGGCCTGCATCTGGCAGGCACATTTTTTCCCTATGCAAATCAAGCTACGCACAGAGAAAAGGCCCCTCTGGTCCACTTTATTACAGGAAGGAAAACCCCACTTTTCCTGGCATTTGTCAGAAAAAAAAATGAAATTCAAAGTTTATCCAAAAATAAAAAAACAAACCTGGCATTTTTTTTTCACAGAATTTCGTTTCATGCTTTTCAAAGTATTCATTTAAATAGATTTTCCCTTTTCTGCACACTTTGTCCTGTATAACATGTCTTTCATTCACTACCTTTTTCCACACGTATCTTTTGTTCTAAGCAGAGAGAAAGCATTTATTAAACAAAGCAGACTTGGTTTTAATTCACTTTAGGTCTTGCTCTTTCTCCTCATTACAAGCTAAGTTAAACAATATTATTAAAGCATTTTCTTAATGTTTTTGAACTTACCTTCATTTTTCTTTTTCCCTCCACTAATGGGAAATGCTGTTACTCATTCTCAGTCCATCTGCCTACTAGTAACTAGCTTCTGACAATTAAAGTACTAGCATGTAAATTCTTGTATGACATGCTCCTATCTGAAGATTAATTTGTGCAATTCATGACTGATGAGATGCATTATTATCTGCAAACTTATCACCTTTCTTACCCAAGTTTCAGCTCAATCTGATCTTTGTTAAGGCTTAATGAGAACAAATGCAGTTCCTGAGAACAATGGAAAAAAGGTGAAAAATGCAATACATTTTGTTTAAATCATTTTTAGAATCCCTGTCTGTAGGTGTTAGTATAGTTATGAATCATTTTATAACCAAACTTGAAACAAAACAAATAAAAAAAACCCAGAAAGGACATTTGTTCTTAGAAAACGAACAGTCTGTCAAAATATTTCTCACTTTAGCACCAAAAAGAGCAAAAAAAATATGGAGCTTCAAAGGATTTGAAACTGTAAAATTGTAATTAGGAAACATAAAGTCAAGCAAATGCTCACTGACATTTGGAGTAGGATTGTTTTCATTTTAAAGAGAATTGATCCATTCAGTCAATCTCCTTTGGGACTAGTCTTGAAAACCTTCCACAACTTATCTTCAGCCGTTTCTTCTAAGAAAACTGAAAATGTTGCTTTATTTGGGGGGCTTGTCTGAATGTCTTGTTAGGTTTTGGGAGTACAGTTGTTCATACAAAGCTGGCACAAAGGTTACTAAGTACTAAGCTACAGTTGTAACACAGCAGCAGATTTGACCTTATTCATGCAGAGTAATGGAATCAGGACCAGCAGCCCAGCCCTGGCTGCCATGATCCATGGTCAGCCTTACAGTCCAAGCAACACACATCTCATTTAGTATTCTGTGCTTTCTGTCCCAGCCTTGCTTTTGGCAGTGAACCTTATCTTGCAGCTGGGGGCTGTTGCATGAACTTGGTGGCAGCTGAGAGAGCTGAATATCAGTTCTACATCTTAGAACTGTAGAGTCATGTAATTGTTTAGGTTGGAAAGTGACTCTAAGATCTTAGAGCCGAGCCATTATCCTAACACCTCCAAGTACACCATGTTCTCAAGTGCCATATTTATACTCTTTTTGAATACCTCAGGGATGGGGACTCTACCAGTTCCATGGGTAGACTGTTCCAATGCTTGAAAATATTTGTGGCAAATAAATTTTTCCTAATATCTAATCTAAATCCCTGCTGCACTTTGAAGCTGTTTTCTCTTCTTTTATCCATCTTCTGTGGACCTACCTGGCAGAGTGGTTATTTTACGACTTTTTGCCTCTATTTTCCCTCCCCTCCTTCATCTGACTTTAGGCTGCAGTGTCTCTGGGGTTTTTTTCAGTGTAAGGTGCTGATTTCTAGAGAACTTATCACAGTAAAATCAAATCACTAAATCCAGGAGACACCAGGGGTTGAAATCCAATCTCATACGCAGTGATAAATGCCGAGTTCTGTGTCAAATGGTGTATCAAATTAGTCTCAAGCTTCTCTTACTAAGCACTGCAGCAAGGTGTTACTTTCTTCTGTCAAAGAACTACTCTGGTTTTGGATAGAGCAAAACCTTCAGTTTCTGTGGTACACATACAGTCTCAGGAGATGTGATTTCTATAGCTCTTAAACCCAACAGCCTTGACAACAGAAAAGAAGAAAAATGGGTACAAATAAGCAAAACCTTAAAGCGAAGAGCAGGAGTCTGAAGACTGCCCAGTGGGGGTGTTGAGGACACATCGATGGCTCTCTGAAAAAAAAGTAAAAACAATCAAAAAACTTGAGCCTTTACAGCTCCTCAGGGAGCTTTGGAGGAAGACCTGAAACAACTCTGCTACTTAGTTCTGCTTTAATTCTTGCCTCAATGTGGAGAAATCCTCTGTAACATGCAAACGGCACTGCCAAGGGCAACAGTTTGTGTTTAATATCACAGACGAGTGAAAGGGCTGGGAGGGGAAGAGGAGTCTAAAACTTCTCAAAGACTCTTGCAATGTCTTTTCCTTCCTGTTCTGTGCATTGATCTCCTTTGCTCAGATTAAAACCTCCAGCTTCTGAAAGACACCCACAACTGACACCTATTCTACCAGACTGAAAACCATTTGAAAATTATGTTACACTGTGGTTTTTTTTTACAGTCACACAGTGATCAGAGTGGAATAGATTTAAGACAAGCTTATTTACATTAAAGAAAAAAAATTGATTGCTTGTCTAACAGCAAAACATTTTTATATGCCATTAAATGATAAGGACTGAATACAGCACAAGGATATCTGTTCTTTTCATAACACTGAACACATTTCTTATCCTCCTGACATTACAGTAATTTAACTTTGCAAAGTTACACTCAGATGCTGCTAGTTTTAAATGCTTCTGTACATGCATATACAATTCATACTATGATATCCATTCTTAAAATAACTGTCAAGCCCTCCTGCTTTAAGGAAGACACAGTGTCTTGTGAAATGCTGTATACTGTGAAACTAGAGAAAATAGACTGTTAAAGACTGTTAAAACAATGATATGGATTATTATTTCTTTGCATGGTACAATCATCATTTATCAAAATCTCATTCGGCAAATTGCATTTCAATAGAGATCCTGCAAAATACAGGATAAAGGCCTTAGTTTGTTTCGGAAGGGGGAGTCTGAAGTATTTTCCTTCTTTTTTGCTTTTCGTATTTCATTTCTAGGGGCATGAGTAATGTCTCTGAATATCAGAAAAATGAACATTGCATTCAGCCCTGGTTCATCTTGGTTGAGAGGAAAATACATTATGTTACACTGTGGTGCAGCATTGTGTTCATGATCTACTCAGTAACCCCAGGCTACAATTCAAGCTTGCTGGGGTTTCCACAGTCACTGAGTCACCTTGACAGGATCCTGACTACTGATTGCTCCCCCTGTAGTCAATGGGGAAAGATAAAGTCTTAGGGACACTCATGGTAGGAAGCCTGAATCACCGTGGAGGGTGGCATCAGTCCTACGGAAGAACCCATGCCCAAAAGGCAGGCCTCTGCAAACCACCCCTTGGGCATAAAATTCAGGGAGGGAAATGAATTTTTCTACTCCTTCCCTTATTTAACGAGAGAATATGTTTGTTTTGGAGGAGCAAAACAGAGAGACAGTTGTTATGTGCTGAGCAAAGACTGAGGAAACGAGGCCGATGCACTTCAGAGAGTTCTTTCATGGCAGGAAAGGGAAATGGGTTTAAGATCATACAGCAGTACAGTAGATTTGCTCACCTTTCACTTCAAAGGTTCACTCATCTTCTGTTCCATTTTGGGCAGTGGGATGGATTTATGAGTTATTCCATTTGCTTGACTATACTTAAAATAGCCTTCTTACCACAGACTATGCAGGCTAACACCAGCCATGGTCTGCAACCCTCTTTCTGTAGTACCCTTAGTCGAGTTATCTTGAGATGACATTAATACAGTTCAAAGGACAGGAAACTTCTAAACTAGTCTGAGTTACAGAAAAATAAAAGAGAAAATTAGTACGTTAAAATTGATCCTTTTGCTTTTACAGAAAATGCCTTCATAGAAGATGCTATTGCAGGAGTGACCCAGGTTAATGAAGATTTGAATACGGACTTAAACACCACCTCTATTAGCAGTAGATATTCCCTGAGTGTTTGGTAAACCTCAGCAGTGTTCCTCAGGGGTTAGTATGGGGATGGGTGCTGTTTAACATCTGTGTTGGTGACATGGACAGTGGGGTTGAGTTCACCCTCAGCCAGTTTGCCAACAATGCCAAAGCTGAGTGGTGCTGTCAACACACTGAAGGGAAGGGATGTCATCTTGAGCGACCTGGACAGGCTTTAGAGGTGGGACCATGCAAACCTCATGAAGTTCAACAAGGTCAAGTGCAAGGTCCCGAATGTGGGTCAGGGCAATTCCAAGCAAAAATATAGGATGGGCAGAGAACGAATTGAGAGCTGTCCTGGGGAGGACATGTTGATTAACAAGAAGCTCAGCATGACCTGTCAATGGGTGTTTGCAGCCCAGAAAACCAATCATATCCTGGGCTGAATCAAAAGAAATGTGGCCAGTAGGTCAAGTGAGGTGATCCTCTACCTCTACTCTGTTCTTGTGAGACACCATTTGGAATATTGCAGCCAGCTCTGGGGCCCCCAACATAAGTAGGATATAGAGATCTTAGAGCAGCTCCAGAAGAGGCCATGGAGGTGGTCAGAAGGCTGGAGCACCTCTGCTAAGGAGACAGGCTGAGACAGTTGGAGTTGTTCAGTCTGGAGAAGAGAAGGCTCTGGGGAGACCTTAAAGCCCCTTCCAGCACCTAAAGGGGTCTCCAAGAGGGCTGGAGGGGGACTTCTGACAAAGACATATAGTGATAAGGGGGAATGGCCTTAAAATGAGAGCAGGAAGGTTTAGATTGAACATAAGGAGGGAATTCTTCACTATGAGCACAGTGAGACACTGGACCACATTTCCCAGAGGTGGACTGGGGCTTTGAGCAACCTGCTCTAGGGTAAGGCATCCATGGCTGTGGCAGGGTATGGGAACTAGATGATCTTTAGGGTCTCTTCCAACCCAAACCATTCTGTGATTGTATGGCAGCAGAATTTTTTCTAGGGGACACGTTGTTTTACTAGTTTGTTTTTTTGGCTTTTTTTTTTTTAAGTACACTGACTCAAAAATTGATTGGAATCTCTACATTCTGATGTAAATTAGGATTAAGCTCATTCATGGGTGGAGTCTGAGGTTATTAATTTCTGGACTATTTTCAGTCTCAGTGACAAAATAGAAAAAAAAAGGCAGGAAGAAGTGGTAAAATACTATTGAAGTCAACAAACCCTGAAGATTTCTCTTCATATCCCTCAAAAATGTCAGTATTGTTCATTCATAGCTCAAATTCACCCAGAAAAATGTGAAATTTAGCAAGAGTGTCCCTGCTGTTTATCCTGGCTTGGTGAAGAACAGCTGAGAACTCTGAGGTGAAATGTTAAATGCTACACACGAGTGTGTCATCCCAGCAGTAGATCACCAGCAGTTCACATCCTCTAATGAACCCAGAGCCCTCTGCAATATGGATCTGTCCTGAATGTCTACATGACATTACAGCCTAATACAGCACAGGCTCATGAAAAAACAAAATTTTGGGTGCAGATATCCCTGTAGACCCTTGGAATTATGTCACGTCAGGATTATGGCACTCCATACTCTTTTGGGTTAACTTTGGCAAAGCTGATATGAGATGAAGGTCTTAAGAACCTATGCAGAATATGATACACAACTAACAGACTGGGAACTCTTCAGGGAGAGATTTTCTGGATTCTGCCAGGGTTGGGACACACATCCATGCTGGCTTAAAGACACACATACAAAAGCCACATTTTCTTTTTATTTTGAAAGGCTTTAAAATGCCCTTCCTTTGCTTTATTAGATGAGCAATTAAAGAATCTGATAGATTCTTCTGACCCTTACCAGACTCATCAACTCCACTGACTAAATTTAAAGATCCAGCAAGAGCCCCGAAGAGTCAGGTGAGGGGAAAAAAAGGACAATTCTGTTTTCATTTTGTGTACAGATGCTGACGAATAGAGGAGATCTGGTAAACTCCAATTGTACATGGTTCACTGAAATCTTGGGTACAATCAAGTTTATCATCCTCTGCTTTTCCTGTCTAATAACTGTAATGCATTTGGGGAAAAAAAACCTCTAGATCAACAGATAAAATAGGTCTTTTCCATTTCTCTAAATTCTTTGTTCTTTCAATTCCTGCACCCAGTCATGTGGTCAAATAATTGCAATGTTTGCTTTCCTGTCAAAATCACTACCTTCATACTGTTGACTCCAAGAGCAGCAGTATGGGGTCGCCTTGTGTTAAATACTGATAATCTACTACGTTGCCTTTTTATTTCCAGGGTCCATCCTCTGTTACACAAACAAGACAACATCAAAATGGTTAATAAGATAATATTTGGAAGAGATCTTAACAAGCAGGGGGTTATATATTGGTTAGAAATGTTCACAGGCAAATCAAGCTGAGCACAAGTCTCAAGCCATGGCTGAGCAGTACACTGGACTCTGCCAGTGAGCAATGCCAGGGTACCGGAGTGTGCACAGTGAATTTTCAAACACATCCTGGGAAACGCAAAAGACTGGATTCTGCCCCATGAACTACCAGGCCAAATTAATCAGGGACTGCTTGACAAGTCATGAAAGACAGATTCAGTGACATGGAGAGAAAATAAAAAATAATCAGAATGTGTCATTGTGCCAAAGCAATCAGAATTTGTAGACTAGATCCCCAAAGTCACTTGGCTATATGTTAAAGAAAAGCCCTCAAAATAGGATAAAACTTTGAACTTTGCCAGTATGAAAATTCACTGGTCAAAACTGATAAAAATGGTAAAGCAAGATGAAAATAAGTTGTGGAGTTCAAATATGCGAATTGAGTGAAATCTGATACTCTGTAAATAATAAACATGGACATGCTTTAAGGTACACATGAGGATTTCTTTCATATTTATCATACACCAAAAGAATGCATTGGAATGAGCTGCTATTATCAGAACTGTGGCTTGGAAAGTTGCTGATGATAAGAATTTTGATCAGCATATCTACATCCAGTGCAAAATAGATATATTCTTCTCCTTCTGGTTTTGCATAAAATCACAGAAAGGAGTAGTTTAATACTGATTTCCTAGATGCAAATAAAAGGCATCTTTGTAATTCTGCACCTTTGTGATTCTCTAATCTGGAAAAAAAATAAAAAGAAAAAAAGGGAAAAAAATGGAAAAAATTGAAATATCTAGCACTGAGAAGATTGAAAATCTAGCATTTCATGTTAAATTTTCACAATTAACTCCATCTCAAAATTCTTTTTTTTTTCACTCATTTTGTCAAGTCATACAACTACAAAAAACAATGCAAACAGCTACACTGTTTACAAAGTCCTGTTATGTTTCCTGTTCAAACTGCTGTCATCCCAAACTATCTCAGATGAAGGGAAATATTGCAATGATTAGGATGCAGTTGTTATGTTTCTCTTAAATTAGATGCAAATGCTGCATTCAGGCATGTAGGACTTTATACGGAGTTGCCTGGTTTCCTTCAAACTTATTTCTTTTGTAGGTCTCATTGGGACTTTAGTAAAATTGTTTCATGGTACCAGTATTCCAGCTGCTTAAATGACTAGATGTAGATTAAACTGAGATTAAGTTAATAAAAAACACTGTGGGGGAAAACAAACAAACAAAAAAAAGTAAACAAAAATCCTTTACATATATTTTAATGAAAGTGTCTAAGAAAAATATCTATGCTTTTCATATTCATTCAATATTTTCCTATACATTTTGCTTAATAATTAGGTTATTACATGAAAAGCAAAGGAATGGTCCTCAGTTTTAAAAGAGCTGAGCACATCCTCAACTTTCTGCATACAACTGCAGCCACATGAAGCCTTCCTTCAAAACAAATAAAACTTCTACCTAATATAAATGCACATAGCCATGTTCACAGGTCTATGTTTCAAGGTTTGATTATTAACAATTTTTTATTTGTTCTAATTACAGTTTTAATTGAAACATACAAGAAAAAATGTGTTAGGTTCACTCTTGACTGATTCACACTCAATCATCTTAACATTAAAAAAAATAATATAAACCCCCAAACAGTTATCTTTCAGTTGAATCCAAGCATGGATAGTTCCAGCCCCTCAAATTTATTTTGAGAAAGTTATGAGTGTCTGAAAAGAAAGGGGTGGGAATAGGCTGGAACTGACTTATGAATGTCATATTGTGTAGCTAAATCCTGTTTCCCTCTGTTATTACAGAATGTTGCTCCTTCCCTGCAGATTAACAAATAAAGAAAAATAAATACTAGAAAGATTCCAGTCTTTCCAAACTATGTATTATACACACTTCTTATGATTGCTTTGATCTTTTCAATTTCAAAATTGTAAGTCTATTAAAGGTTTAGTATACTAAGAATCAGGAGCTAATCTTACATTAAAGTGATTTGACTCACAATAGTGGAAAATGTTGATACAACCACATTTGCAATTTATTTAGATGCCACGCAAAGACCTCTGAAAAGACGGTCTCACTTTTCAGCAACTTGTGGGAACACACCTGAGTCTGATATTTTCCTTCTGTAAAGAAGCCACCAGGGTTTAGACCTGAGACATAGCCATCCTAAGGTAAAAGAACTTCACTGAAATGTCCACATCCATCACTTCCACTGCTGCTGGCTTGGCCTGTTATGGAAACTGCAAAGAAACAAAGAAAAAAGCAAATAAATAAACCCACAACCAGTGCTAATATACTTTTGGAGCTGTTGGTGTTATGTTCTTGGTAAATTAATTTGGTTTCCATGTAGACAAGAGGTATGCTATCACATAAATAATGACAGCTCTTCAATGCCCTTGCAAAGAGCTCAGCTCTTCTGTGATCCATAAGATGAAAATGTCTCAGTCCAGGGACTGCCAGCATGTGGGTGTAATGTGTTAACATGACTACAGAAATCCCATAACTATGTAATCCACTGTGGGGGTAAAAAACTCTACAGGGCAATAATTCACTGGAGGGTTTTTTGTTTTGGTTTCATCTAAGGAATGGGCAACCTAAGCCCCTTATTGTTTTTAGGTCCAGGATCTAGGATTTGAATCCACAAGATGTTGAGCAGTCCTAATCCTATATTGACTTAAACACATTTGCAAGTGCTTTGCTGGGTTGCTGGCAGGTTAGTCAGCACCTTCCAGGACCAAAACTTCAGTGTTATGTAAAGAGCTAAAGACTTGTTCTTCTGCTCTTATATACCTCAGGTTCCAAACCCAACTGTTAACATGCAATGAGTTCGTTGCACCAGCTCAATTTCCCCATCTTTCTTCTGGTGAGTTCTATTTATTGGTGTGATGAAAAGCAAAGAAAACTTTCAGGCTTCTCAAACTTCACCTTCTTGTGCAACCACAAACATCTGTAGAGATGCAGATGCCAAAGGTGTTATACTGGGCTACTGGGTTTGTTCCTCCCCATACAGAGGTGAGATAAACCCCAGATGAATCAATCCACCTCTGTGAATTCCCTTCAGCCTGATTCCACTGAGTAACACACAGGAAAGGACACTTAAAAAATACCTGAAAATCTCACAATGAAGTCATAAATTTTTAGCCTTTGTGTATTATATTCTGATGTATATGTTTGATAAGATGTAATTTTCTAGCACTGCTTTCTTTTAACTTATGATATTAAATACATGTATAAACTCTCAGGGTTTTGGAGGAGGCTGTTATTTGTTTGGGGGTTTTTTGGTTTGGTTTGGTTTTCTGTCTTTGGCATTTTCTTTCAATCTTAAATATATCAGATGTTCTTTGCTCTTATCAATTTCATGTGATTATATGAACCATAATTTATAAGCATGATATGGGATCGGAATATTTCTGAAATTCTGTTACTATGATTTTTTAATAAATAAGACAATCATTATTATCTAACTTGATAATGACCTTTGTTTTAGACATTTAAGGTTTCAAATCATACAACAAAAAACCAACTACTTTGCTTTTTTCCTTCCTAAATAAAACCCTTATCCATTACATGGCTTTGTTGTCACTGCTTCAGTGTCATAAATAAGTAAATAGTGACTCCAAACACCTCTGAATGGATAGATTTGGCATGTAAGGAGTTGCTTTTCAGCTCCCAGAATGATAATGGCTAGAAGTGTTGCCTTGAACTCAAACCTGAAATCCTCAATTTAAACAAATATTGACTATGCTGATGGTGCTGTGCTGGAACAACCTACTCACATATTTCATGTCAAGTACTACAGGAATTTTGCTGCTGCTCAAATGAAAAGTAAAAAATTAACTTTGTCAATATGTACTATTCACTTTCTTCTGAAAATCAGTGATTTCTCATGCAGAGAAAAAGCTAAAGACAAGTCAGCCAGAGATGAACATATCTGTGTAGATTTTATCCTGATCTATTCCAAACAACTGGAAAAAAAAAAAAAAAAAAAGCCAAAACAGTAAAGACATTGTATTTAAACTGTCTGGAGGATTGTTTTTAGAGTAAATGTGAGGGTATTAGATTCATGTAGAAGGTCCTGAAGGAAATACTTCATAGGAAGGAGGAAAGAGTAGTAGAGGGACTATTTTAGTTTAGGATTCTTAAGAAATAGCAGAAGTGTTTGTGTAACAGTAAAATCTCCTTCCTCCAACTTCTACATCTGCAAACTGCAGGTCCTTCCAAGGTCTCAATGAGACACAGGCATGATACTCTGTTGCAGTTCTTTCCATGACCTAATACAATTTTATAGAAAATTACTGGAAAATAAAGGACAGCTTTGATATATACTTCATGGTTATGTCTTTCTAATCTACAAAATTTTGGAAAGATTATATTTTTCCACTTTCTGCTTGGTTTTTACAGCCAGTTATATTTTCATATCTTTTTTCCAAGATTCCAAATTATTTAATGAAAATCCTCAGCCAAACCTCTTTAGATGCCTTCCTTATTACTAAAACATATTTTATGTTTAACACAAGTTGAAAAATTGAATTGCAATTTAAAAATAAGTAAGCAAACAATTCTAAGCTAGAGCCAGATTAAAATTTGACAGAAAGTAAAAAGAAAAAAGAAAAAGGAAATATCAGTGTGGATTTCTGAAGACAAAACCTTGTCACTGATCTGCTCTTGCACTTGAAGCTGTTGCAGAGGTGAGAGGGTCTTACACCACCAGTGAGATCGCAATTCTGTTTTATTTGGGTGTGTCTGTGAGCAGATAATTTTTTCCACCTTGTTTTTCCCCAGAAGGAATAAAGTCTAAGGTCCTACCCTTCCTGGTAACACCAAACATCAAATCTTGTGTTCAGTTTTAAGCTTCTTAGTACAATAAAGACATTGAGGTGCTAGACCATGTCCAGAGGAGGACAATGGAGCTGGAGAAGGGTCTGGAGCACAAGTCTGATAAGGAGCAGCTGAGGGAGCTGCAGGATTTCAGCCTGGGGAAAAGGATTCGGGGGGAGTCTCTACAACTATCTGAATGGAGGTTGCAGCCAGAATTGGAGTTGGTCTCTTCTCCCAAGAAACAATCAATAGGACAAGAGGAAGCAGTTTCAAGTTGTAGCTGAAGAGGTTTGGATCGGATATTAGGAAAAATTTCTTCCCTGAAATGGTCATCAAGCACTGGCACAGGCTGCTGAGGGAAATGGTGGAGTCACCATCCCTGGAGGCATTTAAATGATGTTTAGATGTGGCACTTGGGGACATGGTTTAGTGGTGAACTCGGTAGTGCTGGGTTTATGATTGATCATTGAATCATACAATCATGTCATCATAGAATACAC
The DNA here is from genome assembly GCA_013396695.1 of Sakesphorus luctuosus. Classification (NCBI taxonomy): domain Eukaryota; kingdom Metazoa; phylum Chordata; class Aves; order Passeriformes; family Thamnophilidae; genus Sakesphorus; species Sakesphorus luctuosus. The sequence goes on along the minus strand of VWZD01005107.1, from coordinate 171,345 downwards.
TGAGTTGAAAGGGATCCACAAGGATCATCAAAGTCCCACTCTTGGCCCTGCACAGGACAGCCCCAAAAATCACACCATGTGCCTGAAAGAGTTGTCCAAATGATTCTTGAACTCTATCAGACTTGGTGCAGTGACCATTTCCCTGGGAAGTCTGTTCCAGTGCCCAGCCACTGTCTGGGTGAAGAACCTTTTCTTAATGTCCTGGAGATGATAGAAATATATCTCAAGAAGAACATGATTTTGCAGCATTGGCTCAGGTGTGAGGGTCATCTACATTTATTTTCCTAATTCTCACAGTGGGAAGATCTGTTTTGTCAGAAAGAGAAACAAGGTCTTTTCTCTCAGAGATAATTAATTCCCACATCAAAACTGAATAAGCCTTCAGTTCCTCACAACTGAAAATCTCAACATGAGTCAGCAGTGTGTCCTCACAGCCCAGAAAGCCAAATGAATACCAGGTTGCATCAAAAGGAGTGTGGCTAGCAGGTCAAAGAGAGTGATTCTCCCCCTCTGCTCTTGTCAGGCCACACCTGTAGTACTGGGTACAGTTCTGGTGTCCCCAATATAAGAAGGACATGAAACTGTTGGAGCAAGTCCAGAAGATTCCATTAAGTTGATAAGGAGACTGGAGCACCTGTCATACAAAGACAGGCTGAGAAATATTGGGCTGTTCAGCCTGGAGAAGAGAAGGTTATGTGGAGACCTCACAATGCCTTCTAGTATCTGAAGGGGCTACAGGAAAGGTGGAAAGGGGCTCTTTATCAGGAACTGCGGTGATGGGACAAGGAGAAATGGGTGCAAGCTGAAAGAGGGGAAATTTAGGTCAGATATTAGAAAGAAATTTTTTACTGTGAGGCATTGGAACAGGCTGACCAGGGATGTTGTGGATGCCCCAAACCTGGTAGTGTACAAAGTCAGTTTGGAAAAGACTTTGAACAACCTCTCAGTGGGAGAAGTCCCTGACCGTGGCAGGGAGGTGCAGGACCAGATGATTTTTAAAGTCCATTCCAATCCCTTAACATTATATGATTCATTGGTTACTCCTGAATTCTTATAGTTGAATGCCCTAATACAAAAATATGTACACACACACAAACTAATATTGTACTTCAGGATATATTTTTAATAATAATTTCTGAAAGTGCAATACAGATTCAAAACATTCTCTATTTCATCTGGTATGTCTGATGAGTCATTTGAGTTTAGCTTTTGGAGATAAGTATAGCTGGCATTGAAGGTGGGTTTCTGCAGTCAAGCCCAGCATGTGCCTTCATTTCTTTTCACTCCCAGTGAGCTATATAGAACACCAGCAGAAATGATTTCCCTTCCAAATTTCAGCTCCAGTCTTGACCTACCTATACATTCAAATATAAAACTCTGAAATGACTGCTAAAAACCACAGGTTATGACCTAAAGATTCCACTTATAGAAATAGAAAGGAAAACACCAATCCAGCAACAACTGTTGTTAACGAGTTTCAGATGCCCAGCTTGCAGCTCTGCAAGGCAGTGGATCTGATTTAGACTAATAGCAGCAGCTTTCCTTATAAAACAACATTATTGCCAAAGGCTCAAACAAAGAAAGGTGGTGGGAGTAGGGTTCTTTCAGGGATTTTTTTTTCACCCTACCAACACAAAGGTTTGGGGAGTTGAACCGAGAACAAAGGAGTGGTTGACAGCTCTAGATTCCAACTTAATGGTGGGGTGGAGGTGAGGAACAGACTCCCAGCACTTGGATGGGGCTAGAGGTTTTTACTCTGGTGCTGGCTTTACTTCATTTTGGGGCAGCTGCAGGGACCACAAGCCACCATTAGCTGGGGTGGTGAGAGCTCCTTCTGGCTCTGGTCTTTGCCTTCATCTTTGGGCACCCTGAGCTTGAGAGAGAGAGAGAGGGAGGAAGAGAGGGAGAGGGAGAGGGAGAGGGAGAGGGAGAGAGAG